>JAPPVO010000059.1:111449385-111939377 GCA_030407325.1 Camellia japonica
TCCCATCACCATCGGCGAGTACCCACGGCAGGCCACGAAGTTGCTCACCTTCCTTGTGGTCGATTGCCCATCTGCCTACAACATCATCCTTGGCCGCACCGCCCTAAACGCTTTCCAGGCCATCACATCCACCTATCATCTCGCCCTCAAGTTTCCTACCGATCTCGGGGTCGGAACAGTCAGAGGAGAGCAGACCGTGGCCAGGGAGTGTTATGTTGCCTCACTTAAAGAAGTCAAGCTGAGGAGGCAATGATCATCGAAGGACTTGACGCCCGGGATGAGGACGAGCTGGTCAGGGGAGAACCCGTGGAGGAGCTCGTTGAGGTCTCTATTGACCCCACCAACCCATTGAAAACTGCTAAAATCGGCAGCCAACTATCCCCTCAAGCGAAATCCGATCTTACTGCCCTTCTGACCGAGCACAATGACGTCTTTGCTTGGACCCATTCAGATATGCCAAGCATCGACCCCACCTTCATAACTCACCGCCTCAGCATCGAACCTCATTTCCGACCTTACAGACAAAAGCAACGTATTTTCCACCCAGAGCGCAATAATCTCATAGCCACAGAAGTTGACAAACTCCTTGAGGCTCAGTTCATCCGAAATGTGGACTATCCTAAATGGCTGTCCAATGTGGTTCTGGTCCGCAAGAACAATGGCAAGTGGCGACTCTGCGTCGATTACTCTGACCTGAACCGAGCTTGCCCCAAAGACAGTTATCCACTCCCCCGCATAGATCTGCTGGTCGACGCCACGGCCGGTCACCAAATGCTCAGCTTCATGGATGCTTTCTCTGGGTACAACCAAATCATGATGCACCCATCCGATCGGGAACACACATCCTTCATTACCGACCCGGTAACCTACCACTACTGTGTAATGCTGTTCGGACTAAAAGAATGCTGGGGCCACCTATCAACGGTTAGTCAATGCTGTTTTCCAAGATCAGATCGGTCGGAACATGGAAGTGTATGTGGACGACATGCTAGTCAAGAGCAAACTCTCCACTGACCATCTGACCGACCTACGGGAGACCTTTGCCACCCTTCGCAAGTACCAGATGAAGCTCAACCCCGAGAAGTGCGCCTTCAGCGTAGGATCTGGAAAGTTCTTGGGTTTTATGGTTAGTCAGCGCGGCATCGAGGCCAACCCTGAGAAGATCAAGGCCTTGATTGAGATGCAGTCACCCAAAACTGTCAAAGAAGTTCAAAGGCTCACTGGCAGAGTGGCGGCTCTCAACCGCTTCATTCCCGCGCAACAGATAAGTGCCTACCATTCTTCAAAGTCCTTCGGCAGACTTTCGAATGGACGACTGAATCCGAAGGCCTTCCAGCAGTTAAAACAATGCATGGCCAACCCCCCATTCTTTCGCAGGCAATCGCAGGCGAACCCCTCTTCCTCTATTTAGCAGTATCAACACCGCCGTCAGTGCAGCTCTCATTAGGGAAGACGGCTCAGTTCAACGGCCGGTCTATTACATCAGTCGAGCTCTCAGGGGAGCAAAGCAGAACTACCCACTGCTGGAAAAGTTGTCCCTGGCCCTGGTCACTGCCTCCAGACGACTTCGTCCATACTTCCAGGCCCATTCTATAGTGGTCCTCACTGACCAACCCCTGAAGAAGGTCATGCAGCAACCAGAACTTTCTGGCCGACTTATGCAGTGGTCAGTGGAACTTAGCCAGTTTGATATCTCCTACCGCCCCCGCACAGCAATCAAAGGACAGGCCATTGCGACTTCATCCTAGAATTCACCAACCCTGCCCCAGCCACTACCTCTCCACCACCGCCAACTCCTGCTGAGCCAGAAGACCCCCATTCTTGGACTCTCAACGTCGACGGGTCATCCCGGAGGGAAGGTAGCGGGGCTGGTCTCATTCTCACCTCCCCCGAGGTGTGTTGTATCAAGTGTGCCCTCCGTCTCTTGTTTGAAGCCAGCAACAATGAGGCCGAATATGAAGCACTGATCGCAGGACTCCGCCTCGCCAAAGACCTTGGTGTTAGCTACATCCGCGTGTTCAGTGACTCCCAGCTCATCGTCGGTCAGATCACGGGGGAATTCGATGCTAAGGATGACACGATGCGGGCTTACAGAAAAATGGCACTCCCTCTTGTTCGCCTTTTCAATACCTTCCACATCAAGCACATACCTCGGGCCGAAAACTCCAAAGCGGACGAGATGGCTCAGCTGGCCTCCGCAGACCAGTCCGACCTCACCATGGAGTTCGCCTCGAGTACCTTACCCACTCGGCCATCTCATCCGACCTACAAGAAGTACAATTCCTCCGCATGAAGCCATCGCTTGGGCATCGACATCCTCCTATTCTTGACCACAGACAACTCCCAGATGACCAACAGCGCAGGCCACCAAGGTTCAGAGCTCGGTCGGCTAACTAGAATACGTTTTGGTCGACGGAGTCCTTTACAAACGTGGTTTCTCACAGCCATATCTGCGATGCCTCAATCCGACCCAACAGCACATATGTGTATGCAGGAGATCCATGAGGGCATTCATTCGGGCGGCAGGTCTCTGGCTCACAAGATACTCCGCACTGGGTTACTTTTGGCCAACTCTTAACCAAGACGCCCTCAAATGCGATAAGTGTCAGCGTTTGCAACATCCCCATGCTCCTCCTGCAGAGTTGATCACACTTTCCAGCCCCTATCCGTTCGCCAAAGGGATCGACCTGATCGGCCCACACCCACCGGCGAGCCAGACCCAAGTTCGCGGTCGTCGCCATTGACTACTTCACCAAGTGGGGTAGAGCCTGAACCCCTAGCTACCATTACCGAGCGGAACACAACCAGGTTCATCTGGCAATCGATCGTCTGCCGTTTCGGCATCCCTCAGGCCATCGTGTCAGACAACGGCAAACAATTCGACAACGCCAAATACAGAAAGTTCTGTGCGGACCTCCAGATTCAAACCATGTTTCTCCTCTCCCGGTCATCCCCAAGCCAATGGCCAGGTGAGGTCACCAATCGGTCTCTTTTGAAGATCATCAAGGCTAAGCTGGAGGCTGCCAAGGGACTCGGGCTGAGAAACTACCAAATGTACTCTGGGCCTACCGCACTACAGCTCGGACTCCTACCGGGGAAACCCCCTTTCGCCTAACATACGGCGCTGAGGCAGTTATCCCAGTAGAAGTCGGTCTGCCAACGCCCAGGGTTCTACATTCGGATTCAACACTGACTGAAGACCTCCGTCGAGCGGACCTAGACCCTGATTGAAGAACTCAGAGACACCACTGCGGTTACTGCGGTCAGACTAGCTCATACCAGCAGAAAATGAGAACACACTACAACCGCAAAGTCCGACCGCGGGAATTCGCCGTAGGAGATCTTGTCTTAAGAGAGGCCACTCTTGCCACCAAAAATCCGACCGAGGGAAAGCTGCTGCCAAATGGGAGGGACCATACACATTGTGAAAGCCCATCCACGTCCGGGCACTACCGCCTACATTGTGAAAGCCCATCCACGTCCGGGCACATACCGCCTCCAAGATATGGAGGGTCGAGACCTTCCCCACCCCTGGAACGCTGAACACCTGAAACGCTACTTTCAATAGGCTGTTACTTTTGTATTGCTCAATTGTTGCACTTTCATTTTGACGCATAATGTAATTCTTGATCATTGTACTACATTTCTCATAACAACAGTTTTGTCTCCCAGCTACCTTTGTCGTGCCAATCAAATTTTTGCTTGCAGCACTCATTAACAGCCTCGGCCAGACCGAGCACTTCCAAAGCCTCAGCCAGACTGAGCACTCTAAAGCCTCCACTAGACTGAGCACTCCAAAGCCTTAGCCAGACTGAGCACTCAAAAGCCTCGGCCAGACCGAGCACTTCCAAAGCCTCAGCCAGGCTGAGCGCTCTAAAGCCTCCGCCAGACTGAGCACTCCAAAGCCTCAGCCAGACTGAGCACTCTAAAGCCTCAGCCAGACTGAGCACTCAAAAGCCTCGGCCAGACCGAGCACTCCAAAGCCTCAGCCAGACTGAGCACTCTAAAGCCTCAGCCAGACTGAGCACTCAAAAGCCTCGGCCAGACCGAGCACTCTAAAGCCTCAGCCAGACTGAGCACTCTAAAGCCTTAGCCAGACTGAGCACTCAAAAGCCTCGGCCAGACCGAGCACTTCCAAAGCCTCATCCAGACCGAGCACTCTAAAGCCTCATCCAGACTCAGCACTCAAAAGCCTCGGCCAGACCGAGCACTTCCAAAGCCTCATCCAGACCGAGCACTCAAAGCCTCAGCCGGACTGAGCCCCCAAAGCATCAACTAGACTGACTGCCACCATTGTTGGTCCAGAACAAATTACTTGCAGCTCTAATTCCAGGTCCACACTGAGATCATTCTATCAATGAAATTTCAAAAGTAGGACACTCAGTCACAATCTGACGCTTAGTCACAACCCCTGGACCACGTTTTTACTTAGTCACATTCCAACGGTGTTCTCACGTACTTCATTTACTAACCAGATTACCTTCCCCACCATCTAGCCTATTTCTCAACTTTCTTCTCTACAGGCTTTCAGTTGAACATTTAATTACGATTTGAAACCTATGGAAGTATTAAGGGGTACTTACCAATTATTCCTATTAATAGACTTATTACCTACAGTCCTAACTAATAAATTTAACACTATAAAGTAATAGAGTGATAATTTATCATAAAAATTTATTCATAAAAACAGAAGACTTAATTTTATCACTATAAATTTTATCATAAAAATACAAGACTGATAAATTTATCTTTATCACTTAATAAATTTATCAATAGGACTTAATGGGTAATAAGTCTCCAAAGTAGGACCTTTGGGTAATAAGTCTCCAAAGTAGGACCTATTGGTAGTTTACCCAAGTAATTAATCCCATTCAAACATCATGTCCCACAATTTCACACAATTTCTCAACAATCAACCATTCTCATTCTTTGAATATTTTGTACAAGTCCAATCTCACTCTGCATGAAGGAATTTTACCAGTTCACTCTCACTTTGCGTGAGGCAATTTTTTAACTTAACTCTGCATGAAGTTTTCGTCACCAATTGACCTCTGCTCAACATCATCACAAGTTTAAGTTGAATTTTTCATAAGTTCATCACCAGTTTTCATTACGAGCACTCGTCCATTCCAGACGCACAAACGAACACAGTCAAATATAACACATAAAGGAAATTTTATTCATTCACAATGTGTACATCAGTCCACTATAAGCACTTCAAAAAAAAAAAAAAAAAAAAAACCATAAGGGTACAATGTGTACAGAAAAACAAAATAACAACTCTTAAAATACAAAAACCTTCAGTCACTCTTCTTCGTCGCTGGAGGCGAGATCTGCTTCTTCAACACCTTCATCCAGGGGGGTCTGGGCCACATCATCCTCCCCAATTGCCACACTACTAAGGTCGAGTTCTGGGAACAGCTCTTCAGCCCTCCGTTTGAACATTTTCCACCCACTGTCCCAGTACTCTGCCATTTCGTGTTTGTAGAAGTCCGACTGCTGGAAGCTTGCAATGACTTCAGACTCAGTTCTTCCCCCAGCAGTCGTCTTTGATGGGCCAGCCCCCCCAGATTCCTCCCTGGCTAAGTTGCTGGCAACCGCAGCGTCAACAGCCATCAGAAATTCTGGAGATCCCTTGAACTGCTCCACCGCTGCGACGTACAGATCAGGGTACGCCGCCCTCTCCGATGCCGCCTTCGCCTTCTCCTCGTCCAGCTCCTTCATCAAGGTTGCTCTCTCAGTTGCAGCCCTAGCCCTCCCCTCCTCTAGCTCCCTCTTCAGGGCCTCTCCCTCAGCCATCAACTTCGCCCTCTCTGCCTCAAATCCCCTCTGCAAAGTCTCCCTTTCCACAGCCGCCCTGCTCCTCTCTGCATCCACCTCTTTCTGCAGCTTCTCTTTCTCCTCCTCCACCTTGGCGCGCTCGGCCTCCAACTCTTTTTGCAGAGCCTCAACCTTGGCATCTGCCTCATCCTTCAGCCTGACCAGCTCTTCGTTGCCGCTCATGGCCTCTTCGTGCCGATCGATCGCGATGGCGCAGGCTTTTTGGGACTCCTCCAACTTTTTCTGCTCGCCAGCCAACTGGAACTCGAGCGACACAACCTTGCGGCGTGTGTCCTCCAGCTCCAACTTGATTGTTTGCAGTTCAGCGTGGGCAGTCTTCCACTCAGCACTCTCCTTCTTCAACTTGGCCAGCTCCGCCTTGGCCTCTTCAGTCTTCAGCTTGGCAGCCCCAGCCTTCCTCAGCAGGGTCCCTGCTAGGGTAGTTACCTCCATTTGGGCGGAGCATGACCTCCTGAACAGGTCGGCCTCGTTGAATCCAGATGCCGAGCGCAGGGCTGTCTCCTCCACGATTTTCACTAGGCGGTCCGCCCCTGCCCTAGCTGGGCCTTCTTCTCCCTCCAGCCTTCCAGCCACAGCACGCGCGTGATAAATCGCTGCACCCCGACCAACTCCTCGTTCCTGGGGTGCAGGGCCCTTTTGGATCTGCTCCCCCCTACTTGGCCCAGCCCCAGTCGCCCCAACTCCTACTTGCACTGTGGGGGCCATCTCCACAACCTCCACTGTTGGGTGATCACCGTCACCTCTGAGGTATCCTTGGCCACAGGGGTCTCCACCCCAGTTGGGACGACTACTATTTTTGGGGTCTCCCCCACCTCCCCACCCTCCGTCTGCTCGGCCAGACTGGCCTCTTCCACCCTCACCTCCTTTCTCCTCTTCTGGGCTGGCTCTCCCTCACTCCGCCTCAATCTCTTCTTTTTCTTTCCTACGCCCAAGGCCTCCATCTCCTTTAACGACCTCTCCTTTAAAGGGTCTTTTGGAAGCGGTCGTGGCACAAACTCGCCCAAGTTCTTCTCTCCTAAGGGTTTGGGACGAGGTCGAATCCTCTCCTCGCGACTGGTGGGGCGGTCGGTCGGCTTGCGACTCTTTGAACTTCTGGGCCCTCACCAAGATGGCTTGATCTTCTGCCTCTTGTGCTCTTCTTCTGGCCTCCAACTCCGACCGATCGAGGTCCCCCCGATCGGTTGTGGACCCAGCCCCGCCTGAAACAGTGCGGACGGCTGAACAAGCTCGTCCCACTTGACCTTCTCCCTCTCCCTCCACTCTTTCACCTTCTTTACCCTCTCCTCCCCCGCCGCACCCAACTTTAGCTCCATAGATCTGGTTGGCACTTTCCATATCGTGCGCACACCAGCACCTCCCGAATTGGACACGTAGAACCATCGGGGTCTCCAACCTTTGATCGAAGTCGGCAACCCTGCCACCAAGCCCTTCCCCGCCGCGGCTTGTAGAGTTACCCAAGTCTCCTGCTGCCCTGAAGCTTTGTAGCAGCAAAAGAACTCATCTACTGTCATGGCCTGCCCTTCTGTTGCCTTCGGCCATGCACTTGCGCAAGATAACAAAATTTTCCACGCATTGGGCATTAGCTGCCCTGGTGCTACCTCCAAGCGGTTGAGCACATCCACCACGATTTGTGGCAGTGGCAATCTCAGCCCACCCTTCAGCGCCTCCTCATAGAGGGAGAACTCCCCTGGCCTGGCATCAGACGGCCTCTCCGTTGATGTTGGCAGCGCCAACTCTACCTCCATCGGAATCTGGTACCTTTCGCGGATGGCCTCCAATTCCGCCGCAGTAATAATGGACCTGTCAGCCCTCGAATGCCAGTGATCTAGTTCCACCTGGCTGATTGGTTGTGGCGCAGCTATCACGGTGGAACCATGGGATCACATCACTGTTTCCTCCACCCTCCCTGACCTGTACTGCGCCGCTAGCTCCTCTGCATCGTCATCCCCAAGTGGGTCCACTATGACAATCGCAGCCTCTTCCTGAGCCATGTCTATGGTGTGTCTGCGTATTACTTCTGATGCAGGTGCAAGAAAGTTACAAAAATGTTGTAACGGGGTATCGTCAGCAACAAAGGAACTGATACTTCGAAGGTTTTGAGTTTTTGTAAAGAAATAGGTGAATCGAATAATACCAAAAGCCCACGGTTTACCCGTATTCCAAGGATCCCAATTAATGTTCGCCAGTTTGAAAACTTTTCAAATCATCCGCCAAAACTGTCTTTTCAAACCTATAATGACCTATCGTTTCATTTTTGCTCCAACGCCTCACTTACCTTCCACGATAGCGCCACGTGTATGGCCGCGATGCACTGCCCCAACAACTTCCCCTGTCTTTTCCACTTCAAATCCTCATTACACACGCCGCCTCTTGAGCCCCGCGCCCCTCCGCTCGTCCTTCACGCGGTCGGCATTCCTCGCGGTCGGCCCTCCCACTCGGCTCACCTCGCGATCGGCACCTCTCGCGGTGGCCCCTCCCACTCAGCTCCCCTTACGGTCGGCACACCTCGCGATCGGCACCTCTCGCGGTCGCCCCTCCCACTCGGCTCCCCTCGCGGTCGGCACTCCTCGCGGTCGGCCCTCCCACTCGGCTCCTCTCGCGATCGGCACCTCTCGCGGTCGCCCTCTCCCACTCGGCTCCCCTCGCGGTCGGCACTCCTCTCGCGTCGCCCTCCCACTCGGCTCCCCTCGCGGTCGGCCCCTCCCACTCGGCTCCCCTCGCGATCGGCACCTCTCGCGGTCGACCTCCCACTCGGCTCCCCGCGCGGTTAGACCCTTTCCCCGCTCGGTCCGCTGACTCGACCCCACCGGCAGCCGGGCACATTTTCCTGATTACTATTCCCTTCGTTGGACTGAAGCTGCACTCGGGAATGGGGACTACTGACATGGCCAGGCCCATAAAGGCCACAACCCACAACGAACAAACCCAAGCCCAACATTTAGACCCCATTGCATAACCCGGGTAGCAAAACCCAGGACAGCTGGAGGCCACTGAACAGGAAGGCCAATGATATTCGGACACATGGCAGGTGCAGAACAGGCCACGTCAGCAGACAAAGATCTGCAAAAGTTATTGTCACAATACATCACCATTAATGCAGCCCATCACAGCATTTATTACGACAACACCTCCCGTCGGAACAGCGCCACCTTACCCTGTGCAAGACAAGCTACAACACAGACTTTCGGCGTGAGGGCCACGTAGGAAGGGACAGTAAAATGATTACCAAAGGATATAAGCAGACATGGAAGACAAGGAGAAGGTTAGGCTTTTCTATCTCCAATCTCTCTCTACATACTCCATTTTTCTTACTACCTACTAACTTGCTCGTCGGAGGGTTCGCTGGGGGACTACCCCGTTCCCCACTGAACTTATTTTCAGGTCATCTGGTGGGCTTCGCCATTCGGACGTGGGCTCGAGGAGCTTGGATCGGTCCGACCCATCCTACGGGAACGAACAACATCATCATAAATTATGTGAAAATATATTAGAAATATATAATTTCTATATCTAATTCATGTGGGAGCCTAAAAATATTGCTTTACTTCTTCATGTATTGTCACAAATTAACGGATCTGAGTGTCTAAATTGAAGAATATAGAGAGTCCATATAACACAATCATGTTATATTTCTGCAGTCTTACTTTAAATGTATGTTTATGAATTATTCTGTGTAAATATATGGTAATTTTCTTATTATTCTGTTTAGAATTATCCTACTTGCCCCTGGTTCTATATGGGAAAATGTTGTAGCCTATTAAGTAAAGTCAATCCTGTAATTCTAAAGAGCTATTTTTTTCTTCTCCTCTAAATTGCTTTGGAAAACACGATTCCTTTCTCTAATTCTGATTCTATTTCTGTTTTTGCCTAGATCTTTGGAGAACATAAAATCACTACAGACACACAGGGTGAATACAGTTTTGAGAGTTGCGAGCAGCTTTGAGCAAATAGAGGTTGATATCTCTCTAAGTCCCAGAGTGAATTCGGTGAAGCCCTCAAAGACGGTGGCTATATCTGACCAGGCAACGGCTTTAGTACAAGCTGGTGTGCCTGTTATCCGATTAACAATTGGAGAATCTGACTTCAATACCCCAGCTGTAATAGCAGAGGTAATTTTTGACAATTCTCTATAAGATTCATTTATTTTTAAAAATAAAAATGTTTCCTAGTTCTTGCATCGCTATTATTGTTGGTCATGTCTTTATTTTTGTGATCTTATAAAAGTAGGCTGGGATTGATGCAATTCGTGAAGGTTACACAAGGTACACTCCAAATGCGGGAACCCTAGAGCTCCGATCAGCTATTTGTCGAAAGTTGAAGGGTTAGTTGATTTGCTATTTGTTCAATGCTTTTCTCCAACTAAACTAACTGTTATTCCGGCTAAGAGATTATTTTGACATTTTTATTTTTGCTTTTTATGGAAGAGGAGAATGGGATCTCTTATACACCTGATCAGATTTTGGTGAGCAATGGAGCAAAGCAGAGCAGCATTCAAGCAGTGCTAGCTGTTTGTTCTCCCGGAGATGAGGTGTAGTGTAGTCCATACTTTCACAATCATCACTATGTCTATAAATATGTTGTTTGATTACCATGTGCTGTGAAATGAATATTAGATTTATTGTTCCCTGTTGACTGGTATGGAGTGTGTACTCTTTCTGTTCTGTATTCAACTCTCATTGCAAATAAATCACGTTAGGGTTTGAAACAAGGAAAATGGTTGGTAGCTCAAAAACTGTGGCTCAAATTGGCTCAAATTGCCAGTTTTAGAAACTTTGTTTTTTTTTTTTTTTTTTTTTTACCTAATAGGGAAATTTGAGCCACAATTTGAGCCAAATATTTGAGCTCCCTAGCAATGCCCTTGAAACAATTACATCTCAGTTGACCGTACCATTTCTGTCAGAACTCTTGTTTGTTAACATTGTCAGTTTACAACAAACAGGAAACAAGTTTTAGTTTTTTGTTTTTTTATAAAAAATTAAAAAAAAAACAAAAAACAAAAACAAAAACAAAAACAAAAACAGAAAACTTAAATGGTGTACAAAAATGTTTTGTAAAGAAATAAAAGCAAAAATTAGGGAAACATGTTTAGTGAGTTGCCGGCTAAGTTACACGGACCCGGGTACGAGGATCGGGTGCGGGTGCGTATCTAGGGGTCGGACACTTCAAAATTAAAAATTAAGGATACGTGGATATGTATCCAAATTTGGATACGGGTACGGGGATACGTTAAATATATATATATATATATTTTAAATATAGTTATTAAGATGAGTTATATTATATAAATAACAAATAATTATTTTACATATATGTGTTTATTTATTTTTGTTAATATATATAAGTGTATATTATCTTATAAATATATTATATGTTATACAATAATTATTATATAATATATAATAATAATAATTATTATTATAGTTATTATAATAATAATAGTTATTAATTATTATTATTTTATATAGATATATACGAATGGTTATAGATAATAGTTATAATAGGTATTATTATAATAGGAATTATTATTATAGTTATTATAATAATAGGTATTAACTATTATTATTTTATATAGATATATACGCATATAGATTATATAGATATATACGCATATCTGAATCAAGAGACAGGGACGAGAGGGAGAGGGAGAGAAGCGCAGCGAAGGAAGCGCTCGATCGATCGATCGCGATTGCGATCGCGAGGGAGAGAGAGAAAGCGACAGAGAGAGAGAGAGTCGTCTGGGGCTTCGATCGACTGGAACGACTGACGGAGTTCGATCTGCGACTGGAACGACCGGATGGAGCTTCGACTGGATGGAGCTTCGACTGGATCATTCGACCAGGTTATCTCTTTTCTCACCTCTTTCATTTCTTTTGCTGTGAGCCGTGTCCGATCGAGAATAGACGAATCCGACACAGATCCCACACCCGCACCCGTGTCGTGTCGTGTCGACACGGGTACTTCGCCCCAAAGTGGCGAGTCCATGTAACACAGGTTGCCGGTGGTGGTGGCCGATGGTGGAGGGTGGAGGAATATGGTGGCTGGCCAAGAAGCGCGGACACAAACATGTGACATGACACAGACAAGCCGACACACTAATTTTCAAAAAATATAAGACACGACACGTGGGTGACACGCATGAAATATATAATTTTATATATTATATATATAAATATATTATTCAAAGATAATAAAAAATGCAATATGATACTAATTTCTATAAATTTATATAGTTTTTGCTTTATTATTGTAGTTTAAGTTGTTTTGTTTAAACTTATAATTAGTTTCATATGTGTCTAATCAATACACATATGTATTTAAGTGATAGACATGTGTGTCCTCCAAGTGTCTAAAGAATGTCTGAGTTTTTAAAAAAAATAAAAATAGGATACGTTTTAAAGAGTGTTGGACACATGTTGAGGAAGTGTCCAAAGAGTGTCGTTGTCCAACATAAATACGATACGGATACATCACCTTCTTAGAAGTGTCCGTGCTTCTTCGGTGACCGGCTGTGGTTATTGGAGTTAGTGGTTAGAGTGTCGTCGGAGGTCACGGCAGTGACCGATTGGTTGCTGAAGAGTCACTGGAAGGTGGCTGGAGCTCTCTAATAGCGAGCCGGTGTTGATGGTGCGGGGATGGCTGGAGGTGGCCGCCAAAATTAGTTATTGAAGCGTCGCTGGAGGTCACGGAAGTGACCGGCTGATTGCCAAAGAATTACCAGAAGGTGGTCAGAGGTCGGTAGTGGGTGGTGACTGAAGGTGGTGGGGGACAGAGGAGACGGTGGAAATTTATTTTGAAAACATGTGAAAACACATTTTTTTTCATTTCAAAAAATTTTGAAAATTTTGGAATCAATTCCATTTTTTTGAAAACGAAAACAATATACTAAACATGTTTTCGTTTCCATTTTCCAAAAAGAAAAAAAGAAAAAAAGAAAAAAGAAAAAGAAAAAGAAAAAGAAAAAGAAACAAAAATGTTAACAAACGACCCCTAAGATATCATTGAATTGCTGAGGACAATGATCTTTTTCTGATTGGTGTGGTAATTTGACATGTTGATTCAGTTGGGTGAGTGTCTATACTGGTAGGACTTTCCTCTAGATAGTACGTTGGTGTTATCAGAATCTCTCATCCCAAGTAATCTTAATAATTAGGGGAAAAGGCCTGCAGCTGGTCATTGCCTGACGCTTTCTTCATGCTTCAAAAGCATAGCAACTTTATTTGGTTCTCTTGACCACAGTGATTGAGAAAGAATCTAATGGGTCTTGCAAGTTGCAGATCTAAGATAGATAATAACTATGGAATTATGGCAGAATAAATGGAATGGTAGGAAGGGTACTACACACAATTAATTACATTGAAGAGTTGAGGTTCAGAGACATTATTTTGCAGAGAGGATTGTTCACTGGTGCACCTTTTTGGCACAATAATTTTCGGCCAGCTATCACTTTTCCATGAATTTACCTTCCAGAAAGGAAGAAGAAAAAAGAAGAAAGAAAACTACATAATAGGCATGCTTTGTTTTGATGTTTTAGTGCCCCTTTCAAATGTTTATTATGTTATGAAGGTTGACACAATGTGGGCACAATCATATAATCTGTTGGTTACCTAGATGAGGGGTGCTGATTTTTTGATTGCTAAAGTCAAATGTTTGACCTTGGCATTTGATAGACACTTATTAACATAGTATTTATTCTTCAGGTTATAATTCCAGCTCCATTTTATGTGAGTTACCCAGAAATGGCCAGGCTGGCTGATGCAACACCTGTAATTCTTCCAACCCACATCTCCAAAAATTTTCTCTTTGATCCTAAGTTTCTTGAATCCAAACTGACTGACAAGTCAAGACTGTTGATTCTTTGTTCTCCATCTAACCCAACCGGATCTGTTTACCCGAGGAAACTGCTTGAAGAAATTGCTCAAATTGTGGCGAGGCATCCTCGGCTTCTGGTAATATCACTTGTCATGCAACTTTTGGCGCTTGTACTTGTAGAATTTTCAACTTAGTTAACAACTGAGTTTGGGACTATCTTTGGCTGTTCCTTTCAGGTGCTGTCTGATGAAGTATATGAACACATTATTTATGCACCAGCGACTCATACAAGCTTTGCATCTTTGCCAGGCATGTGGGAGAGGACTCTGACTGTCAATGGGTTTTCTAAGGTGCTCCATCTCTGTTTCTTTTAAGCTTCTTTTCTGCTTTCATGATATGTCTCCCTTATAAATCATTTTGATATGGTCATAAACATCAACTGATGAATCTCAGAAAATGTGGATATTCGTAGACCTTTGCAATGACTGGTTGGAGACTTGGATACCTAGCTGGTCCTAAACACTATGTTGCGGCATGTGGAAAGATTCAAAGCCAGGTATGCCATTTCTTTGCCTCTCCACACCCTTCATTTGTATTTGTAAACTCTTGCCTAGTTGTATTCTGTAACCTCCATCAATGTCTGTTAACAACTTAACATCTACTTCATTAAGAATCAAGATTCTTGACTATGCTTAAGCTTTTGATGATACATTGGATTGTTTTCTCATGCTTTGTTATGGAGGTTCTTACCTAAAGATATGGAAGATAAAATAATGCTCCTCTTGTTCTTTCTCACTGATAATGTTGAGATTTGGAGCAATTGGATAGTTGAAATGGCAGCATGTCTTAAGAATGTTCTTCTGACTATGCGATTCGGAATAATTTTATCTGTTGCAGTCATTAGTTTGGCCTTGGGTAATCATGGATCAAAATGATTTGGACGTGATGGGAGGACTCCCCTACATCACAGAAGATGCAGAAGAAATGGTATGTGAAACTCCAGAAGCTGCTTGTGAATCCGATGGGTTTCCAAGTCGCCTCTCTGACTCGTGATGATGAAGCTGCGACGACTTTTGCGGGTGAAGCTGCCGTAAAAGGGGCAGCTAAGAATGCTAGTTAGTCTCTCTTTCAAGTTTAACCTTCTCTTTTGTTTTATTTCTTCTGGACCTTTCTGTTTTCCTCGTTTGCCGGCGGTGTGAACTGCGTCTGTTGCTGCGATTGCCCAGGGATCGCCTTTTCTTGCTGCCATGAGTGCCCCTTTCTCAAACTTTTCTCTAATATAAGGGCTGCCCTTCGCTGCTACTACATGAGCTTGAAAGAACTGTCTTTATTTAGACCATATTCAAAAAATACCAAAGGACCCAAAAACTTTTCTTTTAAGGACCTTGAAATTAAAGTCCAAGCTCCTTTTATAAGGCCAAAACATCAAGGCTTTGATTTCCACCAGCTTAGGCCATTCAAGACTTTAAAAATAATGGTCACTGTTATTTCACTCTGTACTCGTGGCTTTGCAAATGCATTGCTATTGAAATATAGAAGTTTAAAATTCACGATAATTTATATGATATATCTATGTTATATGGGATAGATTTTGTCACGATATGTTGCAATATTTATTGATATTTTAGAAAATCTTAAAAAAATTGATGCAATATATCAAGAGAAAAGTTAGGGATCATGAAAAAACTTTCATGAAAATGATCATGAAAGATTTATGACTCTTGGATTACCTTGATTAGTGTGTAGTGCTTTATTTTAAGTGTAATCCAAAGGTCATAAATATTTCATGATCATTTTCATGAAAGTTGTTTCATGATACCTAGCATTGCTCATATATCAATATGTGATATATCGCGATATCAGACAATGCTTGGCTAATAAGTTGGTAATGGTAAATGTTCAGTAAAAACTGCTTGAAAGCTATTGCAGACTGCAGTGTTGATCATTAGCGCTCCATTGCGATTGGTTATTTTAACATGGCAATTTTAATTTTTTTATACATTCATGGAAGCATGTTCTCGCCTTATAATCAACAAGTTCAATCTAATTTGTGCGTGTATCATTCCAGTTCGCTTCAGGTGCCAGTAGCATATCCCAAAAAGCAGGTGTTGCTGCTTTGGGACTGGGTTATGCTGGTGGGGAATCAGCTTCTACTATGGTTAAAGCATTTCAGGAGCGGCGAGATTATTTAGTTAAGAGTTTTGGAGAATTGGAAGGTGTTAAAATATCAGTACCCCAGGTATGGACTTTATTTATTTTGCATACATATTTGGTGTTTAAAACCAATGGTTAAGACTTGGCTTAATAACTTTGAGGTTATGGGTTCAAGTTTTGGGACCATCACTTTGTGCATTATGCCAAAGGTTAGGTGTGCACTCAATTTTTCCCCACCCAAATACACATTAATGTGTACTAATTGGTGTTGTTTTTTATTTGGTGTTTAAAACCATGTGCTAGCTTGTTTTGTCCTGTTCTTTTTCTTCTCTTTCCTTTTTTTATTTTTTTATTATTCTGCACCCCATGCTATTTCAATATTGATTTTGAGTGTTATTATACTTCTCATTTGCAGGGAGCTTTCTATCTCTTCCTTGATTTCAGCTCCTACTACGGAGCAGAGGCTGAAGGCTTTGGTATGATCAAAGATTCAGAATCTCTATGCCGCTATTTGCTGGACAAGGCTCAGGTAATCTTTCAAGGGTTGCCGTGTCATAATCAAATGAAAAGAAAGTAGAAAGAGATGTAAATTGAATGACATTTAAGGGAATGTAGAAACTAGGTAAGGAAGAACTCACAAGTAAATGAATTAGACCTAAGCGCTGGACAGTGCTATAAACTCTCTTTTTGCATCTACTCATTAATTTATCTGGGTATGAAAACATGGTTGAAAGCGGTGAAGTTCATTTCTTGCTTTTACTTCACATTATTATTATTATTATTATTATTATTATTATTACTCCCTCCGTCCCAAAATATTAGTCCCTTATTCCATTTTTCATCGTCTCAAAATTTAGTCCTTCTTCAAAAATCAAGTACAAAAATAATATAAATTTCTTATTTTGCCCTTCTTTTAAATTAATAAACAATATAAAAAGTACAATTATGACATTGATATTTCCAAAAAATGTACTATCAAAATGATAATTTTGGAAAATCAACTTTTTGTAATATCAAAAAAAGTTGGATTCCCCAAAAGGGACCATTATTTTGGGACGGAGGGAGTATTATTTATAATAATTACTTAAGGTTATGATTCTCAGGTGGCTCTTGTCCCAGGAGATGCATTTGGGGATGACAGCTGCATTCGCATCTCGTATGCAGCATCTCTTTCCAGCCTAGAGGCTGCAGTGGACCGAATTAAGAAAGCATTAATCACTCTTTGACCTGCTATCCCTGTTTAACTTAGAGACTAGCTATCATAAGTTATTATTCTTGTACTCATTTTCAGATCCAAAATGTGTATTTTGTGGTTAATTCATATTCTATAATGAATAAAACTTGGGGGTAGTTAATATTATTCCATGAATAAAAGTAGAGATGTTGGAAGACTAGTAGACTGGAAAAAGTGGGGTATATTTTTAAAATACATTTTGTAATTTGATGATTTAAAATTTATTTTTCTCACTCTTTTAGATGAACGTTATTATTAGATATTTAAATTTATTTATTTTTATATATATTTAGGAGTTTTTTTCCAGACGATATCGTACTAGTGGATGAGACTAGAGAAGGAGTTAATATAAAATTGGAGATTTTGAGAAAAGCTCTTGAATTTAAAAGATTTCGGATAAGCAGAACTAAGGCAGAGTACATGGAGTGTAAATTTAGTAACAGTAACAATGAAAGTAGAGGAGAAGTAAAGATTGAGAACTAAGAACTGTCTAAGAGTGAGCATTTTCGTTATTTAGGGTCGATTATCACAACAGCGGGGGAGATTGATGCGGATGTGGCCCATAGGATTAAGGTGAGATGGTGCAAGTAAAGAAGTGTGTTTGGGGTACTGTGTGATAAACGAATACCCACTAGACTAAAAGGTAAGTTCTATAGAACGGTTATTAGACCAGCGATATTGTATGAGACGTAATGTTGGGCAATCAAGAAATAACATGTAGATAAGATGAGTGTGGCTGAAATGAGGATGCTAAGTTGGATGTGTGACAAGACTAGACAAGACAGAATTAGGAATGAGTATATTCGAGAATGGATAGGAGTAGCACTAATAAAAGATAAGTTGAGGGAGAATCGATTGAGATGGTTTGGTCATATTCAACGGAGACCAACAGAGGCAATAGTGAAGAGATGCGATGCTGTAACGGTAGGTGGAAGTGTTAGGGTACGGGGTAAGCCTAGATTAACGTTGGCTAGTGTTGTAAATAGAGATATGGATGTATTTAATTTGACTGACGAAATGACCTTTGATAGGGCCGTGTGGAAAAGAATGATTCATGTACTCGACCCTATTTGATAAGACTTAAGGTTTGGTTTGATTTATATATTTAGGGGTTCAATTGATATTTTAAGCATAATTTAGAAATAAAATGAAATTTCAATTGAAGTTTCGGTGCCATATATAACTAGCAGTTGGGGTAAAATTGATCTAAGAATGAATAGTTTTAAGTATAAAATTGATATTATTAAAAGAACAGTTGTTGAATTAGTTTTTAAGTGATAGTGTGAAAGATAAAATGGAATTTTCTCATAAAGATTTGATCTTCACTAAGCCTTTCTGACTCAGAAGTTACGAGTCGCTTAGGAGAAAGAAGCTACCTAATTATTTTTTATTTTTATGGTATACCTCAATGAAAGCAATTTTACTATTTCTTTAGGTGTGAGTGTAGTAAAAAGAGAAATCTAAAGTATGAAGGACAATGTTGAATAAAATGACAATGATAATGATTAGTTATTAATGAAAAGTGACAATCAACACCGCAAAAATTAGTTAAGATGTTGAATTGAATGATAATGATAATGATAATGATAATGATTTTTATTAATGAAAAGTGACAATTAAAACAGAGTACAGATTAGTTAAGATAAAATTATTTGCTACCTTTTTAAAACACCAACTGATTATTTTATTCACAAATTACTAAACAATATATCTTGTATTATTTATTTATTTATTTATGTGTCAACAGAAAATTGTAAGCCTCGCTTTTTCATCGGTAACAATTCTCCTAAAACCATTTGTTCATTTCTAATTAAGAGTTAGAAAGAAATTGAAATTGAAATTGAAATTGAAATTTGAAATTTGAACATGTGCTTGGACATAAAGCAATAGGAAATGATTTTTTATTGAGGCATAGTTTGGGAAGTTGGTTTTGGTGGGTTAGGGACTAAAATAGTCACAAAAAACAAAATAGGTTATTTTAGTCATAAAAAACAAAACATCAAATCTAACCCATAATTATTACACTCCTCTCTCACAAAAAAAGTCAAAAAAGTCAAAAAGTTAAAAAATTCTTCCCAAACCAGGTTTTTTAGCCTCAGACTAAAATAGCTAAAAAATCAAAAAGTCAAAAAACCAACCCACTTCCCAAACGGAGGCTGAATTGGTTGTGTTGTGTCGTGTGGTTTATCATTGGCCATTTTCTTGATTGGCTTGGAGTCTGTTTTTATTATTATTATTATTATTTTTTTTAGTTTTTATTTTTTTAATACTAAGTTCTATTACAAGATCAAGATGTGTTCAACATATTGTTGCATGTCCATCTCACCTTCTACCGTAGCATTGGTCATTGTCCTTTTTTTTAATTTATTTTTTATTTTTTAGAACTAGTAAAACAGATTATATATTAATAAAAAGGATATAAGTTTAGATACAAAACAATCACAAAACGCAAAGAACTAAGCCCCGAACATATAACTAACCTGAGCTATTAATTATTAATTATATGCAAGAGTTTGTACTTAATTAATTCAGAATAAAGGCAATTTGGAAGCTGTGATATATATGTAGCGAAATGTTATGGTACACACCTTTAAAGGGTGTACCACATGTAAGATGTATTATTTGTAAGTTTGATTATCACAAATGATATAACTAAATATTATGAGAGTTATACATAAAAAAAATTGAGTTATAAGCTGATATATGACAAGATTTTAAGAATTTTTATATTTTAAGTTTTAATATTTTTAATATATTATTTTATTAGGATTCTTGTAATTTAGTATAAATATTTTAAAATTATTAGATTTCTTAATTTTATTATTTTAGAATTAGATTTTAACTAGGATTTTAAATAGTTTAGAATTTTAGTTTCCTATTCTCTTAGGTTTCCTAGTTTGTGTTGATTTAAGTTCCTAGTTTATTTTAGAATTATTTTTCCTACAAGTATTAGGTTTAGTTTATTATAAATAGCTATGTAAGCCTTATGGCAAAGACAACTTTTATACAACTTTTATTCATTCAATCAATAATATTAAGATATTTTCTTTTCCTTGTGGATTCAAGGTTTTATTTTTCTCATGGATTTGAGAGCTCCTTTCGTCTGCTAGAACGATATCTAGTCCCCGTGTATTCCGCTGCGTCATAAGCAAACATCACATGAGATATAATCAATTACTCTTTGATCATAACCAAAATAATATTATAACTAATATCACAATATGTTATAACTAACAACATGATAGTTCATAACTAACAACACAAATGCCGTAACTAAATGTGCATATGATACACATCCAAAAAGAATTTCCCCCTGATCAAGAAGTAATAGATCTTTTTCTTTCTTTTTTTTTTAAAAAAAAAAAAAAAACTACATGGTAATTTCAATAGCTCATTTTGTATTTTTTCACAACCATCCTTTTACATGGAGTGAGCTATTATAGCTCCCAAAAAGGGTAAATTGCGTTTTGCGCAAATGATAGAAGAATTATTTGGGTTTGATCTGTGTGATAAACTTTAAATTTTAATTTGTTTAATTTAAATCTTAATATTCTAAACTAGTAATAAGTTTAACCATCTATCCATCTCCGTTAATTTTTTTAATATAAAATAAATGTGACATTCTATCATTTGATATTTCAACTTAGGGGTTGTTTGGTTTTTGAGTTGGGCTAAAAAATCACAAAAGGACAAAAAAAGTCAAAAAAATCATAAAAGGACAAAAAAAATTCACTATTTCAAAGCTAAAAAGCCAAAAAAGTCAACTAAAAAAGTTATTACGAAGGCTTAGTATTAACATCAACCTCTACTTAATAGTGCCAGCTTACTCTTCCCCCACTGCCATCATCTCCTTACCCACAACTAGGATTGCAAATGAGATGAATCAAGTCAAGCCAATCCAAGCCAAGCCAAGAGAAGAGGTGTTTGAGCTCGGCTCGCAAAGAATTAGTTGAGCTCAAATCGAGCTTACGCTTAGCTCATCAAGCATTTAAGAAACTCGACTCAAGTTTACTACATCTGAGTCAAACTTGAGCTCAAAATTGAAAAAAAAAAGATTCAAACTTTAATTAATTTGAATATTTAAAGAAAAAAAAAAAGAGAAAATCAATTTACAATTTACATGCCCTTAGGAAAAAATCTCACTTGATTTTGAGTTTGGCCTATTTACAAAATAAACGACTTGCTTTAACTAGTTTATTTGCAGCTCTACCCACTACCACCATAAAAGTTGGTTTTGAATGAAGTCGGAATTTGTACAAAACTTGAAGTTGATATTTTAAAGCTCAATAAATTATTTTGTGTGATTTTTTTTAAAATTTATTTTTTATGTGAATTTGAAGGGATGACATTGGAATGGAAGGGAAGAGAAGGGAAGGAGAGGGGTGGAGCTGGCATTGGGAAAGATGAGGTGGGGTGGTACTGGGAATGGAACAGAGGGGGTAGCATACTGGTAATGGTGGATGGGTGACAATATGGTGGTGGCACCATTGATGTCGGAAGAGGCAGAAAAAAGCTGGACAAAGAAAATGCGTGAAGAGAAACTAGATGAACTGACAGAAGAAAAATAAAATGAAAATATCATTAAGATTAGAGTTAACAACTTAATTATTCATTTACCATTAATTTTAGTAAACTTATCTACACAAATAATTGAGAGTGATATCAATTTTAAAATGTAAGTTTTAAATTGAAAAAAAAAAAAAAAATCAAAGGTTAAACCTTTAATTTTAGGAAAATGATATAGAAATCCACTTTGAAGTGATATGATTGGTTGATGATTAGAGAAAATATGAGAGAGAGTATTACTTTTAATATCTTAATTGATTAACACATCACTGAGTTTAAAAATTAGATCTAATTTTTTATGTTAAATAGCAATTCTCTTAATTTGATTTTGTTTTTTTATTATTATTATTATTATTATTTGTAATTTTTTCTTATGTTCTTTTACTCTAGTGGTTTGAAGTGAAGTGTTTATTATAATTTTTCATTTAGTTTGAATTGCATATAAAATAAACAATTTTCATGTCTTTGTAGTTTTATCAAATTAAAATGAAAAACCTACAATTTTCATAATTAAAAACTACAATGATTAAAAAGATTTTCTCAAGTTATGGGTTAAAAATGTAATTTATACAAAAATAAAATAATGATATTAGCCGTTACGATGCGGCAAAAAGTGTTAACAAAGGTAAGAGTGCTGAAGAATAAAATAGAATATGATATGATGGTTTGTGTCCGTGTCTCTTCTCTATGACTTTCTCCATAAGGTTGGATATTCTCAATCTCATCAAATCAACAGTTTTTTAGTTAAAAATAGAGACAATAACTTATTAACACGTATACAACAACCCCACGTATACGTGCCCCACATCATTAGTAATACTATTCAATTTACGAAAGGACTCCTTTCTTCCTTGTATGACTTGGCTTTACTTTCTTCCTCCATTGTACCAACTCATTCACCATTTGGTCAAGAAATCTCAAAAACGTCTTCTAAAGGACAAGGCTTCACCTCAAAACGCCCCAATAAAAAGCAAGAAAATTTTATTATTTTGTGATAAATTTACGTATTTTTGTAATAATATTATATATTTTCTTACTTAAGTAGTTTTTATCTTTAAAAAAATATTATTATGTATAATTTTATTTTTGAATCATAAATTATCATAATAACTATCAAAAAAATAACATTCATCATAATCATGCGGAACATATATCACAAAAAATGAGTAATAAGGGTGCATATCACACACCCATAACATTACCCTAAAAAGTATATACCCATCTATGTATTTTATTATATAAAATATCAACAGTGCTACATACCCTCCAAAAAATACAACCCCCACTTATCTGTGATTTGTTCAGGAAGAAAAGAAAAAATAAAAAATAAAAACACATGATTGGTCCACATCATTTTGGGGATCATCGTAGTCCCCAACTTTGAGGTCCCAAGCATTTTTGATAAAATATATGTTTCATTAACTTTTTATTTTTACCTTCTCTTATAATTGTTACATTTAATAATTACTAAATAAATTTTCACATTCATTAAACTGTTCAAAACTTCTGAAATATTTTCCTCATTCAAATTTATCATACCGTCTAAAAATTTAAATTTATTAAATGAATCGCATTGTTTGTGGCAATAAGATTCCTTGCTGTTCTACGTGGAATAGCTTTAGATAGGTAGGACATCCTCAAGACGCCAAGGACACCTTTGTCCAAAGCCCCAAACATGAAGTTTTAACTTGAACTACAAGACAATCAATCTCTAATCTCTAATTAATGAGCTTAACAAGAATATTCTTCTTCCCAGGCCCCATTTCATTTCTCTTTCTCTTCTCCTCCCTCTCCTGTTCTCGGTTTATATAAACACGAACAAGAACGACAAAGCGGACATAACATAACCTGCCAATCTTCTTAACAACAAAGTTGGTACATATTAGAATTTAGTTGCCAATCTCAATCACAACCAGAATATTAATGGCAGTTCCAAAATCAAGAAATGTTACAGCTGAGATTGTTTTCTTCGACTTGGAAACAACGGTGCCCAATAGAGTCGGACAAAGGTTCTGGGTATTGGA
This sequence comes from Camellia japonica, assembly GCA_030407325.1. Taxonomy (NCBI): domain Eukaryota; kingdom Viridiplantae; phylum Streptophyta; class Magnoliopsida; order Ericales; family Theaceae; genus Camellia; species Camellia japonica. The sequence continues at coordinate 111,473,014 of JAPPVO010000059.1, forward strand.
GTTTGGTGCAATTGTAGTCTGTCCTCGAAAACTCATTGAGCTGGAGAGCTATTGCACGCTGATTAGACCTGGGGACTTGTCGGTAGTTTCTGTGAAGTCAAGCAGGCCTGATGGCATAACTCAACAAGCAGTCAAGGATGCGCCTTTGTTTGAGGAAGTTGCAGACAAGATATTTAACATTCTTGATGGGAGGGTTTGGGCTGGTCATAACATACAACGATTTGACTGCGTTCGTATTAGGGAGGCCTTCAAGGAGATTGGTAGGCCTGCACCACTGCCTTCCGGGATGATTGATTCGTTGGGTGTTTTGACAGATAAGTTTGGCAGAAGAGCTGGTAATATGAAGGTATGTACAAATTTTGAAATATTAATGAGAAATTTCTCCTCCTCACCATTGCAATTATTTGTTATTTATGTTGTGAGGTTTGGCTTCTTGCCAATCGTTTCTATTTCGGGCGTGTTTGCTTGAAGCATTTACTGGGTTTATCTCAGCGATGCTTATTCTTGCACTCCTGTTTTTGATCTTGTAACATTTTCATTTATTAACAAAATGTTAATTCTTTTTCTGATTAAAAGTAAAATAAAATTGCACCTGATTGATCGTGTAGTAAACATCAAAACTTAACACATACAATAATGCAATATTGTCAGATATTTTTCAAATCAATAATAATCTGAACGAGGTTCTTTAACAATGGCATTCAGGAGATAGCATGACAATGTATGTATTATTCTGCAGTTCCAATTTCATAGAGCGGAAATTCCAATTACTTTTCCAAAATGATAAACTTTTCAAAAATATTTGAACTTCATAATTTCCAATAGGACAATGATAAAGGTAACATATAGACTGTGACGTATGCCTTTGTTTTGTACATAATTCTTAAGAAAAATGTCATTATTTAAGAATTTTAATACATAATTTGGTAGAAAATTTTCTAATTGAAAGTATCTTGATGGGTCATTGACTTCATTCTTTCTAAATAAACTTTTGATATGTGTTATAGCACTGCTCAATTGTTAAGGTCAACAACAGGTCGATCTATTTCGTTTTATGCACAATTCCGACTTCAAGGGGAAATATAATCTTTCTATCATGCAATGTGATAGATATAATATTGTAATGCAAATGCCATAATACTAATTACATCTTTCAAAATTGGTTTAGATGGCAACATTGGCTGCTTACTTTGGACTTGGGCAGCAAAAACACAGGTGAGAAATCCCCCTTTGTAGGATTTTCTAATCCCTTGGCGTAGCTTAGCTCAGCTCAGCTCATGTTTCTCAATTCTTTCATAATTCTTGCATACATACAGGAGCCTTGATGATGTGCGCATGAATTTGGAAGTCCTCAAACATTGTGCAACTGTGCTGTTTCTGGTATATAATTATTCATAAACACTACTGATTATGCACCACCACCCCTTAAAGTTAATGCTATGTACTTCCTTATTCCTTAATATACAAAACAATTCATGCAAACTTGGAAGTAAACAACTTCAATTTTAATTCTATCTGCTCATACATGGTTACTTATTCATAGGAATCAAGCCTCCCAAATGTGCTGAACGGGAAGTGGCATGGCTCTCCCACGGTGACAACAAGAAGCAGAAGTATGCTGGTACGTATGTAGTGTCACAAACATCCTCAGTATTGTAAGATTAACTCTTTAATTGTCCTTTTAGATCAACAATGCTTAGCTGAGCAAAGAATGAAATACTAAATGTGATCTTTAATTTCTTGAATGTCATGTTATGGGTGGATTTGTAATTAGGAATCAAATCTCCCCAGTATGTCGAATGGAATCTGGGATGGTCATCCGAGCATCACCACAACAAAAAGCAAGAGTTTTATTGGGAAATTTCCATGCAGAGAAGAAAGTAGCAGCCGCAAATCTCCTCCAACTTCTCTGAGTTATCATAGAGCTGTTCCCTATGCAAGGGGAAGTTTAGGAAAGGTTTTATTACTCAACCGTCTTTTATTCCATAAAATGTGAACAATTCATTGTTACATACATATATGTCTAGTCAATGTCATTCACTAACAATAACCAGTTGTAGATGCAGATGACCGAACGAGTGGCAAATATACTTTGTAAAGCCCAAAACAAACCTCTCAGTAATTTATTGAAGCATTCCCATTCACTGCTTCGATAAGAAAGAATGAGGTGGCCTCCTATTGTGGCATCTGTCTTTGGATCCTTGTTCCATTTCTGTTCTATCACGAGAAAGGTGGCTGCTGAACCTATGTGAGGGGATGTAAAATCCGCACACAAATATGTGATCTGAGACTCGTTTGGGGGGGGGGGGGGGGGAATACCTGATGACACTGACTAATTTTTCTACCATGAAGGTTCAACTTATCATTATTGATGTCCCTTCACAGTGGGAAAATAAACATATTGAGAAAGTTTGATGGTCGTATGTTGGCTTGTTTGGTGACACTTTCTTGAGAATTGGACAAATGATTGGAAACCGGGTGCAGATTCCCTCAAAAGCTAACTTTGTAACCATAGAAATTCACTTGTATATGTCCTTTTAACATATTGATTGATTGATTGATTGTTCATTCTTTGTGGCATTTCTCATCCATGGTCTATATGGATCATTTGCATGAGATTTTGTCTTGTACATGTTGAATAATAAAAAGAAAGTTGGAACCTTTGCTCCTTTTATTTTTGTGTGTGTGTGTGTGTGTGTCGCATATAGCTACCACAAGCACACAATGTGCGCTGAAAATATGCTCTTGTGCAATGATGCTTTTTCCTTGGCCCTTTTATTGATGTAATCTTGATATACTTTCTTTATACTTACTGTGTGTCAATAAATTTCTTTCGCGGATCAAATGCATATATTTTGGTGAACTATTCATTTCTTTATATGCAAATGCATATAAATATGCTCTTGTGCAATGATTTTTTTTTTTTTTTTGTAATTTCTCTATAATTTTATTTAGAAGTTTATTTCCGAACCAAAATAGAGGTGTGCACTGAGAGGAAATGATATGTGAAAATAGAAGCTCTCTACTTTCTTTTTTTTTTTTTGATCAACAAAGAAAATGGATTTTATTGATGAAACAGACAACTATTACATCAATAAAAGAAAAAGGAGGATAAGTGCGAAAAGCATCATAGCGAACCAAATCAATCCCAACCAAAGTTTTTAAAGGCGAATGCGTACTTTAAGGCGTTTTACCTCTCATGAGGCGAGGCGTAAGCCTCAGGGCGTTGAGGCGTAAGCATTTCAAATTTCAAATTTTAATATTTACTGAATAAATTAAATATTTTTAAATAGTTAAAAAAATAAAAACAAAATTAAATATAAATATGTAAATACTTTTCGCTTTAATGCGTTGAACATTTTACTGTATAGAAGGAAGTTTTCCTTCACTGAAAGAGAAATCGATATTCTTAACTTCAGTGATTAAGCTTCTCACTTGACCATTAACTGTGTTTTTCTTGATTGATCATTTACTTAATTTTTCCTGTAGAATATAGTTGTAAAAATGGATTCTTTTAATTTTTTATGTTTAAACAATCTAATAGACTAAGTTTAACAAATGCCCAAGGCAACTTCTGCATGTGCATACTCCTCACATGCTTATGCGCAAAAAGCGTAAAAGCGCACTTAAGACGCATGTTTCAAACTATGATGCGCAAGCCTTTGGGGAGTAATGCCTAAAAATCAAAACCTTGATGCGTTTTACCTTAGCCTCAAGGCGAGGCGAGTATCGAGGCGAGCCTCAAGAAAGCCTTTTAAAACTCTGATCCCAACTAGGTTGGCACTAATAAGACTGCCCAATCATATGCTAGCACACCATTAAGAGTTGGTGAGTAACCAACAACAAACACCAAAATCAACCTCACCCAAGTAAAATCTAACCAAATATAAAATAGACCAAATAATCCAAAGCTACCAAACAGCCAAAAAATAGGACAACAACAAATAATATCAGCTACACCAGCCAGATGAAAAGAGCATTGTCCACACAGACCAGCAGCAACCCATATCAGAAGAAAAAGGATATCAAAGAAAAACATCAGAAGTAGCAGAGTCTAGCATTGTTAACAGAGTCCAGCATGAACCAGTAAGAACTGAGCTTCAGCTTCCTTGAGTCCCACTGTCTACACACAGTAGCAGATCTGCTTGAGGTTATAGATCACATCTTGTACCAAGTAGTTAAACTCTTTCAAGAAGAAAACAACGCACATAGCAACTCTAATTTTTATCAGCTCAGCCAAATCATGCAAAGCTGGTTGTGCCTCAATAAATATGCACTCATTCCTGATTTTTCACACTAATCACATTACTACTAATGAAATCATCTTCCAAATCTCCTTCACCTTTTTCTTCATATTTGAACCTGACCACCAATGTAATACCACCTCTACTGAACTAGGAATTACCCAACTTAGGTTCCACTAATTCACAATATTGACCCATATTCTCCATATCACAGGGCAGTGAAGAAGGACGTGGTTCAAAGACACCTCAGATTTACAAAACACACATAGTGCACTGACGTTAGAATTCAATACACTAACCCTTTGCAAAAACTCAGAGGACTTAATCTTACCTCTCCAAGCCAACCAGCTTAGAAACTGTACTTTGGGAGGAGCGAAATTATTCCAAATGCTTTTAGTGACTGTAATATTTGGCCCTTTACATGCTACCTCCCACTTCTAGATTGATGCCACAGAAAAAACTCTAGAGGAATGAGCTAACCATGAGCAAGAGTCTTCAATCCCTTCATTTAGCCTAGGTGCACTCTACAGCAGGTCATTGAGATTCAGTACTTCCTCATCTTCCCAAGCAAATAGAGGCCTTTTAAAGGCAAGATTCCAATTTGTACCCACTCATCTTCTATGGAAAAACTCAACTAGAGTGCCATCTTTATCAATTGACAAGGTGAATAATCTGGGGAATACAGCACTCAAACTTTGATTATTAAACCACCTATCAATCCAGAAATTCACTCTTCTATTATTTCCAACAACTACCTTAAAATTTTGCAAAAAGAAATCTCGCAAATCAGGATTTGCTGTAGCCACTGATAGTATACCCTACCACATATTAGACATGGACACTGGATCTACTAAAAATGGGCTCCATCTGCCACCCAAACCTCCATAATTACTACAGACCACTTGTTTCCACAAAGCTAACTCCTCCTTACCATACCTCCACCACCACTTCATTAAAAGGCACTCATTAACCTGGCTTAGATTTTTCATACCTAGCCCACCTTGATTTTTGCTTAGACAAACCTCCTTCCACTAAACTAAGTGCACTTTTTTTCTTATTTCTGAACCTCCCCAAAGAAAATTAACTTGAATTCTGTCTAGTGATTTTACAATACCCACTGGTAGCTTGAAAATGGATAGGAAATAGACTAGCAAGCTTGTCAACACAGACTTTATCAAAGTTAATCTTCCTGCAAAAGACAAATACCTTCTCTTCCATGAAGCTAACTTGCTCTTGAATTTATCCACCACTAGTTTCCATGCACTCTTTCTCCTTGGATTTGCTCCTAATGGGAGCCCTAGATAGTTCATTGGCAACTTTTGACTGAGGCAATTAAGTTTTTTGCAAAGACTTTCACTGATACCCCTCTGATCAGACCCTCTTCTTTTGCTCTTTCCATGAGAATATTAAGGCCCTCTACTACAATGTTAAAGAGAAAAGGTAAAAGTGGGTCACCTTACCTGAGGCCTTTCATGGGGAAAAACTTTGATGTAGGTGATCCATTTACTAGCATTGAGATTCTAGCTGTAGATATACAAGTCTTTATCCATCCCACCCATTTCTTACCAAAACCACAATTGGCCATCATCGAATACAAGAACTCCCAATTTACTAAGTCATATGCCTTTTCAAAGTCCAATTTTAGGATAATTCCTTTCTTTTTTGACCTTCTCCACCAATCCACCACTTCATTGGCAATTAGTACTCCATCTAGAATGTATCTTCCACTTAGAAATGCCGTTTGTACTTCACTAATGATCTTGGGTAAAACCTGCCTCAACCTTCTTGATAAGACTTTAGCTATTATTTTATACATTGAGCTAACCAAACTGATTGGTCTATAGTCACTCAGCCCCACATGATTTTCCTTCTTAGGAATTAGGGTAATAAATGAACTATTCACACCTTTGGCCAACTTTCCATTGGAGTGGAATTCATACATCATCTGCACAATCTCCTCTTTCATGATGTTCCAGCATTTTTGAATACATTTTAAATTAAAACCATTTGGCCCCAGAGCTTTGTTACCATCGTAGTCTTTAATTGCTTCCCAGATTTCATCCTCTAAAAGATCTGCCTCCAACAGTTCAGTTGAATTTGTTTGGCTAATTGAGGCAAAAACACCTGACAACTTTGGTATATACCTCCATCTTTCAGTGAGCAACTGACTAAAATGGCTTACCACAGCCTGTTTAATCATCTCAGGCTGATCATGTAGTACTCCATGCTCATTGGCTGAGTTCAACAAATTTTTCCTCTGCCTTCTACTTGCCATTATATGAAACAACTTGGTATTTTTATCCCCATTTTCGGCCCATACCATTCTAGATTTTTGATGCCACAACCATTCCTTCTTTTTTTTTGCTCAGATCCCATGCTAAACTTTTACTTTTTGCCCTTCTTTAATTTCAGAGTCCTGGAGAATCTTTTCTTCAGCTTTTAAATCCCATTCATGAATTTCATCCTCTGCTTGTTTCAACTGCTCATCAAGGTTGCCAAACACTTCACAGTTCCACCTTTTCAAATGTACTCTCAGGATTCCTAGTTTTTTCAATAACATATAACTGGCCCACTTTGAGAATTCGAATATACAAATCAAATAAATAATTAAGTAATAATTATTTTACAATCTCAAATATTTTTCTTGTGAATCTTTAAGTGCAAACTTAATATTATTGGAGGGTCTTTTAATTAATTTTAAAATCTAAAATAAATTTATGGTGAATTCTTTAATTTAGAGGCAAGATTTATTATAAAAAAAGAGAGAGAGAGAGAAAAGGGTGTGACTTGAACTCTAGACCACAATTTGATAAATAATAGTCACACCATTTGAGTTGCTTACAACATATTTAAACATTTTGTATATTATTTATTTATTTGACCTACACATGCTTTGGGTGTGCCCAACCACTAGTATTAAATAAAATATACACAAACCGTACCTTCTTATTTGTTCATTACAAGTTAGTAGCAACCGTGAGGGAGAGAGAGAGAGAGAGAGAGAGAGAGAGAGAAACTTTTAACAACATTGGTGGTCGACAACTCTAAGGTATTTTTCCTATTTTATTATATCTGTATATTGTGATGGTTCATGTGTGTAATCTACTTGTTGTTGGGAAGGAATAGGAGAAACAGGTGTATTGTTTGGGTGCCAAGTCAGTGGTTGGTGATGAGAAAGAATTTGCATAATTCTTAGTTTAAAAATTCTGTACAAAACCACAAACTTTAAAAATGGAGAAATCATATCAAACGGATGAATTTTGAACTGAAATTTTTACAGTAGATTAACTACATATTGAATTGCATATAAGAATTTTCTCATAATTTTTGGGAGTCAAAATCTATATTAACTGATGCGTTCAAATCTGTCCGAAAAACTGGTTTAAAAAAGTAACTTTGAAAGTGCCATTCTCTTTAGGTATAAATCCAAAAATTATCAAATTAGTATCATGAGAACCGGTTATGAATCTAGTTTCTTATATTTTTGGCCTTGCATTGATTGCTCAGGTATACTAAGAGAACCATTAATTTCTTTAAAGTGCTGCAGAAAACAACCTGTTTAGGCATAATTAATTGTAAATAATTATTTTGATAAGAAAATCAAGTAAAACCAATTGGGTTTGAAACTTAGGATACATTAGTTGATATCTGGAGGGTTTTGAAATTTTTTGAACAACGTGGAATGGGTTTTGTAATTTTCAAAATTAGCGATTAGATTGGGAAAGGTTATTTAAAATTCTATTTTATCTTAAAGTTACTTTTAATTAAGTTTCGATTTGAACCCATGTCTTGGGTAATTTTAGACCTTGAAGAACATGAATTTAGGTAATACTTAAGAGTAATGGTGAGTTGGGTTGAGCCGTGTTAATGCGCTTTACTTTGGGGTTGCTTAGTTTCTTATTCTTTAGTATTTTTGAATTAGTAGTGACGTGTAGTTTTAATACTTTGTTCAGGGCACTAGTTGGACTTTTATACTCTATTTGAAAATTACATTATTCCGTTTCCAGGTGAGTAGTTGCATGCTACATATTTTTATAAATGTTCCCCTACCCTGAACTGTTGGAAAATTAAATTTTTGTTTCAGGACTAAACTGTTTTGATAAATTATTATATTATCAATGGAATTAAATTATTTCTAAAACATGTGTAAACTTGGCATACTGTAAACTATTTGTTATGGTCTCATGTTTATAATGGTGAACTACCATATTTTGCGAAACTGAATTGTATTGATTATTGGGACCATTTGTATATTTTACTCCAGGGAAATTATTCTGCTGTGTGTGGTGACTCTGGCCACTAGGGAACAGATTAGGGTTGGGCCGTGATGATTCTAGTTCTTAACGATTGTAAGGAAAAGACCTAGGCTAGGCTAGGTGACCTTCAATCGGATTGTCTTAGAGAAAAGGCCCGGGTTGCCACCCCGAGGATGACTCTTGGTTCGATATTGGATCCAATGGGTTTATAGCCTTGAAAATTGTGTGGCATGTTACTTGTTATTCTTGGTACCAAGAAAATCATTGGTGTTCATGTTGTAATCTATTTTCAGTAGAAAATGTCATTTATCATGTTCTTGAGAGACATAAGTATTTTAACTATTGAACTGTGGAATCTTTTTTTTGAAACAGATTATCTTTATCAAAACTGTATGCCAATCTAGTTTCTATGATATATATCTTATTTTGAAGTTAATCCTTATTTTCAAAACTGTATATACTATCCATGTTGCTACTCACTGCGCTATTAGCTGACTTAGTTGTTTACCATTTCCAGGTGTTAGAAGGACTTAGAGTGGACTCATGGCATAGCGGGGACTCGACTACATGGACCTCTAGGACATTCATTTATTTTGTTTTAGATTGTTATGTCAAGTTTGTGCATATTTCTTTTTATTTTTATTGAGGTTCATTTAGGATTATTTTGATATGTGGGCTGTTTATATCCCATAAGTTTGGATGGTATTTATTATGGTTGGTTTTGCCGTTTATACTTGTGGTATGTCACTGGATTGAGTTTTGTTATTTATTACTGGACTTTTGTATAGTTGTTCAATGTGATTATGGTTCATATTTAGGCTTACGTGTGCCTTGGGCTAAAGCCTTGTGGGCTACAGCCTCAATCCCTCTCATCTTCCATGAGAAGTATTGGGCAATGATAAGAAATGCAACAAGGTAGCCCCCACTATTTGAACTTGAATCTTTCCAGCCACCTAGGATCTAGTAGGAATCTATCAATCCTACTCCATCTATTACCATCCATTGCATTACACCAAGTGAAATTTCTGCCTAACATTGGCACATCGATCAATTCTAGTTTTTCAATCAATTCATTGAAGTCCTTTATCACTCTTTCCCTTCTAGAGCGTCCTTTTCTTTCACTCATGAATCTTATTTCATTAAAATCTCCACCTATACACCAAGGACTTGAAAAAGCCGGTTTAAGCTTAGCTAAGGAGTCCCATAATTGTCTTCTTTTCAACACATCATTGGGTGCATATACATTTAAGATAACATAACTAAAAGTAACATTAGCCATACCTGATAATAGTATGAAGTTTATGTTGTTGCAACACTCCTTAAGCTCAAAGATTAGTGGATTTCACACGCACCACAAGCCACCAACACTTCATTCTGCACCTACATCCATGCACTCTAGCTCCTCCCATGGCTATAATGACTTGGCAAACATTTCATCTACTTTTCTTCTCTTAGTCTCCTGCAGTAGAAGAACATCAATCTTCCTCTCCCTAACTAAGTTTTTAATTTTTCTTCTCTTTTCAGGTCTTCCCAGACTTTTAACATTCCAAGATAAGATAATGATGGACAAACACTATTCACAGATCCCAAATCCCCCTATTCTTTGCCCTGAGCTAGCCTAGGGATTAATCCTCTCCCTTTCAATTCTCTCCAGATCTTTCTCTTCGAGTTCAATTAGTTTGCTAACCACCTCCTGCTCTTTTCCTTCACAGTTCAAACCTAGGATTTTTCCAACTTCCATAGTAGCTTGAGCTTCACTTAGGAACTTATTCCTTCTCCTTGAGTTAATGCTCTGCTCAACTGACAGTGATATTGCAGCTGCTGTTGCTCTAAAGATAACTCCTCTTTGAAAACAATTGCTGAACAAGGCACCTTTATGCTTAGTCTATTTTCGACTAAGCTTTGCCCTATTTCTCAGATCAACTCCCTTCTTTTTACTTTTGCGCATCTCAAGTTTAGTAATCCTCTATCTTCGTGATGGGTCTTCCTGTTCTATCACTCTATCTTGGGCTGGTTGCAGAACAAGAGGCCTAAGTTGAGTTTGGGCTACACAGTCACTTATGTTTGAAGGTTGAATGATGGGCCCAGTTGCCAATACCCTAGCCTGAGGAACTTTCAAAACTACCTCTAAGTTTAGCTTAGGCCTTGGACTCTCAGACCCAGTAATGCTTCTATTATTGTCAAAAGTACATAGATGCCTTTCACCTATTTGAATTTCATTTCTTGGAATTTCCATATGCGCCTAGCTGTCTTCCCTACCTATTTCTCTGACATTTGGATTTCCCATGACACCCACCGTTTCTTTTACTCTTTTCTTATGTAGATAGCCTCCCATTTTTTGACAGTTGATCTACTTCCTCTTGAACCATAGATGCAGTGACCTCATTTTCCAGGCAAAAACTTTTGCACTGACATGGTTGTACTGCTGCTGGGAGCTCTTCATACACTTTAATTAGGAAAATACTTCCATTATATTCAACATTAATCACTGCGTTGATGAACTCCAATCTATTAGTTATTATTCTTACCTTCCCACACTAAAAAGAATTCTGGATGTTGATGTCTTTAGCTAGTTGAACAACCTCACCCCACAAATTGCCAATGTCTCTGAATGTATTAACACTCCATAAATTGAATGGAACACCTACACATGTAATCCACACACACCTTTCTTGTGCAATGTATTTTTCTTTCTCCCAATCTGTAACATAATCGCACCATTGTACCATCCACTATTCTAGCTTGGATCTTTCCTCCTTTTTGTGTTGTTGTGATTTGAAGGTTAGTAATGCTAACCTTCCTCCCCCAGCTCTGACTCTTACATCCTTTGCACCTCTTCTAGCAATCTCCTCCTTGAACTAATTGAATGAGAGAAGAGATTTAAGCTTGACCATTAGACTATCATAAAGCCACCCATTTCCAATTTCATAGGCCTTCACAGCAAGCTGGGCCTTATCATAACTACCTCCATTCTGTAATACTTCTGCAAAGGATTTTTTGCCTACACTTTCCACCCTTCATTACACGAAACTCCTATGTAGATGCTGCATCATGCTATCATCTCCTCTGGTTACCATTGTGTTAGGTTTTTATTCTTGGCAATCCCGTTTGACAAACTCCTTTCAGTTGTAATTTTATTCGTTCTTTTATTTTAGTGAAGCTATGAGTTTTAGATGCGAATTCAACCCGAATTGTGCCTTGCAGAGAAATTTCAGAAGATAATTCTTTCATGTTTGCGACTTCGTTGACTATGTCAAGGATCGAGCTGCCCAGTCAGCTTGGTTTGAGGCAGCGCCCAGGCGGGGTCGAGGGGTAGTGTTGTAGACACCCCATTTTTGACGGCCCTTACGACTTGGACACCATTGCATGCACACCTGATGATGAGTTTATATACTCGCCAAGTGCTCGAAGTCCTCAGCGGAATGCCATAGCTTTGAGCCTTTTAAACCCTTTACCCTTGTTGTCTTATTCTTGAACCAAGCCTTGGTCCTTCAAGCCTGCAACCCTTGGTGGCCTGCTGGCCACCTTATTGGGCTGCCGGCTATCACTTTTGGGCTACCGACCACTGATGTGGCTTGTCGGCCACCACTGATGGTCAGCCGGCTACCAGTTTCTTTTGCAGATATTTTATGACAACTGTGTCAGCTGTTTGCACAAATGCATGCATCTGCACCCATGTATAGGGCTGGATATCCTTGTAGGGAATTCATGTTTTCTATATATAGGAGACCCCTCTTTCATGTTTTAAGGTTAGAAAATTTTGAGCTCAAATTTTTTTTTCTCTCTCTCTAGCAAATTTCTACACTTTGCCTACAAATCCTTAACATTTGCCTATACACCCTTAACCAAATCTTCTCATCTTTGAGCTAAGGTGTCTTTGAGGCTTTTTAGAGCTCTTGAGAGTGTTGTTTGCTTAGTTTTGTAGCTTGGACTTCATTTCCTCTTCAAGAGGTATAAGGCTTTGTCCCTTTACTTGTTTTTTCTACTATTGTACTTGCTATTTTTCAAGTGATTTTAGGCTGTAAAACTTCTGTATTTTTGGGCTGAAGCTTGGGTTTTAAGGCTATTAAAGGTTGAGGGTTGATAGCCTTTCTTTGTACCTTGTTTTAGAGGCCTTTGCCTTTGTGTTTCCCACCATTTTACTATTTTTTTTTGAGCTTTTAAACACTGATTTTTAAAGCATTTTCAGTGGCCAAAATCATATTTTGAAGTCCAAATTTGAAGGGGTTAGACTCCTCTCCTTGTGTCTTACTTATTAGCCTAATTTGTGTCATGTTTTAGCATGTTAATCTAGACTTTTTTAGCTCAAATTTAGCATGTTTAGGACTGTATTAAACTTGTTTTAGCACTGTTTTGGGCTGTTAGTTGTATTTGAGCTTTGTTTTGCATGCATGTAGTGTAATAGTTCTCATGAGTTTGGTGTTCTAGGCCTTAGACACCATTTCCTTTGAGTTGATAGCATTTATTTATGATTTTCTCACTCATTTTTAGCACTAATAATCTCTGCAACCTCCCTCATTTCTTGGTTTTTTGTTTGCTTTGGAAGTGGTTCAAGCAACTTTTTTTTTAAAAGTATGAGATTGAGATGTCATGCTTAATGGTTTAATCCCTTAGGGGATTCATTACCAAGGGTATGATGTCTCTTTCATGCCTACGACAACTCTTTGAGCCTTCTCTCCATTAGAGGACTTAAACTCACCCTTTGGACTCAATTGGTTAAAGAATGGTTGGTAATTAATAATTTGGTTGTGTTCAATCGGACATTAATTGAACACATGGAACTTGGACCATTTCATACTTGCTAGTGATGAAATGATTTAAGTCTCCAAGGTCATCACTTCCCTTGATCTTTCATGATAGGAAGGTGGTTTTGGAGTCTCATTTTGTTGCATTTATTGAACTTGCACACTTGGTTTCACAAGCCATCATGCAATGAAATTGCATCCATTGATGGTTTGTGAACCAAACTTGCTACTTCTTTGATTTGTTCATGAAAAGGAAGGGTGAGTTGTGCAAACAAACCCTTGAAATACCCTGTATATGCTCTGTTTATCCTCTGTTGCAGCAAGGAGAACTAGGCAGCAGTAGCCGGTAGGCCACTTTCCAGCAGCCGGCCACTGATGCAAATTTCAGCAGCATGTTTGTGAGGCAGAACAGAGTTATTCTGGAAGTAGGCAACAGTGTTAGCGTTCTATTGCGCAACAGAGGCTCTCCGAAAGCAAAACAGTGGCTTTTCGAGTGGAAACCGAGCACGTGTATGAGCATCCCTTGCATTTTGAGCCTATCTAAATTTAAATACTTAGCTCAGCTATCCATTGTAATTAATTAGTTGTTGCTAGTTAATTTTGTGAAGTGTTATAACTAATTAGTTAGTTAACTAGTTATTCAATTTTGTTTTGTAATTAGTTAGTTAACTAGAATAGTTAGTTAATTCATGTGTTGTTGTAATAATTAGTTAAGTAGTTTAGTTAGTTTCATTTGTTTTGTAATAATTAGCTTAGTTTTAATTAGTTAGTTAATTAGCTAGCTCATTCGGACTCTTCTTTATAAGAGCGTAATGTTGTAATAATGTGTATGTTAGCCAACCCCACGTTTTTCTCCCTATTATTTATTAGCTTATGATGGTTAGTTTAGGGGCATCATGTTTTGTTTAGCATACTCCATGTTTGCATCCATTTATATTGCATGCACCGAGGCTCGGTTTATCATTCTAATTGCATTATTATTGCTTATACTTCTTTGAATACGTGCTTAGACCGCATGCCGTCAAATTGACTCATATGCTATATTAGTAGCTGAGCCTAGTAATTGCATATCGCATGTGTTGCATTAGCCATCTTGCATAAGTTAGGAATCATGCATTTTTCTAACTCATTTCTTTTTTGGCTTGGAGTACTAGGTAAGCCTTTATTCGCTTTAGCATAATTGCATGAGTGTGATTGTTGCCATGTTTAGCATGTTTGCCATGAGGCTAAATGCTTAAATGCTATAGCTGCTTGAATGCCTGTGGATGAAGGCTTCTTGCTTGAATTAGAATAATTTGAGTAATGTTTATATGCGATCACTTTTTCAAGTGGTACATATTTGAAACAATTTTCAAAACAAACATGAATCAAGTGTTCCAATTCTTGCAAGTTAGTCTATACTTGTGTTTGTGCGCATCACATAGTAATGCTAGCCTAATAAACCGGAATAATAGCATATAATGTAAATAAGATTCATATCATGATTAGTAGAGACCGATCTTTGATTGGGCAAGCGGGGGTGCTCAAATGTATTCATGACCTTCCCCTCTCGTACCTAAGTTCCCGAGTTGAGACAATCTTGGTGATGACGGACACATGGCCTTTGGCACGAGTCATGGGTTTTCTAAATTTCCCTAAAATAAAATATTTAGGTTATTTGGACTCTTTGGTGTTTATCAATTTCACATTGCACTTGTGAAATTAGATTCAGAACCGAGGGAGTCCAATACTGTAGGGCTTAGTTCGACCTTCCGAAAGGGGGCACAAAAAAGTCGAGCTACAAGCGCCCCTGAAGCAAAATGCAAAAATGCATTCGAAGTTGCTTGTTCACTCGAGCGGCCGTTTGTGCGCTCGAGCGGAGAACGTTTGGTTCTAGAAGTTTGACCTGTCTGGAAAAGTACTGAAAGTTGGGATTTTATGCTCGAGCGAACTTTCCTGCGCTCGAGCTAGGTCCGCTTGAGCGGTCATTCTTCCGCTCGAGCGGAGATCGCAGATCAGTTTTCTATAAATATGTGGTTTCATCCGTTTTTAGGGTTACGGTTTCCAGATCTTTTTTTTGGATATTAGGGTTTATATCTGGAGCTTCTTTGTTAGTTTCTTTGATGTTTGTTTGAGCTTAACTCATGGTTTGAAAAGTATACATCAAAGGATTGTTTATTTTGTTCGATACAAAAGAGAATGTTGTTCTTCGGTAGATTTTATAGAATTCGGGCCTGAAGCTTTGGTGGATTCCGGAGTGGCTCATCGTTGTGATTCGACATCGGCATTGTGGATTCAACGTTGGGCAAGACAATTCCGATGTGAAAACGAGACTGGAAGAAGGACATAGGGGTTGGTTCGATTCGGGCGTGGATTCGCTAGGTAATTGAGAGTACATTGTGTAATTCATTTATATCTTCTTAGTGGATTGTTTTGTGGCTTTTACCCCAGTGGTTTTTTTTTTTTATCACAATTGGAGGCGCTCTAATTGTGGTTTTTGCATGTAAAATCATTTTGTCGATTTGTCTTGATTGTTTGATTGGGATTGTTATTTACTGCTTAAAATTGATACATAATCACAAATCAACATCTAGGGGATTTCTAGATTTTTCACATTGCATGTTGCTTATACTCTCATTTTTTGAACTTTGCTTCTTCACTTTCAGTGCCTTGTTGTCACACCACTGTCCATCAGCCTTCAGCACCGCCATTTCAGCAGCAACCTTGTAATCGTATCTCACAAACCCAAACCTTGATCCATTGTTTTTCTTCTTTTTGCTGGGATAAAAGCATCCTTAACTACTCCAAACTTATTAAACAAAGTATACAGACTCTTAGGACTCATTGAATTTGGAATCTCATCTACAAAGATGGTAAACAAACCATTTTCCACTGATCTGTTACCTTGATTACCCACTCATCTTTTTCTCAGCATCGGGTTCCAACCTCCAACCTTCATTTTTTTTACTACCAACACACTGCTTGGTTCCCGATGGAAGGAAAAGCTCTCTATTTGATCAACAATGTTGGCTCTAAGATCATAATTACTCTTTTACCATTTTTTGATCCAACTTCTACATATTACTTGCAGCCACTAATTGTGCATAAGAATTGGAATCCATGTAATGCACTTTAGAGCATTTATAAACTATTATCATTGATAAATTTGTCACTACATTTCATGGCCAGTGATATTGATAGATTTATGATTCTACTTGTCAACCCATGAATATTTGAAACAATGAAACCTTAAAAAGCCAAGACATATATTACAATTACCACTTGAAATTACATAATTTTGATACATGCATAGAAGCTCTCACAATATAAAATTACTCAAAGCAAAAGCTAATGTTCTTGTAGCTTGGAAAGAGGAGATTAGAATGATCATCTCCTTTTATTTTATGTCCCAATTATATATTACATAATAAGTAGTATGGGACTATGTCTAGACCACACAAAGAAGGCGATCAAACATCTAATGACACTGCAATACTAACCCATCCTAGGATCAACACAGGCATCCATAGCTTCTACCACAGTCAAGAAGATCCTACCACCTGTTTTGGTCACAAAGTTGGCTAGCCTAAGCTTTTCAATCACTTGCCATCTAGGGTTGGCCATAGCTAACTGCCAGATATATATATATATATATATATAAAGAGAGAGAGAGAGAGAGAGAGAGAGAGAGAGAGAGAGAGGCATTTCAATTAACTTTCAAAGCTCAAACCAAGATTATTAACATAATCTAGAAATCCATAATGTTGTTTTACCTCAGTGCCATGCAACACGAGCTTGTTTTGCAGTTCCTCAAGAGAAGCAATTCCAGATGTGTCAATATTCATCAAATCTGTAATCAAGATTAATATTTTAATAAAAAAAAAGTAGAATGTATTGACATTTTGTGGAATATATAATATATTTTTATATAGATAAGGATGATGATGATCTATCATTCCAATTTGTTTTGAGACAAACTATGTTTCAAGAGTCAAAATGTAAAGACCAAGTCCAGCCAATTGAATTCACTAACTCTAGTTTGCCATCCACTTCAAATTAAATCTCAATTTTGGATTATCATCTTGATTTTACCTAGGATGAAATTACTTACTGGACATGTCAAGAATGACTAGTTGGATTCTTTCCTCAGCTTTTCCTTTGGTATCCACATCTTCGTTCTCATCCACCCGCTTCAAAATCCTACAACAACAAAGAAATGTGGCATTAAAAATTAATGAAATTAGATCTTTGGTTAATTGGTAACATTTATACACTTTCACCAAAATATTACTATATTTTCTCAACTATCAATTGTAACAATTAACATATCACATTTTACATCACATTGTAATGTCCCTCCTATATATGTGAGTCAAACGTGACAATTTTTTGAGGGCATTTCCTTGTCTCATTGGCATCCATGCACTTTTATCAACATTTTATTTTGGTTGCATCTATTTTAATTGTGTCATTAAGAAAATGTCATGGACATATCAGCATGACAGTTGTTGTTAGCCTTATTAACACAAGATTGATGGAAAAATGACTTTGTAATTTAACTTACGAGAGGAATGGAGTGATTCAAATAGTGGGAAACTAAGAATGTATTAGAGATTAACTATCACAATTAAAAGTGAACGGATCAAACTAAAATTTGGGAAAATTACATATTCCACTATTGCACTTTACACTGAATCCCACTTTTGGTCCTTTATTTTTCAATTGTAATAGTCAACCCACTGCACTTTCAGTCAAGTTGCAATGTAGTCATTCTGTTAGTTTGGTATTAAATTTGTTAACATACAAATTAGGAAAAATTACACTTTGCACCCCTACCCTTTACATCAAATCTCACTTTGGTCTATCATTTTTCAATTGTAACATTCAACTCTCTTACACTTTCGATCAAATTTCAATGTATCCTTTCCATCAATTTGGTATTAAATTGCCTAATAAAAATTTTTATGTAACCCTCACTTGAAGCATTTTTAAGGACAAAAATGTAATTTTCTTCTATGTTTTACTTTTTCTTTATTTTTTCATAGTATTTTACTCTACTATATTTTCTAAACCCACCAGTACCACTAACCACCTCTTCCATGGTTGGGGTGGCCCATAGATAGTGAGAAAAAGGTGAGGTTGGCAAGTAGACAATGGGGTTAGTGTTGCATGGTCAAAAGTCAGTGGAGAAAGGATAGAGGTAGAGGAAAAGGGGTGGGCAATAGCCATGCATAGTGGGGAATGGGGGGCTAGGAGAGAACGTTAGAGGAGTAGCAGGGACAAAGTAGTTGGTTGGTGGTGATGAGTTTAGACTATCCAATAAAATAAGAAGAATAAGAAGAAAAACAAAAAACAAAAAACAAAAAACAAAACAAGATAGAGAGAAGGAAATAAAATTATATTTTTGACTTAAAAAGGCTTCATGTATAGGTCATAAGACAATTTTCTTTAGTTGGTTTAACAGCAAACTAACGGAAGGGCCGTATTACAACTTGGTTAAAAGTACAAAAGATTGATTATTATAATTGAAAAATGAGAGTCCAAAGTGGGATTTGATATAAAGTGCAGGGTGTAAAGTGTAATTTACTTAATTTCCCTTAATAAGTTTAACATCAAATTAATGGAAATGCCACATTACAACTTAACTAAAATTGCAAGGAGTTTACTACAATTGAAAAATAAGGATCAAAGTGGGATTCAATGTAATGTGCAAAGTAAAAAGTGTAATTTCCTCTCGAAACTTCATGAAAAGTATAATTAACCCTTAGATATTTCAGCACTGCTACATTCACCGAATTTGTTTAGCTCGAATTCGCTAAATGAGTCTCTTCCCGGGAAAAGTCTCTCATGCGCGAGTCTCTTTCCGGGAAGAGACTCATTCGAGCTAAGTAAATTTGGCGAATGAATCATTAATCTAGAGATTTTTGTGCATTTGCATCATATACTTTTTATGTGAGATACCTTTCTTTAATGAAATTGGCATTAGCAAAACAAAGCAAGGCGGACTTAATGCGGATTGTAAGGATCCCAGGAGTTTTCATAGCCATAGGGTATTGATTCACATCGCAGAACATGTCAGTTCCAGGAAACCTTCCCAGAGTTTCTATGCCTGGTTGAATTGCATTGAGTATGATTTTTGCAAATGATATCACCACCTACAAATCGAATTCAATATATATATTCATATATCAGTACATAATATTCATTTTTTTCGCCACTTAACCAATTATTGCATAAAATCTAATCTTCAACCTAAAGAATAAAGAGAATTAGAAAATAAACTTAATGGAATGAGATTTCATTCCATTGCATCAAAATAAATCTCTTTGTTTATTTAAAAAAATAGAAAAAATATATTGCATGCAATGATGGATTTACATTTGGTCTAGTACGAGCAATTGTCTCTATCCAACTGTCAAAAACCTGTTTGATTATTGTAGATATTAGTTAGTCCATTAAAAATACAAGGTATTTGAATAACATTTGCTCGACGAAAAATAGGTCTAGCCTAGTGGGACAGACTAACATGCCTACCCTATATGTCTTAACATTGTGTGTGCTCTCAAGATAAATTAAAATTATCATGTTTCCGAGAATACCTTATTGGTTATGCACCATCATAATAAGATGGAATAAATTCTTACATGATTCAAAACACAAAAAACATGATGGACAAATCATAAAACAATGTTGGGCAATTATGTGGACTATTAAATAAACAATGAGTAAATAAAAGATTTTGTTGAGCACTATGTTGTAGAGAAGAATGCTAGTTGAGATCTCTAAGTTGTAATTTCGGCAAGACTATTACTAGTGATTATACTCACTAGTGATCTGTTTGAGGATTATCCTACCTTTATTTAGGTAATTTACTCGTTGCATGTCGTTCTTACAAAGATAGAGCACTCAATGGTAATAACATTAGTGGAAGATGAGATAGGTGGATGCAACGTCAAAGAAGACACCCGACAAAGAGTTAGGGAGCCTTTTGGTTGGCAATCTATCTCTAAATATCCCTCAACCAAGAAAAATACTAGAGATCATGAAAAAAATATTATGAAATGTATCATGAAGATTTTTCATCCGTTGATTAGTGTGTGGTGTTTTATTGTATGTATAATCCAAAGGTGGAGAATCTTTTATGATCATTTTCGTGATATTTTTTTCATGATCCCTAGCATTACTTGACTGGTTTCATTAACTTTTGTTTTATCAAATGAAGATTCTAGAAGAGAAGAAGGTGATGCTTGTGGTAAGCAGGCGTAAATATCAACCTTTGAATGGTAAGATCAATTGTAGAGTTCTCATATGAGACAAGAAAAGACTCTAGTAAGATCATGGCAAAAGATGAAGCGAGTGACGCTGATTAGATTTGTACAACCAGAGGACAACTAGAAATCATTCTAATAGTATCAAAACTGCTAGCAAGGGTTTCAATGTGTTCAAATCTACATTAACGAGTTTCATATGTGACACCTTAAAATATATTTACTTAAATTTGAAATATATATATAATTACAACATTTTTTTAGGTCATAGTAGAATATAGGGAACTTGTGCATAGTGCTTCAAGAAACCTCATGGAAAGCATGGTACCATGTGGTACCACATGGTGTGCTACACAGTGCTGGATAGTAAGGGTCTTCTCACCTATAAATATGTGAGTTGCTTGGTAATAAAATCACAAGAATAACAAACGAGGGGAATTTGAGAGAGTGAGCCGAAGTTAGAAGTGAAAGTAAAAGATCAAGTTTGAGGTGAGTTATATTATATTTTGAGCTACCATAAACTATTTTATGTAAAATTTGTTTTACAAATGATATTAGTTTTTAAAGTATATTATTTGTTAAATGAACCTTATTTGCTTATAATTGAAACTCATAGATAAAACTGTTTATTAAATGTGTTTTTGAACAATTATTTTGTAAGTATCGCCACAGGGTCTCATGTTTTGGGGGACTTAAATAACCATTGGCCCTCTGAATTGTCACTTTAAGTGACCCTCTGTTGTCATGGGTCCACTGATCCTTTGATTTTTGGTATGGAGCAAAGTGTTGCACGGAGCTAAGTGCTACACTTTTGTGGGAGCCACCTCTAGAATTCGTACAAATCACCTCTTGAATCCATACATCTGTTCTGTTTTGTTCTGTACCGTGGTTATGATTATTTTTTTATATAATTTTTGTATTATATGTCTGTTATTCAAAATGATTTCATATTACATACTCTGTATTTTAATATCAAACTAAGCTCTGTTTAGCTAAATAATTATCCATGGTGATTTTATACCCTTATGCTCTTAGTATAATATTCCTCACTCTACCATGTCCTTATAGTTGTTAACCACTTTCAGGTGACATGTCAGAACCAGTGGTAAGGTGGGCACAAAGTACTTTGTAGTCATAGTTCAACACTGGCAATGTAAATTAATATAAACTCTAATATATATGTTTTTGTTATAATTAAATTAAGATTTGGGTACCCTTTTATTTTACTCCACTACAATATTACTTTGTTATGACTTGTTGCAACGCCAAACCTCCGGGTATCAGGTTTGGGTCATGGCATCATAGGCTCACTTTTCGCATTCACCATTGGGAAATTTCGACTGAAGATCAACAAATTGTGAGATTTATCATAGCTTTACAATCAGATGTTCAATGTCAAGTCTAAGAAGCTTTGTTTCTCACAAGATATTTTGCAATTGATTCTTCCATGTGATCAAATTTGTTGAATTAAGCTTTCCAGTTACAAAGGAACTTAGATTTGAGATAAGGAGAGAAAGACTGGAAGGAAATTGTAGAGGAAGAAGAAGAAGAATTTGCCATATGAGAGCCTTCTTGAGAACTCTGAGGTGGCTCTGATACCATAAACAGAAATTCGGCTGGAAATTTAAGTGTTAACGAGGAATGTCCAAGATTGTATGATTTGTCATTAAAAAAAGAGGCATCTTTGAGGATGATAGTGGAAAGAAAAGGAAACTCAGCAAGTTGGAATTTGAATTTTAGGAGGGCTTTATTTGCTTGAGAGGAGGAAGAACTGGAAAGACTCCCTAGCATGCTAAACTCTTCCTTACCTTCCTTTTGAAATAAAGAGGATTGCTTATATTGGAAGGCTTCTTCATCAGGTCAGTTTGCTGTGTTTTCAGTTTATACTAGGCAGGCCTCTAGAAGTAGCATTGGAGCTACTAAACTGATTTGGAACAATATTACTCCACCAAAAGTGCAATTCTTTGGTTGGTTGGCTTGGAAAAAGAGAGTTAAAATAGCTGTCTATCTCCAAATAGTAGGAGTAATTGGACAAAATGTTAGTGTTGAATGTATTTTTTGCAAGTAAGAGATTGAAACAGTGAATCACATGTGTTGATGTGGTATCCCATTATTTGGAGGCTTTGGTCAAATCTTATGAAATTATGGGGATTACAATGGGTGATACCTGATAAGATGGATGGGTTATTTAAGTGGTGGAGGGGTTTTAAGTGGAAGAAGTTGGAAAACAAGATTTGGAATGTCATACCATTAGTTGTAATATGGTCTGTTTGCAAAATGAGAAATGAGTGTATCTTTAATGGGAAGAAGATTCAGATGGAGGAACTGTTGTGAGGTCACCCCATGTGAAAAGGGTGATCCTCGTTCTTCTCTTCTTCTTCCATGTGAAAGTAATAGATGAGAGTCAAGGAAAGCTATTGGAAGCTTTATGATGTCAACAATGGAGGCACCGACTCCGGCGGAAGACGGCGCATGTGGACGGCGCACACAGACCAGCTAAAAGAAAAAATGACTGTCAGAATGATTTCACACTTCTCATTTTGTGTATAAATAGAGAAGGGAAGAGAGAGAGAGAGAGAGAGAGAGAGAGAGAGAGAGAGAGAGAGAGAGAAAGAGAGAGAGACCCTCTGTGGCAGAGAGGGAGCTCCCTCGGTGTGAAAGGGGTAGCTGAGTGTTGAGTTGAGTGAGAAAGAGTCTCCTCCTCCATTATTATCTTTCTGTATTCTTTCCATTATTATAGTGAAAATTGGTTTCTTTCCCGTGGACGTAGGCATTGGGCCGAACCACGTTAAATTTGTTTGTCTTCTTTGTGTGTGGTTTGTTCTGGACATCTTGGTAAAGATCCTCGGATCCCAACAAATGGTATCAGAGCCCGTGTTAGGAAAAATAATGTGTTTTCAGAAATAGCCCGGAAATCAAGTTTTGAGCACACCAAGAGGAAGGCCTCGACGAGAAGGGCCTAGACCTAGAAAAACCATCCTAAAAGGAGGTTCCACACGCCCTCACGCGTGCC
This sequence comes from Camellia japonica, assembly GCA_030407325.1. NCBI lineage: Eukaryota > Viridiplantae > Streptophyta > Magnoliopsida > Ericales > Theaceae > Camellia > Camellia japonica. Next base: position 111,496,519 of record JAPPVO010000059.1, read on the forward strand.
ACCAGAGAGTCACCAAAGCCTTGTCGGCAAGTTCAGTCTGACCAGGAATGATAGGTTAAAGAAAACATGCCTTCTGTTTTATATAATAAATATTTATTTGTGGAACTATACAACACAAGCCTTATGTTGGTAGAGTGGAAAAGGTGAATAAAGGCAAGGCCAAGGTCTAGGATTCAAACCCCCCACCAGTATCTTAGAAATGTTTTTTTTTTAATGGAGGATGACCCCAGTGGGTCGGTCAACCCCACTCAAGAGAGGTCCAACCCGTCCATGATAGATCCGGTCCAAACGGACAGGTCAGCATGCTATGTCAATGACAAATTAGCGCCACGTCACCGCTGGTAGTGGACCTAGTACGTGCACATGGCAGCCACGTCATTAGACGATGCCAGGATGTGGTTAATGAAATATTCCTAGTGAGAACGGAATATTCCATAGGTTTTTGAAAATTGCAGGAGGGTCTAGATTTTTCCAGAAATTATAATTTTGCCTCAGATTTTGGGGAGTATTTTCAGTGAGGCCCCCAAAAGTGCAGCAAAAGTTGGTCCTAACTAAACGGACCATTCCGAATGCAATCGTGAGGTCAGAATGGTTAAATTCTAAGTGAATTTTGAAGATTGCCAAAAGTGTAAGTTTGTCATCTTCAATATGCGAAGGGAGGTTGTCGGATGTTTTGAAACATTGCAGATTCACTAAAAAGGTCATAATGGCGAGAGTCTGACTAGATTGGACAACCAAACAAATTGAGAGATAGATCATTGGAGACCAGAGAAGATCAACCTTGATCAAGTGGCAGATCATGGGAGATCTAGATTGGTTAGGGGCGATTAAGATGATTGCACATGATTATCTCAGGATTAACAATGTCTAGGAAAGTTCTATCAAAGAGTCACTGTCTAAGGAGACTGGTTCTTGAGGGAGACTAGTTCTTGAGTGGGACCATGACCCTACCATTCTTTTCTGGAAACTTTCCTGGTTGTTTGAGTCCAGGCAATCGGGAGATCTAGTTCAATCGGAAGAAGACCACTTTATTAGTAAACAGATGATTAGCAAAATATGAGTAATGTTGGTGGTATGCAAATGTGGAAGAGCAACAACTGTACTAATGCACACATAAGACGCAAGAGTACATGCAATGAGATCACAAATGGGTATGTAGAAGTGTCGTACAAAGTACAGACGTACAATAGTGCAAGAGTGCGCAGCAGAGTCGTACAAAGGTGCAGTGTGCAGAATATTGGCCTAGAAGCAGCAACTAGTTGCTAGAGTTCATAGAATGAAGCTCTAGATAGAGAAATTGAGATGAATAAGATGCGTCAGTGCACGCTCAGTGAGAAGCAGATCTTTTTCTTTGTTTTGAATTTGGTTTATGGCAGCAAAGTCACGATGTAACGCCCCAACCCATCAAATGTCATCAATATTGTCCGCTTTGGACCACGCTCGCACGGATTTGTTCTTCCTAGTGGGCCACCATCCTAGAACTACTCCAGCCTAAACACATTTAACTGGGAAATTTTGCTAGGGATTTCATCACTCGGGAAAAGGCCTCAATGCTATATAAGGGTCTAGGTTTTTACTTTTATAGCCCAAAAACTCCCTCTCTATTCTTGATGTGGGACACCGGGACCTTATAATCCACCCCTCTAAAGGCTGCACGTCCCCGTGCAGTAGCCTGCCAGCTCACAAGTCCATCTACATGCACCGAGAAACGCTAGGGTCCCACACTCGGTACTCCAGAAAGTCGACTCCAATACCATTTGTAATGCCCCAACCCTTCAAATGTCATCAATATTGTCCGCTTTGGGCCACGCCCACACGGGTTTGTTCTTTCCAGTTAGTCACCCATCCTAGAACTACTCTAGCCTAAGCACGCTTAACTAGCGAGTTCTGTTAAAGATTTCACCACCCGAGAAAAGGCCTCGATGTTATATAAGGGTCTAGGTTTTTATTTTTATAGCCTAGGAACTCCCCCTCCATTCCCGATGTGGGACCCCGGGACCTTACACACAACAAGCACCCAGAGAGTTTAGGTGAAGTCACCTTAGCAGGGAAATGGCAAACATTCTGTTGGAGGATGCGAGTACCTAGTGATAGAGGTGCAACCTATGTAGAATGATGTGTGACAGTTGAAGACATTCCAAGTGGGAGTAGTAGTAACACTCCAGATGCTCGATATAATGGAGGCGTGTTTGTACAACGACATTTTATCACCCATGTGGGTGATGGGGGTGATAAATTTTGTTCATCCAGTTGAAGCCAATTGAAAGCTAATTGAAGACCCTACAAAGTCAGTCGCAAAGGTTATCAGCTCATTTGGAGATTCTCAAGTTAGTTACAGAACTTTAGAGTTAATTAGAACTAGCCTATTACCCGTGCTATGCACGGGATAATTATAGATATTTATATTTGTTTTAGATTTTTTTTTAATATATAAATTATGTTTTTTAAGATTTTTTATAAAAATAATTTAGCAATCTTATCGCTAAACCATAGTGTATGAGAGAAGTTGAAAATGGTACTGCAGTAACTATACACAGATTGTATCTATAATTATTTGTATGAGGGGATTTTAAATGCTGATTAGGGGATTTTGACCAAATCAATAAATGTAGGTATGTGGAAAGACACGTGGATTGAAAAAAGTTAATAAATGCTGATTAAGAAATTTTGACCAAATTAATAAATGCTGAGCTTTTTTTTTTTAATAAAAAATTTAGAAAATTCAGATTGGGATATTGAAGCTCTCACAGGCCTTGGGGTTAAAACCCCCTTTTGCTTAATATATAGTATAGATATAGATATAGATAGATAGATGTAGATATAGATAATATAATATAGATAGATAGATGTGTTGAAATTTTCAAGGAATTTTGTTTATGCTGGTCTTTAATACATTAAAGTTTAATTATGAGGGGGGTTTTGACCAAATCTCCCAAAAGGCATGGGGATTGGGAGAAATTAACAAATGCTGAGTTTTTTTTTTTTTTTTTTTTTTTTTTTTTTTTTTAATCAAAAAATTAGAAAATTAGGATTAGGATATTGGAGCTCCCACAAGGCTTGTCGGTTTAAAACCCCATTTCCTTAGATAATTGTGTTTACAATTATTTATATATGTGAATTGCGATTTTTAAATGTCTTATTTTTTATTTTTTATTTTTTTTAAATATCTTCTTTTTTTCCTTTTTTATATTATATTAAAGTTTAATATTTGATAATAATCATATGTGTTAGACTTTTCAAGGAATTAAATGTCTTTTTTTTTTATTATATTATATTAAAGTTTAATATTTTGATAATAATCATATGTGTTGGAATTTTCAATTTTTTTTTTTTTTATGCTTGTTCTTAATGCATTAAAGTGTTATTATGAGGGATAATAATCATATGTGTTGGGACTTTTCAAGGAATTCATATGTGTTGGATTTTAAAGAATTTTTTTTATGCTTTGTGGGGAAGTGGATTGGAAATACTCTTCGGATCCTGGGAGATGCTAATGATCCTCAGCTAGTCACCTGCAAAGATACAAGTACTCCGGTCGGGGGTGCCGGAATTAGCACTCCGACGGACAAGTCAGTTCTTTTACTCAAGAAAACTTGTTTATTAAGTTTCTAGAAGTGATTCTTACATACCTTTTCTAGTTCGTTGCCACTATATTTATACTTGTTTCTTATGATCCTTGGGGCCAGAGCCTACTTTTTCAATCATTATTTTTTCCATTATTCGGCTCTAGGGATCCTTCCCTATTCGGCCTATTTAAGCTGTTCGGCCCCTTGTCTATGCGGGATGTATGCCGGCTAGCATCTAGCTTCTAAAATATACCTCCTCTATCCTTGCCATTTATTCGGCCACCACAATTGCCCCCCGAACTCCCTGTTGACGGCAGTCAATCGGCGTGTTTGGTTCAGAATTTGAGGAGTTTAGCGTCAGGCGGCTTCGCGCGCCCCAATATGTCAGGAAGCACGCGCCTTTTGCTCATCATTGCACTTTCCCGCTCTATTCATATATACCTTAGCATTTATTGCGATTTGAAACTTTGGCCCTTTCGGATTCATATTTCGTCGATCTTTTTGAGACTTTTGGATTGCCAGTGCATATCCCTCCGTGACTCGCGTCTTCTGCAACTGCTCCCGCCTTCCTTTGTCTCATCTGTTCTTCGTAAGTTTTTCTTATCCCTTCTTTGTAATCCTATTTTTCTGTTTGCTATTTTAGCTTCGGCGAATACTTAGCTCCTTGCTAGGATGGCCAAACATTTGAAAGACCTCCTTTTTGAGGATCGCATCTCCGGCTTCCGGCAGCATTTTTCTATTCCTGACGACGTCCATTTATCCCTTGTAACGGACAGTGCTCTCGACATGGAGAGGGAAGATCAAAACACGATCGTATTCCCTCTTTTATCCATTGCGGAGGGCGGGGTTCGTTTCCCCCTACACCCACTCCTTAGGGCCGTTCTCCGGTATTGGGGTTTGATTCCCTCTCAACCCAACGTAAATTTCTTTCGAATCATCATGGGGGTCTTAGAGTTGAACCGACGCCTTAGGATTAACCTTGGGATTCCGGCCATTCGGCATTGTTACGCCTTAGCCAAATCCTCCGGTCGGCTGGGGCGATATTTTCTCAGGGCCAAAGATACCGACCATCACTTGGTGACTATGCTTGCCAGTTCTGGCAAACGGGTTGACGACGTGATGGTCAACGTCCGAGGTAATTGGGAGTTCGCTGAAGGGGAGGATCGCCCGGACCCTGTTCCCAGACATAAGGGCGACCCAGGTTGCCACGCAATGTCCTGTTTGTTGGTCTATCTCTTATTCGGCTCTTTTCTCTAAATCGCTTTTCATTTTCTACAGGTAATAGGTTGAAGAAAATTCTGACTTCGGTTGACGACGCGGTTCTTGGGGAAGTCAAGACTGCACTCAGATATTTCGGCCGTCCAAACGTACAACAGCAGGGGAGAGCCGCCCATATTCTCCTTCGGTACGAACCCACTTACACTACTTTCTCGGCTGCAGATAACATTCCGATTCCAGTCGGCAATCAACAGCTCTCGGCGCTTATCTTCCCCAGCTTCAAAAACCTTAGGCAGATCGGTCTCGTAGCTCCTGATTCGGGGGAAGACGCCGAGCTGAGCGTTGAGGTGGTCGCCGATCCGGCGGCGGGGTCTACTGAGAGAGTAGTAGAAGGCGACGAGGCCATACGCTCGGCATTCGAGGCCACCGAGCCATCCGCCTCAGGACGAACAGATTTCTCTTCTGGGGATATTTTTGCAAATTTGGGGGATCTACCCGGCGATTTCTTTGAGGGTATGGCGAAGGAAAGCCTAACGCAGATGGCCCGTAAAAGAAATGCGGAGCGCATGGCCGCCCGAAAGAAGGTTGAATGTGCCGCATCAGATCCCAGCTCGATCAAGCCGTTCGTACCCATTTCGGAGGAGACAGTGGTTGTTGCGTCCGATACGGAAAAAGAGGGTGGAGAACAAATCGATGGGAAACGGCCGATTCCGGAGCAAGGCCAAAAGCGCAGTGCCGAGGGGGAAGCGAGTTCAGAAGCTGGCTCTGATAGCAAACGGCCTCGGCTTGAAGAAACGGACGCGGTCGCTCCGTTCGTTATTCAGCCAAAGATCAGGGATATGCCGATTTTATCCGACGCTTCAGCCGTCGAGGATCCGGCCGTGGCTCTGAGCTTGGCGGCTTCGATTTCTCTGCCGGCTAACAACAAAGCCTTCGGTGCCGTGCCTGACATTATGGCCGTTGCCCTAACTGCTCAATCGGCACTCCTGGTAGGTCACCTTTATTTCGCTCTTTCTTTGTTAAAGGCGTCTAATCATACCGAATTGTTTTGCAGACGGTCGGAAGGATCACCGACTTGGGTCGCCGCCTGCGTGATGCTCTCGGGAGAATTGACCATTTGCAAACAGAGGTGCAGGGTCAGAAAAGTAGGGCCGAGTTCGAAATTATGAGAGCTGAAATGGAGAGCGCGAGGGCCGAAGCGGAGAAAGAGAGGGCTCGCGTGGCCGAACAGCTTCGTGTTGATGCTGAGGGTAGAGCGAATGTGAGCGAGGAGTCGCTCAAACTTTCCAAGGAGGCACTTGCTGAAGCGGAAGCTCAGTTAGAAGAGCTTAAGGCGGCCCGCGAAAAAGCTGAATCAGAGGCCTTCGAAGCAGGGAGGGGCGCCGCTCTAACAGAATATGTTGAAGAAGTGTCCAAGTTTGAGAATCGCGGGTTCAAACATGGCTGGCTCAGAGCCCTTGCCGCCGCTGAGATTACATTGGACTTGCCGATTCCTTATGAACAGGTGGATGTTGAGCCACTTGAATCTGATACCGACGAATGATCTGGGGGCCGTTTACTGAGCAGCCGTCTTTTTGTTTTTGTTTTTCCTTCTTTTGGATAGTGCTTTGTTGGTTCAGGGTAGTTTTCATGTATAAATTGGTTAACATCTGCGCGCAATTTATTGATGAAAATTTCCTTGTAATTTCCTTGTAATTTTTGCTCTAACACCACACGCTTTGTATAAAGGAGTTCTGTGGTTTAATTTTAATGAAAGAGTTCTGTGTTTGTCGATGCATTTAGTAAAATGGGATTGCATATATTGTGGGGAAACCCTTCTGTGTTTGTCAATGCATTTGGTAAAATGGGATTGCATATATTGTGGGGAAACCCTGAATTTGGTCTGAGTGATTTTATTTGGAACTATTCTAAACAAGCCGTATATAGAATATTGTTTATCCAAACTTTAGTTTTCTGCAGATTCAATACATATCCCATCAAAATCACCATTTGCAATTTCACTGCCTACTGATCTTCGGCCCTTAGATTGACGAATCTGCCCTTGCCCCAGGGGTTTATGATAAGAATTCTGGTTCTGAATCAATTCGTGAGCCGGCTGGGGTAGTTTGGCCGAACACATTGATGAATCTGCCCTTGCCCCAGGGGTTCATGATAAGAACTCTGGTTCTGAATCAATTCGTGAGCCGGCTGGGGTAGTTTGGCCGAACACATTGATGAATCTGCCTTGCCCTAGGGGGTTCATGATAAGAACTCTGGCTCTGAGGAATCAATTCGTGAGCCGGCTAGTGTAGTTTGGCCGAACACATTGATGAATCTGCCCTTGCCCCAGGGGTTCATGATAAGAACTCTGGTTCTGAATCAATTCGTGAGCCGGCTGGGGTAGTTTGGCCGAACACATTGATGAATCTGCCCTTGCCCCAGGGGGTTCATGATAAGAACTCTGGCTCTGAGGAATCAATTCGTGAGCCGGCTAGTGTAGTTTGGCCGAACACATTGATGAATCTGCCGTCAACTTAGTCGGCGTTAGTCGATTGGGTGTCGCAATTAATGAACTTGCCTCGATCGTGCTGCTTTTGCGAGCGTTAAATGATTAAAGGTATAGCTTTTAAGAGTCTGGTAGCTTATCTGATTCAGACTCCTGAGAGAAAATCTATTGTACGAATGTCCAACAAACTCTTCTTTAACAGCAAAGGGGAAGCCAAGACATTGGCTGAGCTTGGCGGTGACATGAGGCAAAGTGAACACCGTGGTGCGCCCTTGCGTGCTGGGGGTAAGAGTTCTATGGGTCGACAGAGGCGTCAATCTCCTCGACGTCGTAGTAGGTCGCCCAGACGGGATAGGCAGTCCCAGGGGAGATCGCCACACGCCCAAGTCGAAAGGAGATCAGACGCGAATCCGCGCCCATTAAGTTTTGCAGTATTTGTGAGGAATAAACCTATGACGGAAGCGGACTCGATCGTTCGAGATCCAGACGTGGCGGTCGAGTTTGCTCGACAAATATTTTCTCCGGAAGTGCAGCAGTCAATGGTCGGTCGTTAGGACTACGAAGTATTTCGCGAGGGGATTCATGGGGCGGTGAAAGGGCTCTATACGGCTTACGAAGTCGGCATGCGATTGCGCGCCGCCTGTCGAGAAATGGAGAAAAAGGAAGAGCGTATCCGCAGTTTAGAGGCTCGCGTGGAGGCGGCTGAACGTGAGTTAAGAGAGATCAGAGCGGCTCAGCCGCAACCAGCTGGGCAGGTGAATCCGAATCCAATCGTGGAGGAGAGGGTTACCAGTCGGCTTATAAGTGCTGCCATCGCCGATCGCGAAACGGCGAGCATGTTCGCATTGGAGTCCGCCAAGGGGAGGTCTTATGAAAAAGGTTTTCACGAAGGGCGCTTGGTTGGAATCCAAAAGACCAAGGAGACGCTTGCCGAAGAGGTTTGCCGATGTGAAAATCGTGGGTTCAGGCATGGTTGGATCAAGGCATCTCAAGTCGCCGAATCTCTTCGCTTGTCAGGCATCGATTCGGCGTCACCTCTCTACCACAGTGAGGATTTTCCGTTTTCTGCTTTCGAGGTTGAAAAGAGTGAGGATGAGGGCGATGCCGTCTGACTTTAATTATTGTGAAGTTCGAACGCTGGTCGCGTTTGCTATTATGTAATTTCTTGGTTGTTTGAATAAAAAGACGCTTTATTGAGAATATCAAATTGTCTCCCGCATTCGGCGTGTGCGTATTTAATTTGATTGCATAAATGGTTGGATAGATATAAATACATTAATCGGACTTCGGCATAGATTCGTTGTGCGTGATCGGCCTATATGTAATGGCCGTTTACTTTTTTAATAAAGCCATTGCGGCGTGTGTCGTTGAAATTTGAAGAAGTCTGGCCGATTGAGCTAGGTAAATTTTTGGCCTTGCGCAGCCTGTGCGCGTGCATTTTGGCCAACTGTTGGGTTAACTAGGTCATGGAGAATGTTGACCGACGCCTGTCTCGTGGGATTTAATATTGATAAAATCACCTCGGGATTTGGGCCTCGAGATCGCGGCCATTACTGAGAATAAAAGCGGCAGGCGCCTCATGCAATCAAACATCTATTGCGTGGGATCGTCAAGCGTTGTCACCATCAGATGGTGATGATAGTCGCAGGGGCTCAAATTCTGGCTGAACTTGGCGCTCAGACGGTTTGCGGCGGGGGATTCTCCGATGTAGGAGGTGGACCGCTGAAAGGAGAAACTGGAAACACGTCAGCCTCCAAGTCGTTGAAGCAGATCGCCCCGAAAGGAGACACAACGACCGCTACCCCTAACCTCCCTTGTCTTGGATCTTGGCCTTGACATTGTCGATGGTGTCAGAGGCCTAGCGACATGTCGATTCAGGCGCGGCTAGATCGATGCGTGATTTGTCTTAGAAGTTAGAGATAGATATTGTAATGTTCGAACGCGGATTGCGTCTATGTAACAACTTTTAAATCAAATAAAAAGTGTTATTTTATATAATTGAGTCTCACTCTGAAAATCTTTTGTTTAGCTATGCCAGATGGACGTTCCTGATTCCAACTTTTAATGGTTAGGCAAATCATTTCGTATGGTTTAATAGTCTGCTACCAGAACGTTTGTGTAGCTTAGATATTTTTGCTTAAATATTTTTCCTGTATTCAGGAATCGGCCCTTGCTTTAGGCGGAATGTGAATTAAACCGGAATGGGTCGTACTCGTGGGCCGAATAAGGCACGCCTTGTCCGGCGAACCATACTAGTGATTCGGCTTAATTAGTTGTTTGTGACGGGCTCCGAATCCGGAGACTTATTCGGTCCTATGGTGTCATGCACCAAAGGGGGCTCCGAATCCGGAGACTTATGTTGGCCAATCGTGAAATCCACGAAGGGCGCTCCGAATCCGGAGACTTATTCGGCCCTATGGTGTCATGCACCAAAGGGGGCTCCGAATCCAGAGACTTATTCGGCCCTATGGTGTCATGCACCAAAGGGGGCTCCGAATCCGGAGACTTATTTTGGCCAATCGTGAAATCTACGAAGGGCGCTCCGAATCCGGAGACTTATTCGGCCCTATGGTGTCATGCACCAAAGGGGGCTCCGAATCCGGAGACTTATTTTGGCCAATCGTGAAATCCACGAAGGGCGCTCCGAATCCGGAGACTTATTCGGCCCTATGGTGTCATGCACCAAAGGGGGCTCCGAATCCGGAGACTTATTTTGGCCAATCGTGAAATCCACGAAGGGCGCTCCGAATCCGGAGACTTATTCGGCCCTATGGTGTCATGCACCAAAGGGGGCTCCGAATCCGGAGACTTATTCGGCCCTATGGTGTCATGCACCAAAGGGGGCTCCGAATCCGGAGACTTATTCTGGCCAATCGTGAAATCCACGAAGGGCGCTCCGAATCCGGAGACTTATTCGGCCCTATGGTGTCATGCACCAAAGGGGGCTCCGAATCCAGAGACTTATTCTGGCCAATCGTGAAATCCACGAAGGGCGCTCCGAATCCGGAGACTTATTCGGCCCTATGGTGTTTGAAAAGGAGTGACAAAGAAAGTCGATTTTTCATTAAAACGTGATACCAGTACAAGCATTAGGTCCCACAAGTCGGGTCCGTAACTGGATCTTTTCAAGATCTACATTGGCGCCGATTGCGGTGAGCCACGGATCTCCTCAATGCCACGGTCTGTTGGGAAGCGCATAAGCTGATGGTAGGTGCTTGGGACAGCCTTCATGACGTGCAACCAGGGACGTCCCATGATGGCGTTATACGGTGACGGAAGCTTAACAACCAAGAATTCCACGTCAACCATTTTTGAGCCCGCTCGAACAAGGAGCACGACCTTCCCCAATGGGTACTCTGGATTTGTGTTGAAGCCGAACAGCGGTTGAGACGACGACGATAGGTCCGACTCGTTGAGGCCGAGTTCAATAAAGGTTCTGTAGTACAAAATTTCCGAAGTGCTGCCTGGATCTACAAGAATGCGTTCAACGCTAAACTGTCGTACGCGTAATTTGACGACCAAAGGATCGACGTGGCTGGCCACCGTTTCGACGAGGTCGGAGTCATCGAACTTAATTGTCGGAGTCTCTCTGGGCCTGCCAGTTGACATGTTATTCTTTTGGGGAATTGGGTGTGATTGGATTGCATGCACGGTCGGGGATGCCGGCAAACTGTAGATTATGTGGATCACACCAAGCGGAGGCGAATCCTGTCTCAGGGCTAATGCTTTGGTTGGCTTCCCCTTGCTCACGTATTGTTGCAATCGACCATCTTGTACTAGTTCCTCCAGATGATCCTTTAGCGCATAACAACTCTCGGTTTCGTGGCCGTGATCTTTGTGGTATTCGCATCGTCTGTCCCTCCTCCGTGTGTCGGGAGGCCCCACCATCTTTGATGGCCGCTTGAAAAATGGAAGGTGCTGGACTTTGGTCATTATTGCTGCGATCGGCTCTGTCAACTTCGTGTACTTTTTGTCGGTTCGCCTTGAGCGTCTGCTGTCGACTTGTAGTTGTTCGTTCGTTCGGTGGGAGCACTGATCGCTCGATCGGCGGGAGTCCCGCCTTTTGTCTCGCTTGGTTCGTTGCCGGGGCTCAGGGCTCGGTGGCGGCACGGAGCTTATTGGTCGAGCGATTTCGGGGAGGGCCGTTTTGCTGGAGATTTGTCTGGCTTTTATTCTTATGGCATCATCTTCGACTTTACAATATTCTTCAACTTTCTTCATCAGTGCCCAGACTGTTTTGGGGGGCCTTCTGGTTAGGAAACTGCGCAGAGCACTGTCAGGATGTAAACCCATTTTGAAGGCGGTGATGGCCATGGAGTCGTTGCAAGCGTCGTCAACAAGATTGAAGCACTCCCAATATCGCGCCGAATACGCTCTGAGCGTCTCTCCCGACTGGATCTGCATAGCCCAGAGGGAGTCGGCCTGTTTCGGTTGTACCTCGTTGGTGATAAACCTGGCCCTGAAGGATTTCTGCAGTTGTCGGAAGCTTTTAACCGAAGCTGGCTCCAACTTGTAATACCACCTGACGGCTAGTGGACCTAGGCTGCTAGGGAATATTCGGCACATGAGGGCTTCATTGTCTGCGTGTAGCGTCATGGCCTGTTTGTAATGACGGATATGATCAGTGGGGTCTGATTTTCCGTCGTAAAGAGTGAACGACGGAGCTTTGAATTTCTTGGGTAGGGATGCCCTTGCGATTCGTCGAACGAAAGGATCGTGCTGGTCTTCCTCGTTTGAGCTGATTCTCCTGCGCTTGATCCTTGTTCGCAGATCTTTTTCGGAGGAGCTGGAGGTTTCGGATCGTCCCCTTGCGTCGAGCTCCGTGGATGATGAGTTGGAGTTGCTATTGGTATCTTTTGGTCGGGCCCGAGGTCTTTGCCCGTCTGCCCTCGGAGGTCGCTCTGGTTCCTCGCGCATGGCCTCTCTAGATTTTGCTACCTCCAGGGCCAAATCCTGACGGAGTCGTTCGTTCTCAGCGATCATGTTCTCGAGCCTTTGTTCGTTCTGCTTTGCTTGTTCTATAATAGCCTGCATTGTTTCTTGCGCTGAAGTCGTTGGCGAATCGAAGTTCAAGGCGCGTCGTGCCACGATGGTCTCTTTTCCGAGCATATTGGCTGGGGTGAGGTCGTCTACCTGTGTGGTCGCGTCGGTGGCTATCAGAGGATCTTCGGTCACGCCTTCCATGGATGTATTCGAGTATTCCCACAGACGGCGCCAATTGTGGGGAAGTGGATTGGAAATACTCTTCGGATCCTGGGAGACGCTAATGATCCTCAGCTAGTCACCTGCAAAGATACAAGTACTCCGGTCGGGGGTGCCGGAATTAGCACTCCGACGGACAAGTCAGTTCTTTTACTCAAGAAACTTGTTTATTAAGTTTCTAGAAGTGATTCTTACATACCTTTTCTAGTTCGTTGCCACTATATTTATACTTGTTTCTTATGATCCTTGGGGCCAGAGCCTACTTTTTCAATCATTATTTTTTCCATTATTCGGCTCTAGGGATCCTTCCCTATTCGGCCTATTTAAGCTGTTCGGCCCCTTGTCTATGCGGGATGTATGCCGGCTAGCGTCTAGCTTCTAAAATATACCTCCTCTATCCTTGCCATTTATTCGGCCACCACATGCTTGTTCTTAATGCATTAAAGTGTTATTATGAGGGTAAGACTTGGGGGTTGGGAGAAGTTAATAAATGCTAAGGTTTTTTTTTTTTTTTAATCAAAAAATCAGGAAATTTAGATTGGGAGATTGGAGCTCCCACAAGGCTTAGGGTTAAAAACCTCCTTTTGCTTAATATATAGCACTAGCCTATCACCCGTGTTATGCACGGGAAAATTATAGATAATTATATTTATTTTAGATTTTTTTTAATATATAAATTATGTTTTTTAAGATTTTTTATAAAAATAATTTAACAATCTTATCACTAACCATAGTGTATGAGAGAAGTTGAAAAGAATACTGTAATAACTATACACAGATTTTATCTATAATTATTTATATGAGGGGATTTTAAATGCTGGTCAGCGGATTTTGACCAAATCAATAAATGCAGGCATGTGGAAAGACATGTGGATTGAAAAAAAGTTAATAAATGTTGATCAGGGGATTTTGAACAAATCAATAAATGCTGAGTTTTTTTTTTTTTTTTTTAATAAAAAATTTAGAAAATTCATATTGGGATATTGAGGCTCCCACAGGCCTTGGGGTTAAAAATCCCTTTTGCTTAATATATAGTATAGATATAGATAGATGTGTTGGACTTTTCAAGAAATTTTTTTTATGCTTGTTCTTGATGCATTAAAGTGTTATTATGAGGGATAATAATCATATGTGTTGAGACTTTTTAAGGAATTCATATGTGTTGGATTTCAAAGAATTTTTTTTATGCTTATTCTTAATGCATTAAAGTGTTATTATGAGGATAAGACTTGGGAGTTGGGAGAAGTTAACAAATGCTAAGATTTTTTTTTTTTTGAAATAAAAAAATCAGGAAATTTAGATTGGGAGATTGGAGCTCTCACAAGGTTTGGGATTAAAAACCCCCTTTTGCTTAATATATAGTATAGATTGGCGTCTTTTTTTCAATGTCTACTGAAGACATTATTTATTGGCGATCTTTCATAGATTATTGGCGACTTTTTTAGAGTTGTGGTTTGTTGAGATTCACTATCACAATTAGGATCTATGATCATGTCTGATTAGATCCAAGGGTGTTTCCGGTTTGTGAGACTTGATCATTTCTTCTTTTTGTGGATTCTTTCTTTTTGCAATCTGCCCCATGTTCGAAGACATCAGCTATCGGCAGTCCCGGTGACAATTCAGACTCTGGGTGTTTGCTTCTATGGAAGCGGTGTGATTGTTGGTGTTCGTTGAAGATTGAAAGAGATTGTTAAGGGAAAACGTGAAAATGGTGATTTTGAATCTCATGTTTTGGGATCCATTCCTCAATCTGCCGTTGGATTTGGAGGAGATAGATCGAATATTGAATCGGTGGAGTCAACAAGGACTATTAAAGTTATGTACCTACGGTGCATGTGCCGTTGGGCGGTTTTGGCAACTATGAAGATGGTGCATCATCTTGTGTCTACCGGTTGGAATTTTAGTTGGAGGAATCTTGAGTTTGCTTGACACTTCAGAATTTTTGGATTTTAGTATTTTGTTAGTTCGTTTGAAGTTTGTTTCGATACTTCCGAATTGGTTAAAGCCTAACTGCATCCATAGTCCAGTTTTGTTTGGTGGAAAACTTGCATCAGTTCTTGGAGAATTTGTTTGGCTTTCTTGATTAGTTGGAGCTAATAGAGAGTATATTTAAGTTCGATGGTTGATCGAACTGGAAGTTTTTTGGTACCACTTTTGAAGTTACTTTGATGGAGAATTTGAAGCCTCTCTTGATTGGTCTCCTCAACATTAGTTCAAGAGAGGTTGCTCACCATGATTTGTTTGGAGTTGTCAAGGACAACTTGTTTGGCACCTGTGGAAATCAAAATTTGGCACCGCGGTAAAGCTTGAGTTGTAGAAAATCAAAGAGGTAGCTCGATTGGTTTTGCATGCTTGCCTATTGGCTCAATGTGATTTTGAGCAATGAAGTCTGTTGTGTTTTTTGGAAGAGTGCCCATGTTTTGTACAACAAATGGCATTTTGTTTTGACTGAATGACTGGATACTTGGATTATGGTATCGATTTTAATTTTGTAGCAGAGAACGCACCTCTTGATGAGATAAAGTAGTTGTGGATCTCTTAGGTGGACTTAGAAAGAGAGATGGAGACACGATGAGCACTTAAGAAGTATGGGTGCGGGTACTATGCTAGGTGTTACATAGTTGGTGACTTGTACAGACTTGTTGAAGCTGCTTTGGCAGAGGGAGCTACTATCAACTGTCAGTCTGGTAGTACAAGTAAAAAATGTGCAGGTAACGCATATCGCTAAACTAGAGATCAGGGATTGCAAAAGACATGAACAATAAGTATGTGGGAATGCTGGAAAGTTGTTTAGGAGTGTAAAGGGAAAGTGATGATAGTTTAGAGAAAGCTCCGAGCAAAGAAAACTAAGAACGTTGACGAAGCAAATGACGAGTTTTCTGTTGCTCCAATGTTGACCGTGCAAGGTGGTACATGGCAGGATAGTGACATTTTAGGGAAAGAAACTATAGTGTCACAGAGCACTCAAGGGAGTGCAAGGCATCCTAGGCGAGGGGTGCTGGGCATCCAATTAGGGGATACCGGATATTTTAATCACATAAGTTTAAGCAGTGCAAGTCAAGACATCTGTGACAGGGAAGCGTGGAAGAGATGTGTGTGAGATAGAGCATGGGCTCTCTCTAAGAGAGAATCAGAGAGCGGTGTGAGTTGAGTTGAGGATGTTAGATTCCCTCCTCCGCTTGTATCTCTGTATTTCTCTAGTGTTTTATTTCTAGCTTCTACATGGACACTCGAATGAGGGGGCGCTAGGTATTTTGTCAGGAGGTGCAGGTGTCTCAGTGTGAAGATGTAGACTATGCCAATTTTGAGCGTGACAAGATGGACAACAAATTTTGTTGCAGATCACCTCACATGGGCTAAGGGGGTGATTGTTATGAGGTCACCCTATGTGAAAGGAGTGATCCTCATTCTTCTCTTTTTTCTTCATGTGAAAATAGCAGAGTAGAGTCAAGGAAAGCTGCTGGAAGCTTCATGGTGGTCAATAATGGAGGCACCAACTTCGGCGGAAGACGGCGCACATAGATAGTGTACACCGACCAACCGAAAGAAGAAACGGTTGCCAGCATGATTTCACACTTCTCATTTTGTGTATAAATAGAGAAGGGAGAAAGAAAGAGTTTAATGTGAGTGAACCAAAAATGGAGAGAGAGAGAGAGAGAGCCTCTGTGGTAGAGAGGGAGCTGAGAGTTGTGTTGAGTGAGAAAGAGTCTCTTCCTCCATTGTAATCTTTCTGTATTCTTTCCATTGTTATAATGAAAATTGGTTTCTCTCCCGTGGATGTAGGCATTGGGCCGAGCCACATTAAATTTGTTTGTCTTCTTTGTGTGTGGTTTGTTCTGAACATCTTGGGAGAGATCCTCAGATCCCAACAGGAACTTGTTGAATTGATAAGAGTAGGAATTAAACTATGGGTCTGGTCTCTAATCTGCATCAGGTTAGGTTCTCTTTATAGTGGTTACTGATGTGTATAGCATTGTGCTACTGCTACTCTGACAGAGGAGAAGTAGAACATGGGTTGAGATTTTGCTGATGCCGCTGTGTCTGCTGCTGGGTGAACTTGCCCTGCTAGTGTTGGTAGTGAGATTACTTAGTCATGTGTTAAGGTTTATTGTTTGTTGCCTGTTGGGGTTTGTTGTTTGTTTTGTTTCCTTTTTTTTCTTTTGGTTTCTCACCAACTCTCTTGACTTGAGCTAGCATATGATTGGGTGTTCTTGTTGGTGCCAACTTATTTAGGATTAGGAAGTTACAATATGATGTTTTTTTGCTCTTGCTCCTTTTTTATTGATGTAATTCATATGTAATGCGTATGTTTTAGATTTAAAAAAAAAAAAAAATCTGAAAATTTTTTCTGAAACTAATCTAAATAGAGTTGATAATTTTTGTCTTTATATATAGAATGAGATGCCTCTATAATCATTTGACATTGGATGCAAGACCCAAACCACATCAAACGTTTTTATGGAGTGAGAGAATGAGATGCTCGATTCATTTGTTCGATGTGTGATAGAAGCCAAAAATAATAATAATAAGAAAGAGAAAGAGAAAAAAGAAAAAAAAAAAAAAATTGGAAGGCTATGGTTTTGTTTAGCCTTATTTATTGTCGACCACTTAAAATATTGAATGCATACAATAGGTTTATGCAAATGCAGAGAACAAAATAAAGCACACTCGCCTTATTTATTGTTCCAACTGTTTAAAGCAGCTACAAAGCTGTTGAGTCAGTTTGAGCTCAAGTTTAGGTTTTTTGGCTTCACTCCAGCTCGCACACCTTAAAAATAAGTTGTGCCAATCACAAATAATACATTGACCCTATTTGGTAGGGCTTATTTCTACTTTATTTCAGTTTTTACCTTAATTTAAGCTATTTGGATATATTTGGTTCAGCTTAACAATACAACTTATAACTTTTTGTAAGTCAAAAATCAATTTATGTTCACAGTTATAAGCTATAAGCTATTAAACTATAAATTATAATCACTTTCCCACAACTCTACCAAACGGGGCTATTACTCAGCTTGATTCGTTTACAGTTTAGTGATCAACAAAAATGTGACCCAATTCTAAAGGAAAAGCTCTATGTCGCGCAATTTGATACTGTAGGCTGAGGTTATTGGAGGGCAATCAAACTAACTTTATTCTTTTCAGCAATTTTTTTTTTGGGTAGATTTTTATTAAATGATTGAGAATGCAGCAAAAAACCTGTAGATTGAGAAGATGCACAAGGCCAGGTTCCTGGGCATATACATTTCCCACTTTGTTTCCTGATTTCATCATTAGAAATTTTGACCAAATTGCCAGTCTTGTTTTTTAATCAACACTGCCTCTACAACCAACCAATCTAAAAGTATATATAGTAGTTCCCACTTTTGTGCACATGTGCTCTCTCTCTCTCTCTCTATTACGCAATTTGATAGTGTAGACTGAGTTATTGGAGGGGAATCAAACTAACTTTATTCTTTTCAGCAAATTTTTTTTTTGGTAGTTTTTTATTAAATGATTGAGAATGCAGCAAAAAAAACCTGTAGATTGTGAAGATGCACAAGACCAGGTTCGTGGGCATATACATTTCCCACTTTGTTCCCTGATTTCATCATTAGAAGTTTTGACCAAATTGCCAGTCTTTTGTTTTTTTTTTTTATTATTTTAGTAGACTATTTTAATTTTTGGCTATTTTAGTAGATTACAATTTTTGTATTTGAGAAGATGATTGGATTTTCTTATAGTTGGATGTAATGCTTATGAGAAAAAAAGTAAAATAATTATGAGTGTGATGTGAAATTTTGTCTTATTGACTATTTTAACATATTTTGTCTAGTTTTATTTTAGCCAAAAAAGCTAAAAAGCCTTCTTCCCAAACACCCCCATAATAGTTTAAAAATACTAGAGATTTTAGAAGTTTTATCAAAGTTTCATGTGAGTCCATATCCATATGAGTCCATATCCATATGAGACATTTGATAGAAATTTTAATAAAACTTTTATGGTCTATAACATTACTCATAATAGTTCCCACTTTTGTGCACATGTTCTCTCTCTCTACCTACCTATATACTCCCTCCGTCCCAAAATATTAGTTCCTTATTTTATTTTTTATTATTCCAAAATATTAGTCCCTTTTCAAAAATTAAGAACAAAAATAATATAAATTTCTTATTTTGCCCTTCTTTTAAGTTTATTAATAATATAAAAAGTACAATTATGATATTGATATTCTCTAAAAAATATACTATCAAAGGTATTTTTGAAAAATTAATTTTTTTAAAATGTAATAATTGTATTACTAAACAAAGTTGAATTTCTCAAAATGAACATTATTTTGAAACGGAGAGAGAGTATAGAATGGGAACAGGACCTCTTATCCCTATCTACAGTTTATATATGCATATATAGTTGTGCAGGTTAGGTTTATGTTGAGTCATATTCTTTTCAGCACTGACAAATACATGTTTTTTTTTGTAAGTTGACAAAACATGTTTGTCAAACTTAGATAATGGCTATTCAAAATTTACATAAAAAATAAAATAAAAAAAATTGTATTTGTACTTGCCTCAAATTCATTCTAAATGCAAATTTATCGTACAAAATTTAAATTCGGATCACACATTTATTTAAATATCAAGTCTCATTACTTAGTAGTAAATACTGAACTAAAATTGGGTTTAGTCTTTTTTTTTTCTAGGAATGATGAGGAAGTATTATAGTTTTTGTAGTATCCTAATCTAATTTAATAGAGCCAATGCAAAATCATTAACAAAATACACAAGCTCTACCAAATTCATTTATGAACTTTTTTTTTTCCTTCTTAATTTTTAATCATGAAACACTCGTAAATTTTGTGTCCCTATGCGCAACTTATATAACAACGTCTTAGTAGCTCATCAAAGACATGAAATTAGAAGTTTCTTTCTGCATTCTTGAATTCTAGAGAGAGAGAGAGAGTTACCGCAAGAAGCAAACCGATCTCCACAGATGCAAACAGGACACCAAAAAAAGCACCAATGCAAGCAAGGAAGTCAAGCTTATCAACCTTCCAAATATTGTAAGCTTGATTGAAGTCAATAAGACCTGGCAATGCTGAAAGGATAATTGAAGCAAGGATAGCAATAGGGGTGTAGTATAAGAGCCTTGTGAACAATTCCAGTGACAACAACACCGTAATCGCCATCACAATGTTTGACATCACTGTTTCACACCCTGCACTTGCATTAACAGCCGTCCGAGAAAATGAACCTGCACACGCAGTTTTAGTATTCACGAAAATAACATTATTAATAAATTTACTTAATTACTTTCCTTAATATGCCCATATAATCAATACTGTCATGTCAACTCAGCTTTTTAAGTAATGATCCCAAGATGTCAATTATTTGTTGCAAAGACCAATTAATTTAACATTCTTTCGCTTGACCCTCTCTGAATGATAATAATGCCTTGTTTTGTATTATTTAAAAAAATCTTTCCTTCTTATTAGTTTTTTTTTTTTTTGGGAACAAAAATAGTTTAAAGTTTGAAACACTCATTGTTTTCTTGATCATAATAATTTTTGTATGAAGACAGTTCTTAAAAATTCACAAAACAATTGCTTTTTTTAAAAATGGGGGTGTTTCTGGATAGCACTTCCCAAAACAATTTCAAAAAGAGTCTGCCACACAAGTTTTTCGTATCAATTCGAAAACATAATACAAAAAATAAAGGCGGTACAAAACGTGTCTAAGTATGCGCAAAAAAAAAAAAAAAAAAAAAAACTTTTGATGCTGCTACATGCTACTATAGCAGTTGGTAAAATAATAATGTGGTTATTTGGTGCATTCCAAGCTAAAAGCTGATAACATAAAATAGAGGCCCCGTTTGGTAGAGCTGTGGGAAAGTGATTATAACTCATACCTTAATAGCTTATAACTTATAACTATGAACATAAATTGATTTTTTACTTATAAATTAAGCTTCTTCTTCCCCACTCAAAAAATAAGTTGATTTTTGACTTACAAAAAACTATAAGCTGTATTGTTAAGCTGAACCAAACACATCAAAATAACTTAAATTAAGCTAAAAGCTGAAATAAACTGCAAATAAGCCTTACCAAACAGGGCCAGAATCTAGAAGCACCCTTCCCCTATTGCTCAATAATTCAATTTTTTCAGCTTATTTAAAATCTTTGTACCTTATAAACTATAACCAGAAACTGCATAGCACATATTTTCAAAAATAAAAAATATATAAAATATAGAAAAGAAAAAAAAAATCTATAAATTGTGCCAAATAGGGCCAATGTATACATTAGCTATACTACATCACAATGACCTTCCTTTTCTTATATATTCTCTGTATGGTGGGCATCTTTAATTAGTGACAGCTAAAAATATGAACAAACTACGCTAAGTGACCAAATAAAGTAATAAGCTTAATTTGCAAGCTTCTCTTTTGAATAAATTCTTGTAATAATTATTTATCTTGGTAATGGAATGCAATTTGATTTAGTGATTTAGGCAATACAAACAAGAAAGAGAAGAAACAAAACAAAAACAAAAGACTTACCAGTGGCAGCATAGCATGAAGTTAAAGATCCTGCAATGTTCATGAAGCCCATGGCCAACATTTCCTTGTTTCCATCAAGATGGTATCCTTTTATGGATGCAAAAGATCGACCAACCGCAATGGCTTCCTGAAGTTGGCAAACGTATTAAGACACTTTTAACAAGAAATTCAAAATGTACATGAATAATGTTGAAGAATAAATGGAAGGGAATAAACAGTGATGAGGAATGCACCGTGAGAGCAACAACTGCAACAATCAGTCCAATTTTAGCCACTTCTGAGGCATGTGGGCTGTCGAATTGTAACTGATGAACTGAGATTGGATTCAGCCCTCCTTTGATGTGTTTCACTATTTTAACTCCATATTTATCAGCTCTTGTCAGGAAAACGATAAGAGTTGATAAAATAACAGACATCAATGGCGCAATGGCCGGCAACCAAAAGAGTTTCTTGTTCCTTTTACCCTGATCACAGAATCACAAAGTAAGTATCTACTAGAATTGTGGTAGACAAAGAAATTGTATAGACCACCACCTATGTTTGATCTTGGTCATTTTTGTTTTTATGTGGATAAAAAAAAAAAAAAAAAAAAAAAAAAAAGGAAATTGCCAATTATGGTTGTTACTTACCAGGAATCTAGTAATTAAAATGAAAGTAAGAAATGAGCAACCAAGGATGAAGCTGTAAGGATTCCACTGTAAATAAACAAACACAATGAATAAAATAAATTGTTGAGGAATTTTTTTAACTTCAATCTGGGCCTATGAAACCAAAAAACTAAAAAAACGAACAGTGGGGGGAAAAGAACAGACAGGGTTATGAACTGATGTCCAAACAACTTTCAAGACAGAGATAACATCAGTTTTGTTTGAAAAGTGAGCGAGTCCAAGTAGTCCTTTCAGCTGTTGAAGACCAATAACTATAGCCGCGCCTGCCATGAACCCCACGATAGCAGCATGTGACAGAAAATCCACAAGAAAACCCAACCTGTAAAAACAATGACATACCAAAAATAGGGGAAAGGTAAAATCTTACTTGCCGGGCTGTTTTTGAGCCTCTTTGTATATCTCTTCTTTTGGTAATAAAATCTTACTTACCAAAAAAAAATAATACATAAAACACTAAATGGATGACACCGATCAACTAGAAGAAGAAGAGGGAGATGACCAACCTTAGAAATCCGAAGGCAGCTTGAAAAATACCGGCGAAAAAGGTTACAGTAAAGACAAGCCTTGTATAAGCAATAGGATTAGCCTCAGGATCTTCTAATTTCTGAATCATAGAGGACAACAGCAATGAAACTACAGCCACGGGTCCAATTCCTAGCTCTCTTGAAGTCCCCATGAAAGCATAAATAAGTGGTGGGACAACACTTGTATCTGAGTATAGGCACAAAGAGACTTATTAGTTATCAGTGTGACATCAATGATCTCCAACTTTGTTAATTAACAACTTACAAAGGCCATACTGAGGATCAAGCTTGGCCAGAGTAGCATATCCAATACTCTTCATGAAACATGCATAAACAAGTTTTAAAAAATCATTTATCATAATAGTTGTAGTACCAACCCAATAGTGAATTCTGTTTAATAACCATAATTACCTGGGGGATGCAGAGGCTTGCAAGAGTTAAGCCTGCCAATAAATCTTTCTTAAATTTTGTCACGGTGTAGTTTTTGCACAAAAGAAGGATAGGGAACATAGCCTCCAACACTGAAATGGTTCCGAAGAAGGGCTGATTCTTGAGAGATTGAAACTTGTTTCCATGAGAGGCAACAATTTCTCTGATGGAATTCAGAAGCTCGGACCACAGGCCAGGCGGCTTGGGAGCTTTGAGCACCCACTGAGACCTGTCAGTCTGGACATTTTGCTCCAGGTCATCAGGTGTGAGTGTCTCATTAGCTGAAAAAGGCATGGTTGTTGTTTGAAGTGTTTGGGAGAACTTGGAGAGCTCTCTCTCAGGGACTTGTCTCTCGGACTCTGTCTCAGTTTCTCCAGCAAAGTGACCACCAGAGTCACTGAATTTTGTGATGCCATTTGTAGGGATCATTGCAGAAGCAGAAAAGGTGGTATCAATGGAAGGATCAGATTTGCAAATTCAACTAACTCTTCATTTCATTTCAGCATCATGTACTCTGGAGGTGGCCATTATTTATAGACGTGACTCAACATACTACAAAGTAAGTTAAATCAACTTTCCACTAAGTTTTTATTTTTTTATTTTTGGCTCACAGGGGTTTTTTTGTGCTCCTAATTTTTTTAAATACATAGGCCCCTCATCTCGCATATACTACCATACAATTATGGGTTCTATGCCTTACAAGTAGGGATGGTGAAGGGTTGGGTTTAAAGCAAGTTTATAGAAATTCGTTGTCACTCCTATCATATCGGGGGCGGAGCAAAATCAGGGGTGACGAAAGTGGAGTGTATGCGGGTTGGGAGGCGAGTTAATTTTTTAAGTTGAAAAATAAAAATATTAATAAAATTATAAATAATATAGTATGTTATGAATAATAATGTATACTTAATGAAAATTATATTATATAAGATATAAAATAAATGAATAAAAATTAATATTAAGTATAATATTTAGTGTTTTAATTTTATTGTAATAAAAAATAAATAAATTATATATTATATACATATAATTATATTTAATAAATATAATCGAGGTGGGATTCGGATGGAACGGGGCGGGAGAAGCAAAATCCGTCCCGCCCCATTTATTAATTGGGGCAGAGAAAATCCGTGGGGGTAGAGGCGGAGGATGCAGGTGCGGAACAGGGTGGGAAAAAAAAAACATCCCTACTTACAAGTGGCTCAAGGAGGATTTTCCACACCAAGTTTGTTGTAACTGATAAACGTCAAACTTGTGTCTACTGTCTCTAGTGATAAAAAAAAAATATAACATTTTTAAATGAATAATTAATGCTATACATAAATCAACCTTTAATTTTGGTAATTTATAAATGTTGGAGGACCACTACAAGATATTAAGGATTTAGAGATAAAAATTTAGAGATAAAATCAGTTTTAGGAATGAAATCTTTTTGTTACTAAAAGTGTCATTATTATATTTTTAAAGACGAAATTGAATATTTAGTGATGACTTACTATCCTTTTGGACTAAATTTTTTGCTAAAAAAATCTTTTTGAGACTAAATTATTTTGTTTGTGCATTTATTAGCGACATTTTTAAAGTTTTGTCGCTAAAAGTATTTTTTTTTAAAAAAAAAAAAAAAACTATCCTAGTTACAACATAAATTGATTCCAAATATTTTTTGC
Organism: Camellia japonica; assembly: GCA_030407325.1. Taxonomy (NCBI): domain Eukaryota; kingdom Viridiplantae; phylum Streptophyta; class Magnoliopsida; order Ericales; family Theaceae; genus Camellia; species Camellia japonica. The sequence goes on from JAPPVO010000059.1 coordinate 111,520,810, forward strand.
CAAAAAAAGTTCACTTTTGAAGACAAAAAAAATTCAATCTCTAAAATTCTTATTTGTCATAGTGGAACTTTAAAATCAAAATTGTTGAATTCAAGGTAGTATATTTCAATTCTAATTAAATTATAAAATATTGTCACTTTGCTAAACTTTATTCAATTGACGCACATACATATTGATTGAGATTCTTACAATCTCCTTTGAAAAGTGTTAGTTATGATAAAATAATTTATCCATGGCAATTCCGATTAAAAAGAAGAGTATTACTATCTAGGTTAAAAAATTAGAATATTGTCACTTTGCTAAACTTTATTCAATTGACGCACATACATATTGATTGAGATTCTTACAATCTCCTTTGAAAAGTGTTAGTTATGATAAAATAATTTATCCATGGCAATTCCGATTAAAAAGAAGAGTATTACTATCTAGTTTAAAAAATTAGAATTATTTTCTAAACTAATGATATGACATTCTATTAAAATATTTAAGTTAACTTTTTTATTATTTATTTTTTAATCATCAACCACTGCAAAAAATTAAGATTTTAGAGATCAAAATTTAGGGACAAAATTATTTTTTAGGGGCTAAATATTTTTGTTGCGAAAAGTGTCGTCATTATATTTTTAGCAACGGAAATTGGACATTAGTGATGAATTATTTTCATTTTGGGATCAAATTTTTTATCTCAAAAAATAAATCATTTTGAGACCAAATTATTTTGTCCCTAAAAGTCTATTTATTAGTGACATTTTTAAATTTTGTCGCTAAAAGCATTATTTTTTACTTTTTGAGACGACCTTTTAGGGACTATCCTCATGACGATAGAAATTGGTCCATAAATGTCTTTTGCAACAAAATTTTCACTTTTAGAGACAAAAAAATTTAATCTCTAAAACTCTTGTATGTTGTAGTGAACTAATTATCTTATTAACATATCATTATGTCTAGAAAATATAACTACAAAATGGGTTTATATATCATTTTTCTAAAAGAATCTTGATGAAATTTTTGTTGTAAAACAGTAATGCTTAAAAGTACGTTGCACGATGTAACTTACATCATGTATTTTCTGTTGGTTTATGTTATTACTTATTTATTTTATTAACAAATTAATTGAAAAATGTGGAAAAAGGATTTTAAGGGGTGTTTGGAGTCAAAAATTGACTTTTTTTTAGTTAAAATTCACAAAAAGATAAAATAGGTTAAAATAGTCAATAAGATAATATTACATCAAATTTATAACCACTTTACTTTTTTATCTCACAAATATTATATCTAACTACAAAAAAATAAAAATAAATTCAACCATTTTTCCAAACACAAAGTGTCATTGAAAGTCTTTAACCATGATGGTGTAGTGACACTTGCAAATGTCACTGAGGTGCCACTAGTATCTACCGTGACACAAGTATAAATAACGCTTATTTAAAATGCCATAAGCTTAAAAAATATCATTAAAAGAATAGTTTTCTGACACTTTCAAATGTCACTAAACTAAAAAAGTTGTAGTAAATATTTGAACTTACTAAAATAACAAACTTCTCACACGAGACCTAAATCAAGTTTCTTTTAATTTTTTGGATTAAATGTGCTTTATTCGCTTGTAGTTTAACTCAAAAACAGATTACCTCCTTAAGTTCTAAAAATATACATATAATATAACACCATTGTAGTTTGGAGTAAGTACAAAAGTAACGGAGCGTGGCTAACACAAGCCCAATTATGCGTGTGGCAGCAAATGTTTTGGGAGCATGTCGCTTTTGTCCTCATTTTATCCTTCTTTTTCTTTCCTTCTCTTCTTCATTCCCTCATCACCTGCAACACCACCATGGTTCACCCTCCATCTCCTTCCTATCATTTCCCTTTGCTTATCACTCACTTCATCCAATAACCCAAGGCCATACAGACCCACTGCCACCATTCCCAATCACACCATCCAGCACCACTAGAGAGCCCAAGACAAACAAAAAATTTCAACTACAAAACACTACCAGACGTTGAGTGGTTTTCTTAAGACTGCAATGAAAGAGGGAACTGGGTTTTGGTTTGAGGTGTTACTAGGGCTGGGCATAGGGTTATCCGAATCGCCCAAACCGCCCTACCCGATCCGAACCACGCACGTATGGGCGGTTTCGCAAACACATTAGGGTAGGGTGCGGTTTGGATTTTATGTAATTTTCGGGTTGCGGGCAGGTTGCGGGTTTAACCTGCACCTGCCCAACCCGCCCGCCTAAAACACTTTTTTTTTTTTTTGGTTCAAATCTAATCTAACCGTTTAAAAAAAAAAACCCCCTTCTCTTTTCCTTCAAATCCGACTGTTCAAAAAAGAAAACCCTAATCAATATTATCTATCTCTCACTCTATCTATCTCATTCTGTGTCTCTCATTCTCACTCTCACTCTCGTGATTTTCATCTCCACTGCCTACACCCACTGATCCACTCTCTCTGTCTTCGCAAGATGGACTAATCGACCGATCAACCGATCGACCTCATCGCACACCTCACAGGTAAGCTCCTCTCTGAATCTTAGTCTCCGTCTATGTCTCTCTCTCCCCGATCTTTGTGTCTCTGATCTGTCTCCTTCCTTCACTCTCTCATCTCACAGTCTCTCACTTTTTGGCTTTGCATCTACTGCACCGATCAACTCTCTCTCATCACAAAATCGACCGATCGATTGACTCTGTGTCACGACCCAAACCCGCCCCTATGGGTTTAGTACCGTAACCGGCCAGTAATCCGAGATTACCGAAGGCCTGCTTAACAGTAATACAGTAAAACAGAGTACAGGGGCATGGCGGAAGCCATTACAGTAATAAAATAATGTCCATTGAGCTGTGACAGTCTGTATGCAAAAAGACTTTTTTATACATATAAACATTCAGTACAGGACAGTTATGCACGATATTTACAATCATTCAGTACAGGGACTTAATCCCTACTAACAGTACAGTATGGTGCTGCCAGTCTATACAGTATTACAAAACAGAGCAGAGACAAACGGGGAAATAAAAACACCCCTAAGCCTTAGCTTGGCAGGCTCGGAACCTCGCAGTGAGGCACATTGGTTGGCTTGACAAAACGGGAGTTTACCCCGACGCTTCTAGCTTTGATCCGGTGCCTGTACACCTATATATATATATATGAGCAGTGAGCTAAAGCCCAGTGAATAACATAAAGCGTAAAGGGGTTTAGAATGAATGTCCTTACAGTAGTGAAAACAGTTCATTTCAATCAGTATTTCAGTTGTTCAGTACAATCAGTCATATGTGGTACATCCATTAGCATAATAGTACAGTAAGCAGTAGGTCTTAAAGACCGAACAGTAATGATGGCCATCAATCAGTAAACAGTGGTGGTTCCACGAGGGAACCGACAGAGATCTCTGTAACAGTAACAGTAAACAGTAGGTGCTAAGGATGCCACAGTACAATTCAGAATATAGGACATACATTTACTCAGTAAACAATATCAGTTCAGTAAACAGTTCAGTTCAGTATTTAGAAGATAAATATTTTGAACATATCTTTACACAATTGTTACTCACAGAGTTCTGGGCTACAGTGAACTAGAGCGTCTCCTCGGAAAGCCAACCCTACACAGTTTACAGATTGAACACACTAAGCTACGCAGTTGGGAAAGATAATAACTTAATCCCTAATTTGCCTCGGTGTGTTCTACATCTAAATCCTCATTAAGATGTCTTAAACTAGGCCTAAGAATGCCTAGGATGAAATGAGGATGCAAAGATGCACTTAGAAACACTTTACAAAATTTTCAGAAAATAGGGGTCTCGCTCGAGCGAGGATTCCTTCGCTTGAGCGGACATACAGACAAAGGATCTCCGCTCGAGCGTGAATTCCGTCGCTCGAGCGGACCATGTGCTACAGTAAAAATACTGGATGCTCAGAATTTACGCTCGATGCTCGCTCGAGCGTGAGACACAGCTCTTCGCTCGAGCGTAGGTCCCTCCGCTCGAGCGTACGCCTGCGCGCACCAAGATTCTGAGAGCTTGCAATTTACGCTCGAGCCACCACTCCGTCGCTCGAGCGTAGCTCAGAGTAAACAGTGGTCGCTCGAGCGTAGAATCCTTCGCTCGAGCGTAGAAGCCAAATTCTAGAATTTCCAGATTTGCCTCCCAAGCTCAAACCAAGCATCCTACAGCTCTAAACTCGACCTTTTGGGCCCAATTTCTAGAAATCACATCCAAACTCAATATACAACAAGTTTCAAAGCTCAATTTGTGAAATCAAAGCCCAAGGGTGAGTCAATTAAATCCAAATTCAAACCCATTTTCATGAACATGAAGAACATGCAAACACGTATGAATTCAAATCATTTCAAAGCTTCAATTTGATGCTCTAGTGAGCCAATTGTTCCAAAAACAAGTTGAAAACATGGTTCTTAACATTGACATGGACATGCATGTAAAAATCTTTGAAGAACAACCTCAATAATGTGAGATGTGTACATGCATGCAACAATTTAGCTCTAATTCAACACTTTTGAACCAATTCATGCCTTAACTCTTTAAACTACCAAGATCCATGCTAGAAGGAACTTAAACACAACAATGAGAAGGTGAATTCTACCTAAGTCTTGAATTTAAGGTGTAGGAGCTCAATTAAGCAAGAACATTTCTAATCTTCTAAATTTCCAAGCAATATCACAAGATGAACTCAATCCTCTCAATGCCTCTCTCTCTAGCCGGCTATACACCCAAGAACAATGGCTGAACAAATGTTTGTGGTGTATGACTAAGGCTTAGGCAAAGTGTGATGTAGTGGCCCACTCCATGGCAAAGTTGTAATTAAGTCAAACTATGTACTTAGTTTATTTTAATCTAGTTTAATCATACCAAATCAAGTTTCAGATAAATATGCCATAAAATCTCATAAATCATGGTGATCACTAAACACTAGTCGGTTTCGAATTCGGCCGCCGATAAGGCCTTCAATTAACAGTTTAAACGTAAAAATACAAACAGATAATCAAATAGTCAAACAGATAGAATGCAAAATAACACATATATACTCAGTTAATTCCGTTCCAGTTTCCAGTCAGTCAGTTCAGTAATTCAATCAGTTCATTTACTTTCCATAATCGGTCTTAATTTAGCAGTAATCGGTATTAATCAGTGATCAGTAACGAGGGTTATTACAGTCTCCCCTCCTTATAAAGAGTTTAGTCCTCTAAACTCGAGTTACCTTCATTATGGAAGAAAGCAGGGTTCAGCGGGAACAAATCAGGATATCTCTTAGCCATGTCATCTTCCCTTTCCCAAGTGGCATACACGCCACCATGGTTTTGCCAGTCAACTTTCACTAGCGGGATCTCTTTCTTTCTCAACTTCTTGATTCGTCTGTATACAATCTGTATAGGCCGTTCTTCATAAGTGTAGTCGTCACTTAGCACTACACGGGTCGACTCAATCACATGGAAAGGATCCCGGAGATAATCTCTCAACATCGAAATGTGGAAGACGTTGTGCATATGCTCCATTTCAAGAGGAAGCGCAACTTGATACGCCACCAGATTGATTTTCTCAATAATCTCATACGGTCCGATATATCTCGGCGCTAACTTGCCTTTGACTCCAAAACGGGTCTGGCCTTTCACTGGTGTCACTTTCACAAAAACGTGATCACCCACTTCATACTCTCTGTCTCGTCTTCTGACATCTGCATAACTTTTCTGTCTGCTCTGTGCTGTTTTCTGTCTCTGCTGTATCAGTTTCACTTTCTCAGTCGTTTCATAAACAATCTCGGGCCCAAGCAAAAGCCCATCTCCAACTTCTGCCCAGCAAATTGGAGATCTACATTTTCTGCCATCCAATGCCTCGAAAGGCGCCATACCAATACTTGAATGAAAGCTATTATTGTAGGCAAATTCAGCCAACGGCAAATGACTTTCCCAGTTTCCTTAGAAATCAAGGACATACATTCTCAATAAATCCTCCAGAGTCTGGATGGTCCTTCCTGACTGTCCATCTGTCTGAGGATGATAGGCACTACTCAGTCTCAATTCAGTACCTAATGCAGTCTGTAGGCTTTGCCAAAACCTCGATGTAAACTTCGAATCCCTGTCAGAAACAATGGATACAGGCACTCCGTGTAGTCTAATAATTTCATCAATATAAATTACAGCCAACTTGTCTGCATTATAAATTGTCTTGACGGGCAAGAAGTGAGCAGATTTGGTCAGTCTATCAACAATAACCCAAATTGAATCCATACCTTTTCTGGAGCGAGGCAATCCAACGATAAAATCCATCGTGATATGCTCCCATTTCCACTCCGGTATGGGTAAGGGTTGCAGTAAGCCTGCGGGTCGCTGATGTTCCGCTTTAACTTGTTGGCAATGAAGACATTTTGACACAAAGTCAGCAATTTCTTTCTTCATTCCCGGCCACCAGAAATTCTGTTTCAGATCTTGGTACATTTTCGTATTCCCTGGGTGGATAGAAAATTTTGAGTTGTGGCCCTCTTGCAGAACTCTTCTTTTTAGTTCAGTGTCATTCGGCATACACAGTCTTTCTTGAAATTTCAGTACATTGTTTTCAAATTTGAATCCCGGTCTTGGTTTAGTTTCCCTTTCTTCGATGATCTTCTTCAAGAAGTCATCCTGTTGTTGTTTCTCCTTAATTTCTTCGATCAATGCTAGTTGAGCAGAAATAGCAGCTATTGTTCCACCTTGTTCTCTCAAAACAACTTCAATTTCTGATTTTTCAAGGTCACAAAGCAACTCTTTCTGTCCAGTGAGCAAACAAGCTAAATTTGCGATCGATTTCCGACTCAACGCATCGGCAACGGTATTGGCTTTTCCCGGATGATACAGAATCTGCAGGTCATAATCTTTAATCAGTTCTAGCCATCTCCGTTGTCTCATGTTCAGTTCTTTTTGTGTGAAGAAATATTTCAGACTCTTGTGGTCGGTATATACTTCACATGTCACCCCATACAGATAGTGACGCCAGATTTTCAGTGCAAATACTACTGCAGCAAGTTTCAGATCATTGGTCGGGTAGTTCTTTTCATGTGGTCTCAGTTGTCGGGAAGCATAAGCAATAACTCTCTCATTCTGCATTAAAACACATCCCAAACCCTTGTGAGAAGCATCACTAAATACAGTATAACCATCCGTACCTGAGGGTAAGGTAAGAACCGGTGCAGTCACCAATCGGGTTTTCAACTCTTGGAACGCTGATTCTCTTTGGTCAGTCCAGTCAAATGATATCCCCTTCTGTGTCAGTTGAGTCAATGGTAAGGCAATTTTGGAGAAATCTTTGACAAATCTTCAGTAATATCCAGCCAATCCCAAAAAGCTTCGGACTTCTGTCACATTTGTTGGTCTAGGCCAGTTCACTACAGCTTCAATTTTCTGCGGATCAACAGAAATTCCATCTTTGCTAACAACATGCCCCAAAAAACATAACATGATCAAGCCAAAACTCACATTTAGACAGTTTAGGATACAGTTTCTGTTCTCTTAGGGTCTGCAGGGCAAGTCTCAGATGATGTTCATGTTCTTCTATGCTTTTGGAGTAAATCAATATGTCATCAATGAATACCACAATAAAGTCATCAAGGTACGTTTAAAGATTCTATTCATGAGGTCCATAAATGTTGCAGGTGCATTGGTAACTCCGAAAGGCATAACTAAAAATTCATAGTGTCCATACCTCGTTCGAAAAGCAGTTTTGTCAATATCTTCTAGTTTAACTTTCAGTTGATGGTACCTCGATCTGAGATCAATCTTGGAAAACACTTGAGCACCCTGTAACTGATCAAATAAATCGTCAATACGCGGTAATGGATATTTGTTTTTCACAGTTACCTTGTTCAGTTCACGGTAATCAATACACAGTCTCAGTGAGCCGTCTTTCTTTTTTACAAACAAAATCGGTGCGCCCCACGGTGAAGTACTAGGCCTGATAAACTTCTTGTCTAACAGTTCTTGCAGTTGCACTTTCAGTTCTTTCAGTTCAGTCGGAGCCATTCTATAGGGAGCTTTAGATATTGGCTGTGTACCCGGAATCACGTCAACGGTGAATTCAATCTCCCTGTCAATCAAATCCCCTGGCAGATCATCTGGAAATACATCTGGGAATTCTCTGACTATAGGAATACAGTTCACATTAGTTTTAACATTATCATTAGTAGGTACAGTCAACACGGAACACAGATATCCTTTACACCCCTTTCTAATCAATTTAACAGCTTTCACAGAAGAAATCAAATACGGAGGAGGTACTACTCCAACCCCATTAAATACAAATTCGGGTAACCAAGGTGGACGGAAAACAACTTGCTTCGTCACACAGTCAATGGTAGCATGATATTTTTGTAACCAGTCCATCCCCAATATTACATCGAAATGATCAATGTTCAATAGCAGTAAATCAATAAACAGATGCATATCCCCAACAATGATTTCACATGCAGGGTACATATAAGCACATGTCATGGATCCCCCTACGGGCGATGATACGGCTAACAAGTAATTCAAGGGTTCTAAGGGTCTATTCAATTTCCGTGAAAAAGCATACGATACATATGAGTGTGTAGACCCCGAATCAATCAGTACATATGCATTTTGAGCACAAATAGAGAGGATACCTGACACAACGGTTTCCGTATTTTGCACGTCTCCCGGTACTAGGGCGAACACTCGGCCCTGCCTCATAGGCTCTTTCCCGGTAGCTTTGGGGTTAGGCTTTGGTGCTACAGTTGATGCTGCGGCACTGTCTGCAGCTTTACTATTGCCCGGAGCAGTGGAAGGGCAATCTTTCACCATGTGGCCCACCTTGCCACACCTGTAACAAGCACCTGAAATTTTATAACAAACTCCCTTATGGTTCTTACCACATTCGGAACAGAGCGGAAAGGAACGGTTTCCTTGACTAGAAGTAGTCGTTGACCCTGTATTTTGCTTTTTGTTCAGCGGTTTGTTCTTGCCTTTCTTGAACTTAAAACCCTGCCTTTTTCCACGCCATTCAGACGCTGGTGGTTCAGATTGTTTCACTGCTTCGATGTTCGACTCAACCATCAATGCGCGGTCAAGAACACCTACATAAGTCGGTAGCTTTAAAACACTTATTCTGTCCAGTATTGCAACATTCAGGCCGCCTTCAAACCTTCTGGCCTTCTTATAATCAGTGTCCACCATATGTGGTGCATATCTAACAAGTCCGGTAAACTTTGTTTCGTATTCGGCAACGGACATCGTGCCCTGCCTCAGTTGTTCAAATTCAGTCACCTTCCTATCCCTGACACATTGAGGGAAGTACTTTTCAAAAAAGGCTACTTTGAATTGAGCCCAAGTCATAGCAATGTTATCATCACGGGTAAGCATCCACCACCTTCTTGCTTCCTCTTGCAGAGTAAAGGTAGCCAACAGCACTTTATGCGCCTCAGAACATGGAAAAACCTCAAACAATTTTTCGGTCTCCAGAACCCAAGCTTCAGCTTTTAACGGTTCAAGGCCTCCCTGAAAGGATGGCGGTTTCAGTTTGCTGAACTTCTGGGTGAGAGCAATTATGTCCCCATCATTAACATTCACATTTGGTTCCGGCTGTACCGGAGGAGGAGGTGGGGGCTGTTGGTTCTGTTGTTGCTCAAGTTTGGCAGTTATCAGTTCCATCATCCTTTCCATTCTTGCCATTCTTGCCTCAGTAGTTGAGGATTCAGGTTCATTTGCGTTATCCATTTCACTATAAGCAGTTATAACAATTACAACATAAACAGTTGCATACTTAAACAGTTTAACACATTAACATGTATTCAATCATGCCATAACCACACACTTTTCATGCTCATGTAATGCCCTAATTGCTTTTCTTGGACACCCTATAGCTCATTTGGACACGTGTGTGCGGTATAACTCGTGGTTAAGTATCGCTCTGATACCACTCTGTCACGACCCAAACCCACCCCTATGGGTTTAGTACCGTAACCGGCCAGTAATCCGAGATTACAGAAGGCCTGCTTAACAATAATACAGTAAAACAGAGTACAGGGGCATGGCGGAAGCCATTACAGTAATAAAATAATATCCATTGAGCTGTGACAGTCTGTATGCAAAAAGACTTTTTTATACATATAAACATTCAGTACAGGACAGTTATGCACGATATTTACAATCATTCAGTACAGGGACTTAATCCCTACTAACAGTACAGTATGGTGCTGCCAGTCTATACAGTATTACAAAAGAGAGCAGAGACAAACGGGGAAATAAAAACACCCCTAAGCCTTAGCTTGGCAGGCTCGGAACCTCGCAGTGAGGCACATTGGTTGGCTTGACAAAACGGGAGTTTACCCCGATGCTTCTAGCTTTGATCCGGTGCCTGTACACCTACATATATATATGAGCAGTGAGCTAAAGCCCAGTGAATAACATAAAGCGTAAAGGGGTTTAGAATGAATGTCCTTACAGTAGTGAAAACAGTTCATTTCAATCAGTATTTCAGTTGTTCAGTACAATCAGTCATATGTGGTACATCCATTAGCATAATAGTACAGTAAGCAGTAGGTCTTAAAGACCGAACAGTAATGATGGCCATCAATCAGTAAACAGTGGTGGTTCCACGAGGGAACCGACAGAGATCTCTGTAACAGTAACAGTAAACAGTAGGTGCTAAGGATGCCACAGTACAATTCAGAATATAGGACATACATTCACTCAGTAAACAATATCAGTTCAGTAAACAGTTCAATTCAGTATTCAGAAGATAAACATTTTGAACATATCTTTACACAATTGTTACTCACAGAGTTCTGGGCTATAGTGAACTAGAGCGTCTCCTCGGAAAGCCAACCCTACACAGTTTACAGATTGAACACACTAAGCTACGCAGTTGGGAAAGATAATAACTTAATCCCTAATTTGCCTCGGTGTGTTCTACATCTAAATCCTCATTAAGATGTCTTAAACTAGGCCTAAGAATGCCTAGGATGAAATGAGGATGCAAAGATGCACTTAGAAACACTTTACAAAATTTTCAGAAAACAGGGGTCTCGCTCGAGCGAGGATTCCTTTGCTTGAGCGGACATACAGACAAAGGATCTCCGCTCGAGCGTGAATTCCGTCGCTCGAGCGGACCATGTGCTACAGTAAAAATACTGGATGCTCAGAATTTACGCTCGATGCTCGCTCGATGCTCGCTCGAGCGTGAGACACAGCTCTTCGCTCGAGCGTAGGTCCCTCCGCTCGAGCGTACGCCTGCGCGCACCAAGATTCTGAGAGCTTGCAATTTACACTCGAGCCACCACTCCGTCGCTCGAGCGTAGCTCAGAGTAAACAGTGGTCGCTCGAGCGTAGAATCCTTCGCTCGAGCGTAGAAGCCAAATTCTGGAATTTCCAGATTTGCCTCCTAAGCTCAAACCAAGCATCCTACAGCTCTAAACTCGACCTCTTGGGCCCAATTTCTGGAAATCACATCCAAACTCAATATACAACAAGTTTCAAAGCTCAATTTGTGAAATCAAAGCCCAAGGATGAGTCAATTAAATCCAAATTCAAACCCATTTTCATGAACATGAAGAACATGCAAACATGTATGAATTCAAATCATTTCAAAGCTTCAATTTGATGCTCTAGTGAGCCAATTGTTCCAAAAACAAGTTGAAACACATGGTTCTTAACATTGACATGGACATGCATGTAAAAAGCTTTGAAGAACAACCTCAATAATGTGAGATGTGTACATGCATGCAACAATTTAGCTCTAATTCAACACTTTTGAATCAATTCATGCCTTAACTCTTTAAACTACCAAGATCCATGCTAGAAGGAACTTAAACACAACAATGAGAAGGTGAATTCTTTACCTAAGTCTTGAATTTAAGGTGTAGGAGCTCAATTAAGCAAGAACATTTCTAATCTTCTAAATTTCCAAGCAATATCACAAGATGAACTCAATCCTCTCAATGCCTCTCTCTCTAGCCGGCTATACACCCAAGAACAATGGCTGAACAAATGTTTGTAGTGTATGACTAAGGCTTAGTCAAAGTGTGATGTAGTGGCCCACTCCATGGCAAAGTTGTAATTAAGTCAAACTATGTACTTAGTTTATTTTAATCTAGTTTAATCATACCAAATCAAGTTTCAGATAAATATGCCATAAAATCTCATAAATCATGGTGATCACTAAACACTAGTCGGTTTCGAATTCGGCCGCCGATAAGGCCTTCAAATTAACAGTTTAAACGTAAAAATACAAACAGATAATCAAATAGTCAAACAGATAGAATGCAAAATAACACATATATACTCAGTTAATTCCGTTCCAGTTTCCAGTCAGTTAGTTCAGTAATTCAATCAGTTCATTTACTTTCCATAATCGGTCTTAATTTAGCAGTAATCGTATTAATCAATGATCAGTAACGAGGGTTATTACACTCTGTTATCGCACCCGATCGCAAGTAACTCTCTCTCTCTCTGTCTTTCTCTCTCTCTCTCTCACTCTCCCCGATCTTTTGATCTATCTATGTTTGGAGAATCAGTTGATAGATCTATTTTGAATCTGTTCATTAATGTGGTATTGGTTTGAAGAATCAGTTGATAGATAGATCTATTTATGTTATTTGTTGATGGAGGACATTAATCTGTTTTTGGAATTAATCTGTTTTAAATCTGTTTATTTTTGGAATCTATTTAATTTGTATTGAATCTGTTTTAATCTGTATTGAATCTGTTTTAATCTATTTAATTTGTTTTAAATCTGTATTGAATCTGTATTAAATTTGTTTTAAATCTGTTATTTAATTTTTGGAATTAAATCTATCTGTGTCTGTATAATCTGTTTTTGGAATTAAATCTGTGAAATTGAATCTGTTAACTTGATTCAATCTGTTAACTTGATCTGTGAAAAAAAAAAGGTCCAAAATAAAGATTGACAAAATGGGGGAAAAAAAAAAAGGTTTAAAAATAAATTTTTGGAAAAAAGTTCAATCCGCAAACCGCCCGCAACCGCCGCCCCTATATCCACGACCCTATCCGCCACAAACCGCAAAACCGCATTGCGGGCGGTTGCGGGTTGACTTTTCCCCAAACCGTATAGATGCGGGCGGGTCCAAACCGAACCGCAAACCGTCCCAAACCGAAACGCGGACACCCCTAGGTGTTACGGGTGGTTGCTTCAGCTTTGATAGCCATGGCTTCCGTGACGGAGCTAGAAAATTAAATTAGAAGAACACTTATTAATTACAATATCGAAAATCTTTACAAAAATATTTCACGTAAGTTTTTGCGATTGATTTCGAGAAATATCAAAAAAATAATATTATTTATAATTAATGTATCATGGACAATACAAAAAAAAAAAATATGAATATAAGTCTTAAAATAAATTATATAATGATAAATTATTTTTTTATACAAAATTTGATTAAAAATTCAATATAATGATAATATCACGTCATCATTGGTATGTTATATCACCCACTAATGGTAAATAAACACATAGAAAGTGAACCTAACGTGTCAAATGTAACTAACAATCCAATAAATTTCATATCTTTATAGTGAGATTACTTATACTTGCATCTCACTAATAATAGCATCACCATTACATTTAAAAAATTTCATAAAATTTTATAGATAATATAATTTATAGTAGTCTCTTCGTTTTCAATCAAAACAACAATTATTGTTCTCATAATTTTTAAAATGTCATTGGCATTTCACTCTAATAATATTTTTGTAATTTTTTTATTTAAAATATTTTTTTTATGTTTGCAAAATAAAAAAACAAAAAAAATCCCAGAATCTAGGGGGCACGTGACCTCCTGTGTCACAACTCAAATCCGGTACCTAAAGGTTCAGCGTCGCAATAAGACAATAAAAATAAAATAATTCTAAAAAAATGTTTGTAGTAGTAGCGCAAGGGAATAAATTAAAGCAAATTAAATGGGTACCAAAAGTTTATTAAAAAGAAAAATGGGCAAATTACACAAATAGTCCCTATAGTTTAGGGCTTGTGTCACTTTGGTCCCTGATTTTTCAATTATGACACATTTGACCCTGAATTTTGAATTTTGTTCCAAATAAGGACAATTGAAAATATCATTAGATTTTTCAAGGGTAAAATCGTCAATTTGATAAAATATAAACTAATTTGACAAAAATAATGTCAAAAAAATATTTTTGATTATTTCTACCCACTAAAAATAAAATTATGTAAAATTGATAAATCTTTTAGACATTTATTTATTTTTTTTACCAAATTATTTTTTATTATGTGTTTGGATGATGATCATGTAAAATTAATTTTAAAAAATTAATCATGTAATTTTTATTAATTTTACATAATTTTATCATTGGTGGATAAAAATAATTTTTTAAAAAATTAAAAATATTTTTTGACATTTATTTTTGTCAAATTAGTTTATATTTTATCAAATTGACAATTTTACCCTTGAAAAATCTAATGATATTTTCAATTGTCCTTATTTGGAACAAGATTTAAAATTCATGGCCAAATGTGTCACAATTGAAAAGTCAAGAACCAAAGTGACAAAGTCCCAAACTATAGGGACTATTAGTGTAATTAACCCAAGAAAAATGGTCATTTGGGCTGTTTATTTTATTACACAAATCTAATTAGAAATACAGATGGTAAATAATAAATAAATAAAAAAACTGCGATTTATCCTCCATCATGATTCCGCTAAATCTCATCATCTGAAAGGAGGAACAACTATAAGCACATAGCAAAGTGAGAAACATACTATGAGTATAAGGGCACAAAATAACCATAAATAGTTATTTAATCTAAAGCATTAACATAATTGAATTTGAATAAATAAATTATTATACTGTGAAACAATCATGGATAGTTATTTAAACTAAAACATTAACATAACTGAATTTGAATAAATAACTTATTTAAATGGCAGAAACTGAAATACAGAAATTATATAAATAACCACAATCACAGTGCGAAACAGAACAGAACAGAACATAAGTCACTAGAATAACAAACAGAACAGAAGTCAATGGATCCATGACAAACAGAGGACCACAAAGTGATCAAACAGAAGCCAATAGTTTATTTAAGTCCCCCAATGCGTGAGACTCCCGTGGTGGTACTTACAGAAATTAATTGTTTATAAAATCATAAATAATTTCTAAAATTTAAACCAAATATATCAATGGGTTTCAATTTAAGCAAATAGAGTTCAAAAAATAATCCACGTAATTGAGATATTAACATAACCATAAAACATAAATTATACAAAATAAATTGTGATAATTCAAACGTTCATAAAATATATTATGATGACTCAAGACATATATAAAACATATTATGATAACACAATGTATAATATTTTTTACCTTAATATTAACCCTTAGCCTTTATCTTCCTGCTACAAACTCCTAACTACTATCAAGCTGTTGATCTACTTCCTTTCTTTACGAAACTCACTATTTCACACGTTATAAGCTCCAATTTCTTATTTTGCTTACACTGGCACCTCACTATTTATAGCCCCAATTTCTTGCATACTACTCAAGATTGTGAGACTATTTGTTACCACGTTGCTCCCACGTTTCTACGGAGAAGTGATGTCACCTGCCTTGCCCGTTGACCTATACCTCATGACTTGCCCAAGAGTCACTTAAGTCAATTACATTTAGCTTCATATAAATTTAAGGATTATCATCCTTTTTGGTAATTTACAATGATTCTTAAAATTATGTATGATTATAAGTTAGGTTCACATCTGAAAATCTCACTACTAAATTATAAAACATCACTACCATTTACTAAAATATTTAATATTAAAAATACAGTGTCCCATAATCTATTCATTTAACAAAGATTTCTAATATTCACTTTTTGACATATCAAGGAATTGTATTTATTATTATTATTATTATTATTATTATTATTATATATTCATATTCATGAATAATTAATATAATTACGGTTTTAAATTAAAAATTCGGTGTCACACCCTGGTCCTTTCACTGCCTTGTCACTGTATGGCTTCTTTCATGAGAAAAAAGAAAAAGAAAGAGAAAGTAGTGGTGTGTGTTGAAGAAAAGGGAGAAAGAGAGAAGGTGAAACAAATAAAGAAAGAGATAGTGGTTATTGGACATGGAAGCAAGGCGAGGGAAATGATTGGTTAGAAATGAGAAAGGACTGGCTTTGGATGGCATACGAAAGAAAATTAGAGAAAGAAATAAGAGTAATTCGGACATTTACAAAAATTGTTAATAGAGTTAGAATTTGCACTTTACTCCACATCGGGAGAAAGAAATAAGAGTAATTCGGACATTTTACAAAAATTGTTAACAGAGTTAGAATTTGCACTTTACTCCATATCGGAAGGGGGTTATGTGAATATTTTTAAGAAAAATGTTTGATAATCGAATTTGTGTGGCTCAAATGGCTAGAATATATCAAAATAATATCGTTTTACTCTCAAAACGATGTCGTTTTGAGACATTCAAGCCATTTGAGCCATGAAAATTCGAGCTACAAGTATTGTTGTATTTTGGGTGAATTACACTAACAATCCCTATATTTTGGGGTTTGTATCACTTTGGTCCATGAGTTTTCAATTGTGACACATTTGACCCTGAATTTTGAATCTTATTTCAAATAAAGACAATTGAAGATATCATTACTTAATTTCAGGGGAAATCGTCAATTTAATAAAATATAAACTAATTTGAAAAAAATAAATGTGAAAAAATTATTTTTACTCACACCAACGATAAAATTATGAAAAATTGATAAATCTTTTAGATTTTTTTTTTTACCAAATTAATTTTTTATATGTATTTTGATGATGATCATGTAATGGGTGGTTGCTTAGGATTTTGATGTGTAATCGATTTAATATATGAAATCTTTTAGTTTTGAATTTTTTTGATTTAATGGATTGTTTTAATAATGATATCAAAATTATCGTCATATTTGACTTTTGAAAAAATAGAAACTAATTTAATGAAAATAAAAACAACCATCCATTACATGATCATCATGTAAACACATAATAAAAATTAATTTGGTAAAAAAAAAATTAAATGTTTAAAAGATTTATCAATTTATATAATTTTATCATTAGTGGGTAGAAAATCATTTTTAGCTTTGATAGCCATGGCTTCCGTGACGGAGCTAGAAAATTAAATTAGAAGAACACTTATTAATTATAATATTGAAAATTTTTACAAAAATATTTCACGCAAATTTTTACGATTGATTTCGAGAAATATCAAAAAAATAATATTATTTATAATTAATGTATCATGGACAATACAAAAAAAAAAATATGGATATAAGTCTTAAAATAAATTATATAATGATAAATTATTTTTTTATACAAAATTTGATTAAAAATTCAATATAATGGTAATATCACGTCATCATTGGTATGTTATATCACCCACTAATAGTAAATAAACACATAGAAAGTGAACCTAACGTGTCAAATGTAACTAACAATCCAATAAATTTCATATCATTATAGTGAGATTACTTATACTTGCATCTCACTAATAATAGCATCACCATTACATTTAAAAATTTTATAGATAATATAATTTATAGTAGTCTCTTCGTTTTCAATCAAAACAACAATTATTGTTCTCATAATTTTTAAAATGTCATTGACATTTCACTCTAATAATATTTTTGTAATTTTTTTATTTAAAATATTTTTTTTATGTTTGCAAAATAAAAAAACAAAAAAAATCCCAGAATCCAGGGGGCACGTGACCTCCTGTGTCACAACTCAAATCCGGTACCTAAAGGTTCAGCGTCGCAATAAGACAATAAAAATAAAATAATTCTAAAAAAATGTTTGTAGTAGTAACGCAAACGAATAAATTAAATAAATTAAAGCAAATTAAATGAGTACCAAAAGTTTATTAAAAAGAAAAATGGGCAAATTACACAAATAGTCCTTATAATTTAGGGCTTGTGTCACTTTGGTCCCTGATTTTTCAATTATGACACATTTGACCCTGAATTTTGAATCTTGTTCCAAATAAGGACAATTGTAAATATCATTAGATTTTTCAAGGGTAAAATCGTCAATTTGATAAAATATAAACTAATTTGACAAAAATAAATGCCAAAAAAATATTTTTGATTATTTCTACCCACTAAAAATAAAATTATGTAAAATTGATAAATCTTTTAGACATTTATTTATTTTTTTTACCAAATTAATTTTTATTATGTGTTTGGATGATGATCATGTAAAATTAATTTTAAAAAATCAATCATGTAATTTTTATTAATTTTAAATAATTTTATCATTGGTGGATAAAAATAATTTTTTAAAAATTAAAAATATTTTTTTGACATTTATTTTTGTCAAATTAGTTTATATTTGATCAAATTGACAATTTTACCCTTGAAAAATCTAATGATATTTTCAATTGTCCTTATTTGGAACAAGATTTAAAATTCATGGTCAAATGTGTTACAATTGAAAAGTCAAGAACCAAAGTGACAAAGTCCCAAACTATAGGGACTATTAGTATAATTAACCCAAGAAAAATGGTCATTTGGGTTGTTTATTTTATTACACAAATCTAATTAGAAATACAGATAATAAATAATAAATAAATAAAAAAACTGCGATTTATCCTCCATCTTGATCCCGCTAAATCTCATCACCTGAAAGGAGGAACAATAGTAAAGTGAGAAACATACTATGAGTATAAGGGTACAAAATAACCATAGATAGTTATTTAATCTAAAGCATTAACATAATTGAATTTGAATAAATAAATTATTATATTGTGAGTATAGAGGCACAAAATAATCATGGATAGTTATTTAAACTAAAACATTAACATAACTGAATTTGAATAAATAACTTATTTAAATGGCAGAAACTGAAATACAGAAATTATATAAATAACCACAATCACGGTGCGAAACAGAACAGAACAGAACATAGGTCACTAGAATAACAAACAGAACAGAAGTCAATGGATCCATGACAAACAGAGGACCACAAAGTGATCAAACAGAAGCCAATGGTTTATTTAAGTCCCCCAATGCGTGAGACTCCCGTGGTGGTACTTACAGAAATTAATTATTTATAAAATCATAAATAATTTCTAAAATTTAATCAAATATATCCATGAGTTTCAATTTAAGCAAATAGAGTTCAAAAAATAATCCACGTAATTGAAATATTAACATAACCATAAAACATAAATTATACAAAATAAATTGCGATAACTCAAAACGTTCGTAAAATATATTATGGTGAATCAAGACATATATAAAACATATTATGGTGACATAATGTATAATATTTTTCACCTTAATATTAACCCTTAGCCTTTATCTTCCTGCTACAAACTCCTAACTACTATCAAGCTGTTGATCTACTTCCTTTCTTTTCGAAACTCACTATTTCACACATTTTAAGCTCCAATTTCTTGTTTTGCTTACACTGGCACCTCACTATTTATAGCCCCAATTTCTTGCATACTACTCAAGATTGTAAGATTATTTGTTACCACGTTGCTCCCTCGTTTCTACGGAGAAGTAATGTCACCTGCCTTGCCCGTTGACCAATACCTCATGACTTGCCCAAGAGTCACTTAAGTCAATTACATTTAGCTTCATATAATTCTAAGGGTTATCATCCTTTTTGATAATTTACAATGATTCCTAAAATTATGTATAATTATAAGTTAGGTTCATATCTGAAAATCTCACTACTAAACTATAAAATATCACTTACCGCTTATTAAAATATTTAATATTAAAAATACAGTGTCCCATAATCTATTCATTCAACAAAAATTTCTAATATTCACTTTTTGACATATCAAGGAATTGTATTTATTATTATTATTATTATTATTATATATTTCATATTCATGAATAATTAATATAATTACGGTTTTAAATTAAAATTTCGGTGTCACACCCTGGTCCTTTACTCCCTTTGTCCCTGCATGGCTTCTTTCATGAGAAAAAAGAAAAAGAAAGAGGAAGTAGTGGTGTGTGTTGAAGAAAAGGGAGAAAGAGAGAAGGTGAAACAAATAAAGAAAGAGATAGTGGTTATTGGACATGGAAGCAAGGCGAGGGAAATGATTGGTTAGAATGAGAAAGACTGGCTTCGGATGGCATACGAAAGAAAATTAGAGAAAGAAATAAGAGTAATTCGGACATTTTACAAAAATTGTTAACGGAGTTAGAATTTGCACTTTACTCCATATCAGAAGGGGGTTATGTGAATATTTTTAAGAAAAATACTTGATAACTCGAATTTGTGTGGTTCAAATGGCTAGAATGTATCAAAATAATATCGTTTTACTCTCAAAACGATGTCGTTTTCAGACATTCAAGCCATTTGAGCCATGAAAATTCGAGCTACCAAGTATTGTTGTATTTTGGGTGAATTACACTAACAATCCCTATATTTTGGGGTTTGTATCACTTTGGTCCATGAGTTTTCAATTGTGACACATTTGACCCTGAATTTTGAATCTTATTCCAAATAAAGACAATTGAAGATATCATTACTTAATTCCAGGGGTAAAATCGTCAATTTAATAAAATATAAACTAATTTGACAAAAATAAATGTGAAAAAATTATTTTTACTCACCAACGATAAAATTATGAAAAATTGATAAATCTTTTAGACCTTTTTTTTTTTTACCAAATTAATTTTTATTATGTATTTGGATGATGATCATGTAATGGGTGGTTGCTAGGATTTTGATGTGTAATCGATTTAATATATGAAATCTTTTAGTTTTGAATTTTTTTGATTTAATGGATTGTTTTAATAATGATATCAAAATTATCGTCATATTTGACTTTTGAAAAAATAGAAAATAATTTAATAAAAATAAAAATAACCATCCATTACATGATCATCATGTAAACACATAATAAAAATTAATTTGGTAAAAAAAAAAATTAAATGTTTAAAAGATTTATCAATTTTATATAATTTTATCATTAGTGGGTAGAAAATCATTTTTAAAAATTCAAAAAAACATTTTTGACATTTATTTTTATGAAATTAGTTTATATTTTATTAAATTGATGATTTTATCATTGAAATTCAGTAATGGATCTTCAATTGTCTTTATTTAGAATAAGATTCAAAATTGATTGTCAAATGTGTCATAATTGAAAAGTCAAAGACTAAAGTAACATAAGTTCCAAATTATAAGGATTATTAGTGTAATTCTCCCTTATATTTTTAAACTATAGGGAGGTAATGTATTTCCAAGGCAAACTATAAGGAGGTAAAGTATAATTAATCCGAATGTTTTCAATTCAAAAAGATTAGAAAAAGGCTCACGAAGGGTCGTTTGCAAAGTAAATTGATCCAAGTATCAATCCGAGACTCATTAAATAATCAAGTAAAGTGGAATAAAGTTTGGTAAAACTTGACGAAATGGTCAAGTTGAAATTTCAGTGAATATTTTGAATAGGTAGCCCTTAGTGCCACATCCACTTTCTTATTTATTAACGGAAAAGTTACTTTATTATATAAAGTTAATAGATTTTTGTTAATGTATAATTTTAAGAAACATGTTATTAAAATAATTATACGTTATAACGTACAATTATTTTAAATAATATTTCCTAAAGATATGTTAACAAAATCACTGTTAAACATTTTTTTATCTCATCTATTTAAACTCTGCTCCACAAGTATTTAAACACATTTTAATTTCATGAATTGTTCACCAACTTCTCATCTAAAAATTTAAGTTACTAAAAGATATTCCACAATCAAAGGATCTGATTAAATAAGTACACGTGTACTCAATAACCAAAAAGTGTAATAACTTGGTGGGACGGATTAAATTAAGCCACATAATAATGGCGACGATTAATATTATTATTAGGAAATTTTTACCGTTATGTAAGTTATAAAATTTGTGATATTATTTATCACAAATAACATAATAACTAGATTTTTTTTGAGTTATAGCAATAAATCATAATTAAATATTACAAAAGTGTAACTAGAGCATATGGAACCTCAAGGGGTTTGGTTTAGTCGAAGGAGAATGCAATTAAAGAACTTACTACTTAAGAGGTTGTAGATTTAAATTTCACAAAGGCCAAACATTCTAAAGCTTAGGGCCTTTAGAGATTTACTCGATCATTAATTTCAAAATCCTAAAATTAATCAAAATACATATAAATTGATTCAAACATCTCATTATTTAAAAAATTAGAGCATATAGTACAGTCTCTGCAAGGAAATGTGTACCATAATATGACCCTTATGTATGGGAAGTAGTATGCTCGTGGTTTGGTGGCGGAACATTTGACGACCATATGCCACTTCACTTTTTGAGTAGTTTTACGCACCACTCATTATTTTTTGACCATTTTGACGGGAGGGTCAACCAGTAACCTCTGGTTGTGGCAAAGCAGCCTCTTATTCTATATCCACACCCTCTTCAAGATGTTCATTTTTCCAATGTCGTCTTCTCACCATGTTTTAATTAAACACAAAACATGTCTCACTAAGATCCCATTTAATTGTCCAAATTAGATATAAAGATTTTAAGAGAATATGTAATACTTAAAAATAAAGATGGGATAAAATATAGGGGTACTTACCAATTAGTCCTATTAACTAGACTTATTTACCTACAGGTCCTAACTAATAAATTTAATACTATAAAAATAAGAGAGTGATAAATTTATCACTAAAAATTTATTCATAAAAACAAAGAGACTGATAAATTTATCTTTATCACTTAATAAATTTATCAATAGGACTTAATGGGTAATAAGTCTCCAAAGTAGGACCTATTGGGTAATAAGTCTCCAAAGTAGGACCTATTGGTAGTTTACCCTAAAATATATTGTAAGATATGAGATAAATTATATATACTGTGGGGTCACTTATACTTTGTTTGGTTAAAATAGGATATATGATGAGATAAGAGGAGAGTGATTGTTTTTGACCTCTGAATGAAAGATGAGTTATTTCCAACGATGGGGGATATATAATACTATGAGGGGTGGTATTGCATATCTCCCTTTTTGCATCATATACTATTTGGACTCGTATTTAGGGTTGCTGCTGTGCATGGTGCGCAGCTGCTGCTGTTGCACACCTTATTGGGCCCATTTTGGGGTCTAATTCAATAATTTAAACCGTTCATATTTTAGAAGTTATCGAGTAGAATATACCTGTAAAAAATCACATCGATCAAATATCATTATCTCTTTCATCAAATTACATTTGCATTGAGTTTTATATTTCAAATTACATTTATCTTCTTCTTTTTTTTTAAATACAAATGTGATTCGATGAAAGAGCCAACGATATCCAATTGACGTGATTTTTTATTGGTATATTCTACTCGATAACTTCTAAAATGTGAATGGTTTAAATTATCGAATTAGGCCCTAAAATAGGCCCAATAAGGTGTGCAATAGTTGCTACTGCGCACCATATGCAGTAGCAACCCCAAACTCTTTGGACTCCCTATATCTGGAGCAGCCAAACACGGAATATAGAAAGACAAAAATTCATATGGGACTCACCTCATATTATATCCTGTCTCACAGCCATATCCGACCTTTATATCCGGCAAACAAATAGGGCCTAAGGGTGTTAAAAAATATATTTTTTTTTGGCAGTTCGAATGTTAAAAATGTAAATTTATGCGTGCCAATAAGGAATGAATAACCCTCACATATATTCATCTAGCCAAACAACTGATCAAACGATTGTGAAAGGTTCTTTTTATGTTAATCAAGACGATTTAAATGTTTGTGTTTAAGTGAGAACCAATTAGTGATAAAAGAGAATTAAATACAACAATAATTTGAAACAAAATGAGAGGCAGAGATTGAGACAAAAAATTATTAAATATTTCAATTACGCTTGTTGTTATCTTGATTGTCTTGGCAACTTCGAAGGTAAAAACTAGTTACAAATTCTAAGTTAAAACATACTCCTATGAATTTGTTGGCTTATTTTTCCTACGAAGGAAAATATTATAAATGCGAGCGTGCCAGCAAGGATTGAAAAATCCTTACAGATTAAATTTAAGCCAATTATCAAGCGATTGTGTTGACGGTTCTTTTGCCTCAACAAAGAGGACTTCAAAATTGCCAAAGTGTAGAGAAAAGAAAAATTAAAAGAAGAAAGGGAGATGGAGAAAGACGATTGAGTGAACAATCAAAATAATAATTACTTACCTCTACTCCTATGCTTCGAAAAGGAAGTGCATGAAATGCTTCGAAATGAAAGTGCTGAAAATAAATGCTTCGAAATATAAATCTATGTTAAACTACTCCTAAGATAAGGAAAATGACAAGAAATATTGAAATCAACTGTCTTTGATTTGAGTTCTCGATCTTTTACAATGTAGCCATTAATGGCTATTAATAGAGGAAAAAATACAGCAATAACTACTTAGTAACTACCCATTTCTTCCATCTTCATTCTTGTCTTGCCATGTGTCCTTCCACTCATCTACTTTGTCCTTCATATTCTCCATCATCTCTATAACTTCTTTTAACTTCCAAATGAATAAGAGGATGCCACGTGTCCTGCAATTATATAAATAATAAAAATTGCAGATTTATGGTGCTAACATTACCCCCCGCGGCCCTTAAAAATGATATTTACTTGAATTTTTGAAGGGCCGAACCAAGCACATGACTAATCTAAGCAACAAAGTGCTTCGAATGATATAACAACACCAATAAGGTGCTTCAAATGAGTATGAAATTATAACTAGATGACCAATAACAAGCTTCGAAGGTGGTATAAAAAACCAAATTCATCGTTCGAAGGTCTTGCGGCACAGTTTTGAAGGAACAACATCACCCCTCGAACGTTGGAAGCATTGATATAGGATGATGATACTTACAATGAAGTTTCAAGGTTAGGCTTGACGCTTCAAATGTTTCTTCGAAGCTTTATACAGTTTCGAAGGTGAAGTAATCAACCTTTGAAACAACTCTTGATGCTTCGAATGTATCTTCAAAGCTTTATACAGTTTCGAAGGTGAAGTAATCAACCTTCGAAACAACTCTTGATGCTTTGAATGTATCTGCAAAGCTTTATACAGCTTCGAAGGCGAAGTAATCAACCTTCGAAACAACTCTTGATTCTTCGAATGTATCTTCGATGCTTTGACTGTGTACATACAAACAACTGGCCATCAATTTGAAAAGATAAGCCATTCTCAACCACTTATTTAAATGCATAGGCTTTTTCTAGCCAAATTCATGTATTTTAAATGGTCATCCCTTATTCTTAGTGCTTCGAACTCATAAGAACAATTTGTTAATTTTATCAGCCACATCATTAGAATTATATTTTGATGTGAACCACAAATCCAAAAAGGATTTTGAACACCAAAAGTCATGGTATAGTGTGACCATGAAAATTCATACTTTTTGACATTTTGAAAAATGTCAAAAATTTTGAATTCATGAACAGTTGCTTGTTCATCATTCTTGACCATGTTTGTTTTAAAAACAAAACTTTCGCCGAATTGATTTTCATAATTATTTAGCAAAGTGTGTTGTTTTTTCATGTTAGCAATTAATGACTTATGAAAATCACCCATAAATATGTTATTTTCATGACTTGACTCTCTAAATTTTGGTTTTTGGACCCCCCGAGTCATACATGGAACATCATTTTTAGCCAAATTTGGCTCAAGAACATGCTCTTTCGTTGTGTTAATTTCATAACTTGGCTCTTTAAAAACGGACTCTTGAACCCCCCGAGCCATTGATGAAATCAACTCTTTGCTTTTGCTATTTTCAACCATGGAAAAATTCTGAAAAAATTCATCAATTCCGGCCATTAAAGCCTCAGTTAAAGACTTGGTAGTGAGAGTTGATAACTCATCATTCCATTGGCGAATTTCCATATCAAGTTGATGAATTTCTCCAATTAAATGGTGTCTTTTTTCTTCCACCAAATAATATTGTAATGGATGAAAGTTTATTTCATCAAGAAAATGGATCTCTTTTTGAAGATCCAAAATTTTTCTTTCACGCCAATATATTTCAAATTGACAAGTTTGAATGGCGAAATCCAAATTGTTTGTCATTTCTTACACTTGGCTGTCCCACCGGGCGTGCCAAAAATGTTGGCTTATTTTTCCTACGAAGGAAAATATTATAAATGCGAGCGTGCCAGTAAGGATTGAAAAATCCTTACAGATTAAATTTAAGCCAATTATCAAGTGATTGTGTTGACGGTTCTTTTGCCTCAACAAAGAGGACTTCAAAATTGCCAAAGTGTAGAGAAAAGAAAAATTAAAAGAAGAAAGGGAGATGGAGAAAGACGATTGAGTGAACAATCAAAATAATAATTACTTACCTCTACTCCTATGCTTCGAAAAGGAAGTGCATGAAATGCTTCGAAATGAAAGTGCTGAAAATAAATGCTTCGAAATATAAATCTATGTTAAACTACTCCTAAGATAAGGAAAATGACAAAAATATTGAAATCAACTGTCTTTGATTTGAGTTCTCGATCTTTTACAATGTAGCCATTAATGGCTATTAATAGAGGAAAAAATACAGCAATAACTACTTAGTAACTACCCATTTCTTCCATCTTCATTCTTGTCTTTCCATGTGTCCTTCCACTCATCTACTTTGTCCTTCATATTCTCCATCATCTCTATAACTTCTTTTAACTTCCAAATGAATAAGAGGATGCCACGTGTCCTGCAATTATATAAATAATAAAAATTGCAGATTTATGGTGCTAACAGAATTGTAAGTGCAGAGCAAGAAAAATATAAAAACAAGTGATAGATCAGTGTTTTGATTTGTTCCGGAGCCTTCTGTGTCTTTCACTTTGGCTATTTATAGGTGCCCTTTCATTCTCCAACAACTGCTTCCTCAACTCCATGATCTGCATCAATATAGCTACATTCGTGCGGCTTTTTCCTCTTTCTACTCCGAATTTGAATTCCAAAACTTTAGCTGCTTCTTTACAATTGCTTGAAATTGAAACAGTTACAGCTTTGCTCTTTAACTTCAAATATAACAAAGCTATGAGTTGTCACGTGACACCTTCTATGACCTAGTATTTGCTCCTTTCTAATCTTGTCACATGTTATCTTTCAATTGGCAGAATCCACCTCTTTGCATTCGGTCACATGTCACCTTTGAGTTGGTGGTTTTAAATTTGGCGCCAACACAAACACAGCCGAACACAATTACAAAAATAGAAATATTAGGTAGAAGACTTGGAGAAAGAATGTGTGTGTGTTTGGTTTGAGTTTTTTGGATTAAATTTTTTATTTTTCGTATTTTTTTTGTTTTTAGTGAATTTTTTTAAAATTTTAAGTATTTTTTTTTTAATTTTTTTAGATGCACCTTACTTAGATGTATCTAAAAAATAAAAAAATCATGAAAAAATATTTTAAAAAATTAATAAATACATAAAAATTATGAAAAATATACTGAATTCTTGTATTTTCTAAAATATATTTTTGGTATGTAGTGAATTTTTAAAAGATTTTTTTCACAAAAATTATATTTTTTATGTGTATTTATATTATGTGTGTCTAAAATTTTAAAAAAAAATTGTTTAAAATATTAAAAAAATTCAGTAAAAACAAAAAATAAGAAAGTATAATTTTCTAAAAAGTATTTTTGAAAAACCAAAAACAAACAAATTTTTAGCACAATATATTGTATGAAGTACTCCAAACTTGTTTTGCCCCTCACGTCAGTACCTTATCCCTAGTTTGGGATGAACTAAATAAATGTACTTTTTGATTTTTTATGAAATATGGGTTGGGTTTGAAATGATGTGATAGAGAGATGATGTGACTTAAATAGGATGATGTGATTTAAATAGGATAGTGACTTTTTGACTTTTTGACTTTTTTAGGGTACCCCAAACAAGGCCTCGCAAGCTCATATCTTGCTCGAGAGCACTTTGAACTTGTGCTCTACACTTTAGGGGTTATTTGGGAAATGTCATATTAGTATATTTTTTGATTTTTTATAAATACATATATATATATATATATATATGTATATATAAAAAATATAGGTTGGAATTGAAGTAATATATAGTAGAGAAGTAATGTAACTCAAATAAAAGAATTATGACTCAAATAAGATAATGTGCTAAAATAACATGTGTTATTTAAGCACATGCCAAACAACCGCTTACTTAATTTGTTTGTACTCCAAGTTGATACTAAAAAATAAAATAAATCGTTGAGTCCAAATTTAAAAGTGACTCATAAAATACAAGTTAAATTTAAGAAAGTTTTAAATAATTAAAATTTTATTTAATTTTAACTGAATTTATAACTATTTATGCATAAGTATCGATGTGTACCATCATGATCTTATTATTGTCACCACCACCACCTCTATCACCATCGTTGCCACGGCTACCCCCACCACTGTAACACCCGCCTTTTACTTAGCTGTTACTTTTATGATTAATCTGAATTATGCATTTATCTATGCCTTATATGCTTATTTATGTGCATTATGTTTGTTAACAGATATGTTCCTTTATGAAAAGAACCTGTCTGACTCGTTAAATCGTAGGGTTATAAAGTAACTAATGGACTTGGTGGCTAGAGTTGGTTCACTTTAATTAGGTCAAGGAGTAATTTAATTAATTAGCTAGATAAGTTAAGTAATGAGACTATCATTTAATTAATCCAAGTATATAATTTAGATATAGATATGTATCTCTATGTATTGACAAGTTGAACTCAATTAGAAGAAAGAGAGAGAGAGAGTGAGAGAGTGTTCTAGAGTTTGAGTTGAGTGAGTGATCAAGAAAAAGAATGAGAGAGTTTGAGACCACTTCATCAATTAACACATTAAGGTAAGAATTTGTTGGACCATTTTAATATCTTTTATTTATTTATTTATATATTTTGTTCATGAATCTTCTTTTATCTTGTTCATGAATCTCATCTTATTCATGAATGAAGATTCATTGTTTTGGTGACCTTTTGTCTTGTTCATGAATGGAGGTTAATTAGAATTCATGAACTTGGTGGTGAGTTAATATTATGATACACTCTCCCTTTTCTCTAGGTTCATGGTCATTATTATTATTTTTTTTTTTGTGTATTTTGTAATGTCCTAGTGGCCTATAAATAGTTCCTCTCATCTACTCTTTTCTACACCAACACACCAACTATTTTCTATGCAAGAGAGATTACTAGCAAAGAAGGGTGTTTTTCTTGGTGGAGCTTTGGGTTCACCATCTTGTGCAGAGTTGGCTTGAACCATATGACAAGTGGTCGAGCTGTTGTATCCTGAAGGGACAAGTCATAGTTTTGTGACTGCTACATCGGTATTTGGGTTCTTCTTACCGCAGTGGGCTTGATCTCCTTAAAAAAAATGAGATATCCGTGCCTCAGCCTGATCTATTTGCATCTCATTTTCTTTGCATTATTTATCAATAAAAATATAATTTTTCTGGTATTTTCACCAACAATTTTAACGAAATCAAACATGGATCAAGTACCAGAAAAAATCAATGATGGAATTGGAGATCTCAACAAGTCTTTCAAGTTCAAGGGAGTTCATTTTAAGAGGTGGAAAGGAAAAGTTCTTTTTTACCTTAGTCTTTGGAAAGCTGCATATGTTCTTACCGAGAAGAATCCAAACAAAATCCCAACCGAGGAAATGAATGATGAAGACTACGAGGCACATGAAGCAAAAGTAGCTTCCTACAATACAGATGAGTATAAATGTCAGTTTTATTTCTTAAATTTCCTTGCTGATTAATTTTGTGGTTATTACTATGACACTACTTACACTTTGTCTTCTATTAATTTTTGACATACTTGCTTGTGTCATATTAATAGTAAATATGTGGGAATCATGACTAGTTTAGGATTAATTCCTAAAGTGACAAATTTTTTTGAGAAATGTGAAGTTTGCAGTAAAGTAAAAATTACCAAGAGGCCTCATAAAAGTGTTGAAAAAAATACCGAATTATTAGAATTATTTCATACTGATTTGTGTGAGTTTGAAGCAATTTTAAGTCGGGGTGGTAACCGATATTTTATTACTTTTATTGATGATTTTTCAAAATACACAAACGTATATTTATTAAAAAATAAAATTGATGCTTTTGAGAAATTTAAAGAATTCCTTCTTGAAGTGGAAAATCAATTTGGTAAAAAGATTAAGAGAATTAGAAGTGATAGAGGCCGGGAGTATGAATCTCTTGGATTCAACTCTTTTGTTCAGTCATTGGGAATTATTCATGAGACTACTCCACCATATTCACCTTCATCTAATGGCATAGCTGAAAGAAAAAATTAGAGCGTTAATTGACTTAATGAATGCTATGCTTATTGATTCAGGTGCTCCCTCAAATCTTTGGAGTGAGTCTATTTTAACAGCTTGCCATGTGATAAATAGAGTGCCACACAAAAAGATTAAAATTGTACCTTATGAGCTGTGGCGGGGGCATAAACCAAATCTAGGTTATTTGAGGGTTTGGGGTTGTTTAGCTTTTGCGAGGCTTGCAGATCCTAAACGACCTAAATTGGGTGAACGAGCTACCACTTGTGTTTTTCTTGGATATGCGTTGCATAGTACAAGGTGATGCTATTTTTCATGAAAACAAATTTCCTTTCAAATCTAGAAATAGTGGGGGTCAAATAATTTCTGAAAATATTTTATCCATGCCTAGCTCTTCTACTTCATCTCAAATTTTTCAAGAACAAGAAAATTTTCAAATCCAACCAAGAAGAAGTAAACGAGCTAGAGTTGAAAAAGATTTTGGCCCTGACTATTATCTTTACAATGTGGAAGAAATTCCTCTTACGGTGCAAGAAGATTTATCATCACCTGATACTATTTTTTGGAGAGAGGCTGTAAATGATGAGATAGATTCACTACTTTCAAATAAAACATAGAGGCTAGTGGATTTACCTCCAAGTTGTAAAACTATTGAGTGTAAATGGGTCCTTCGTAAAAAACTTAAACCGGATGGAACTATAGATAAATATAAAGCGAGGCTTGTCGCTAAAGGTTTTAAGCAACAAGTTGATCTTGATTTCTTTGATACTTTCTCTCCGATTACTAGAGTTACATCCATTAGACTGTTGATAGCAGTGGCTACAATTCATGATTTAAATATTCATCAAATGGATGTGAAAACAACATTTTTAAATGGAGATCTAGATGAGGAGATTTATATGGACCAACTCGAAGGCTTTGTGGAGCATGGCCAAGAAAGCAAGGTGTGTAAGCTAACTAAATCCCTTTATGGTTTAAACAAGCTCCTAAATAGTGACATGAGAAATTTGATTCCTGCATGCTTGAGAATAACTATAAGACTAATGAATGTGATAAGTGCATATATTATAAAACTTGTGAGAATGCACATGTGATTATAAGTTTATATGTAGATGATCTACTTATCTTTGGCTCTAATTTGCATATTATAAATGAGACTAAAAATATGCTCAATAACCACTTTGATATGAAAGATCTTGGTGAAACCAATTTTATTTTGGGAATTAAAATTATCAAAACTAATGATGGCATTTTGCTTGATCAGTCGCATTATGTTGAGAAAATTTTAAAGAAATATAACTTTCTAGACTATAAACATGTTGCTACTCCTTTTGATGCAAGCATACATTTATCTGTTGTAACAAATGAAAAAGAAGTGATTAATCAAAAGGAATATGCTAGCATGATTAGTAGTTTGAGATATTCTACTGACTGTACTAGATCTGACATTGCACATGTTGTTAGAGTACTTAGCAGGTTTACTAGTAAGCTAAGTCGAGATCATTGGCTAGCCATGGGAAGAATTATGAGATATTTATCTGATACCAAAAATTATGGCTTGTTTTATAACAAGTATCTTGCGGTACTTGAGGGATATAGTGATGCCGATTGGAACACTTTGTCAGGTGATTCTCTCTTTACCTCGGGTTTTATTTTTACCTTGGGTGGTGGTGCTATATGTTGGAAGTCTAAAAAACAGACTATAATTGCTAATTCTACAATGGAAGCTGAGCTTATAGCATTAGCTTCAGCATGTGAGGAAACGAATTGGTTGGGAGATTTGTTACATGAAATCCCTTTTTGGGAAAAACCAATTCCTCTTGTGTTAATTCGTTATGATAGTGTAGACACCCCATTTTAACCGGCCCTAAGACTTGGGCGCTTTCTTTTGATTACCCGATGATGACAATTAGAATGTGTTTCTCGCAGAATTCTCATTAAAAGAAATGGAATTTGAACTTTAATCCCAACCTTCACCATTATGGCCAAATTATTTTAAAATATTGAATATTTCATTAATTTAATATTTTTATAATTTTTCATAATTTTATGTGTTTGTTCATATTTTTAGTGTATTTTATATAAAAGAAAATAATAAAAACAAATTATCTTATGTGTTTAAAATTATTATATTATATATTTAGTATTTTATATAAAATTATATTAGTATATTATATGTTATGTATTTTGGTATAAATTATATATTTTATATATTTTATTATATATATATATATATCTATTATATATATTATAAAAAAATATATAATAATAAAAATAAATTCGATGTCGGCATGCCGACATCTTCACCAACAAGCGCACATATATATATATATATATATATTATTATATTCTTATATTATTATATTATTATTATTACTATGTCATTTGCCTATATAAGGCAAGGGGGGCTTCAGGAAAAAAGAAGGAAAGGAATTCTGGGAGGGGGATTCAAAGAGGGAAAAATTCTGGGGAAGAAAGCATTCTGGAGAGGAAGGGATTTTGGGGAAAGGAAAAAAGGAGAGAAATAAAAAAAAAGAGAGAAGAGAAAATAAAATATTTTCTTTGATATTTTTAGTTCCATTTCATCAATACACCATTCAAAAAAACAACCACTAAAGTTGTAATTCCAAATTTTGGACTGAGAATTGAGAACATATTCCACAGACTTGAGAGTAATCAAAAGAAAGTTTGTGACTCAGAAAATTCATCATTTCCCCAAAATGTGAGTTTTTACAAATTTTCATTTAATTTAAACATGTGATATAATTTGTTTAAATACTTTATTTGCTTCTTTTTATAACTTTTTTTATCATTTTAATGGGATGGCTGCACCATCCACATATCTGCTGTAATTTAAATATTGTATATAAACTGTTGTAATTTATCATTTTAAATAATCTGCACCACCCACATATCTGCTGTAATTTAAATATTGTATATAAATTGTTGTAATTTATTACTTTAAATAATTTATCCCGGGGGTGAATAGTACCTCCGGCGGTGAATAGTAACCCCGACGATGAATAGTACCTCCGGCGGTGAATAGTACCTCCGGCTATTTAATTTTGCTCGCTTTCTATAGCTTAAGTTCAGCACTATTATATGCTATTTCGGGGGCTGTTTAATTTATTTCAACGATTTATGTTTTAAATATCAAGTTTGTTTGTACTAACCAATTAATCAATTTCGCATAATCATCTCTGCAACCTCCCTCCATTCTTTGCTTATTTCGATTAAAAAGTTATGAAAAATTAAGATTGTGATTCAAGTATAAGAAAGGAACTCTTCCATGCTTTATTATCAAAAGTATAAAACACTCTATGCTTAATGGTTTAATCTCTTTGGAGATTCACTATCAACGGCATAAAACGTTTTATGCTTAAGATGTTCATTACCAAAAGTATACAACGTTCTATGCTTACTGATTTAATCTCTTAGGGGATTTACCACCAAAAGCATAAAACGTTCTATACTTAACGGTTTAAATTCTTTGGAGGTTCACTACCCCAAATGTATACATGTTCTTATACTAAAGCACAATCTTTTATTTTTTCATTTCTCTTTATTCATCAGTGTGTTTACTTTTAAGGGACTAATTGACCCTTGGAAATCACCAAGGAAAGTGTCATTATCACTTATTATCAAGTTTGGATTTCAAGTCATTATCACTCAAGTTTGGGTTTTTCTAAGTCATTATTACTCTTTTGAGTTTGACTAGTCCTTGTTGCACATCTTGAGTTTGACTTGGAATCCCTTATCGTTTGTAAATAAGTTTGACTCTTCCTTTGTAATTTCCCCTTTTAAGGGACTAATTGACCCTTGGAAATCACCAAGGAAAGTGTCATTATCACTGATTATCAAGTTTGGATTTCAAGTCATTATCACTCAAGTTTGGGTTTTTCTAAGTCATTATTACTCTTTTGAGTTTGACTAGTCCTTGTTGCACATCTTGAGTTTGACTTGGAATCCCTTATCGCTTGTAAATAAGTTTGACTCTTCCTTTGTAATTTCCCCCGAAGAAAATTTTCTCGGGTTAAGTTGATACTTGTTTCTCTTTATTGCATTTTGGACTTAGTGGACGTAAATATCACTTTTGCACAAACAGGAGAAAAGATAAAGAAATGGACAGGTAATAAAAAAGGCTAATAAAATTGGTTAAAATTGGATTACAACCAACATATGATTAATTGAATTCGGTCGGACGTTATACCGAATTTATTGTGTCAAGGCTTGCCTTACATCAATTATTGTAATAAATTAGACAGCCCCTTTCATTTATTATTCATTCGGTCGGTTTTGTAATAATTATTTATTCGGACACTTGGACATTCGGACCCTCCTGCGTGAGGGCGCATTTGGACATTCGGATCCTCCTTCGTGAGGACAAATATGTAATAAGTTGTATGTCTTCCAACCCCCCATTCTTTCTCCCTTTTATTTCACTGCTTATGATGGTTAGATTAGGGACATCATGTTTAATTAGCATTTTCTATGATTTGCATCCATTCGTTTGCATGCATAAAAGTTCGGCTCATCATATTATTCAAATGTCAAATTCAAACTCTTTGCTTGAATACATGCTCTATCACATGCCTTGAATTGACTCACATGCCATGCTAGTAGCCGAGCTTATTACTTGCACGTTGTATGTGTTGCATTAGCCATATCGCATTAATTAGGATCATGCATTTTTTTTTTCTAACTATTTACTTTCTTTTGACTCGCCTTCGGACATAAGGTAAGTTTTTATGCTTTAGCATATTGCATAAGTGTGATTGCTGTCATATTAAACATACTACCATGAGGCTAAATGCTTACTTGATATACCTGTTTGAATGCCTGTGGATGAAGGCTAATCACTTGAATTGGGATACTTTGATTCATGTATATATGAGATCAACATTTTCAGTGATACATATTCAAAACATTTTTTTCAAAACAAACATGGAATCAAACGTTCCAACTTTTTGTGAAATTAGTCTATACTTGTATGTTACATATAGAAGAAGAGCATATATTGTACATAAAAATCACATCATGATTAGTAGAGGCTGATCTTTGATCGGGTGAGTGGGGTGTTCAATTATTGACCTTCCCCTCTCATACCTAAGTTCCCGAACCAAGACACTTTGGTAAGGACGGACTAATGGCCTTTGGCACGAGTCATGAGTTTCCTAAATTTCCCAAAATAAATATTTAGGTGGCGACTCTGAAATCTGGCAAAGCAGTCCATTTTTGGCATTTGATTCAACCATCGATTTTCCAAAAACAATTGCCGGATTTGGACTCTTTTTGTGTTTCCACTGTTTCACATTGCACTTGTGAAATCAAATTTAGAACCAACACACAAGTGGAGTCCGAACTGTACGGGCTATTTCATTCTTCCGAAAGGGGGCGCGAAAAGCCGAGCTACAGTTTCTGGGGACTCTGCTGGGGATTTAGAGAACTTGACTTGAACTTTATGATGTGAATTTTTATCTACATTTATATGTTCTTTGCATTGCATTTGCATTGGTGCGCCTAAGTCCTTGTGTTTGCCATCTGTTATTCCTGGACGGTTTGCCGGAGGCTTGCCTACAAAGCTTGCCAAAAGGCTGACCGGTCATGGGCTCTGTCAAGTTGGGAACACAACCCTTGGATCTGGATTACCGCTGTACCGTTTGATCCTCCTTTCACTTCTCGGTGTTAGGTGTGAGAGGTATATTAGGTAATCTTGCTGAGGTACCCTTTGTGACTATTTGACCTAATGCATATAGTACGCTCTAGTGACCATTCAAATTAGGACAGGATGCTACCCGTACAGGATGTTATGAAACCACTTGCTTGAAATAGTGCAACCTAGATCATGTCAAAATCTAGGACAGGGTAACCCTACCCCCTCATAGGGGTGTTTTGGTTCTTTTTATGTGGTATGTGCTTTTATAGTGAAATATACGGGGTGGTTCATAGTGTGGTACAAATGAGCAATCAGTCTGAGAACAAAGTTTGGTGGGGATCACAGTTCAGCTGCGTATTGTGATTAGTTGAAAATTGGGGCTGAAGTGCCGTCTGATTTTGCTTATGTTTTCTTTCTTGCTTTTATAAGGTAATTCAGAAAGACCCGATATCCCCCAAGTTGTGTGGACTCATTCTGGTAGACTTTGCAAAATTCAAGACCTTGTTGACAATCAGTCAATGTTAGTCTCACTTCCACCAGTTACTCGACAAAGAAGGAAAATATAGTCAGTAACACCAATACACAACACTCGGAAAACACCTGTTCGTTCCCACCCATTCAGTTCACCAATACCTAACTCACCCGGGTCAGTGATGGCACAGAACACAGAAGAAGTTGTTACTATGATGGCAGCATTTCAGAGAACCATGGATACCGCAAATCAAAGGATGGCCGCAAATGATGAAATCATCGCCGATCTGCGACGTCGATCTAGGGCATCTGCATCCATTGTCCACCCAATCCCGGCTGCTCAGCCAAATTCTGAACCATCTCCACCGGTTGAGAACCCTCAAATCCCGGATCCTCAGGAGATGTTCGCATCAGCTCCAGCTTACAAACCTATGGCACAGCCCCCTGTGGAAATCCCTCCCTTTGATATCAATGAGATTGATCCAACTTTGATCAAGATTGCTAGGACAACAGCCAAGATAGCAGATCCATTTTCTAACACAACCTCACAAACCAATCCCATCAAAAACCCTTTTACTGAAAATATCCTAAGAACTCGGCCCCAAGCCAGAAATTTTCATCATCTTTACATGGATCTTTCTCAAGCCTTGAAAATTCTGCTAGGAAAAGGGCACCTAGAGCTCCTAGAATCCCAACCCCTTTCAAGTCCTCTTCCACCAAGACATGACCCCGATAAATACTGTGTCTATCATCAACAACACGGACATGATACGACCCGTTGCATCCGTTTTCATCATAAGATTCAGGATCTTATTGACGAAGAGATCATAGCTCCACCAAAAAGACCTCATGCCACCACTAACTCATCACCTCCACACCTCAACCTGATCCACACATTGCCATCCACCTACAACCCTAGCATATACATCACCCCAACCCATTTACCCAAGCCCGAGGTGTTCATTCTAGAAAACACGGACTTATGTATGATGGATGCACCACAACCCCAATCATCTCAACCTCCAAAATTTGAACTCCCAGTCCAACCCACTCCAAAAAGCCTGGCCCAACCAGTTCACCAGGACCAAGTCGGTTCAAATACTTCACAGGCACCAATAGCCGAACCCACTACTTCTAAGCTGCTGAGCATGATTGAAGATCTTCAGAGCACTGTGGCAGATTTAGCCTTTGGGATCCTGGCTCCGTCATCGACCACATCACATGCCAGAAATTTCACGTCAAAAAGCTCCCCAATCTTGAGGCAAGCTGCAATTGAAAATGGCCAACCCGAAGTTATTTCAAGTCTGGGTAATGACATGCCAACAATGAATGGGCCTCGTTTTGATATAACCACCCGATCTTTTGGCAAAATTGAAACAAGTGGTAGGAACAAGGTTGGGGTAAGCATTGATCCCCATGAATATCTCTGGTATGCCATTGAGGCTTTGAAGGTCAGAGGGTTGAACAAACAACAAGTGCTTACAGTTGTTGCAAAAACTGTGGATGACACTTTTGTCATTCAAGTTGGGAGCATTTTGAATCAAGGGGCAAGCCGGGAACAGGGATGTCATACCAGAAATACCCATTTCAATTCCAATCCTACACTCGTAAGAGATCATCAAACCCAGTCAACACATGCTGGCCCTTCTGTCAATCCCTCAAGGACTGGTAACCCCCGCACCTTCAATCCTCTTAACATGACCTTGTCCAACACTCTCCAAATCCTCATAGAACAAGGCCATCTCAAGCCCCTTGACTCTCGGCCTCTCCCCAATCCTCTTCCAGCCAAGTATAATGCTACGAAGTACTGTGCCTTCCATCAACAATCCGGCCATGACACTGATGGTTGTTTTCGCCTTCGCCATGAAATTCAAAACCTGATTGACAACAAGATCATCACTCCACCAGGTCTTACAAAGTCTATCGGCACTGGATCAATGAACTTGGGGGATAGGACGACTGGTCCTGTGATCGAGGATAAACCACCTACTGATGGCACACATTTTACTCCAAACATTATGGATGGCACGCACTGATTTTAGCAATTTGGAAATGCTTTTTATTTTACTTTCTGAACTGGGAGTTGAGTCAATCTTGTTGTGTCAGAGTGTGGTGATTTCGGGGGTGTCCTGGTGTAACAACCCCCATACTGTTTACCGAAATTTACTGAAATACGTACTGATTACTGCTAAACTGGGCTGTTTATGACCGATAATTGGACTAACTGGAGTACTGAACGGACTGATTGAAAATTGAAACTGAATTGACTGAGCGTGTCTATTGTATTGCATTTTTATCTTTTGATTATTTGATTATCTGTTCGTATTTTATGTTTAAATTACAAATTGAAGGCCTTATCGGCGGCCGAACTGAAAACCGTTTAGTGTTTCATAATCAGTAGGATTTTTGTGATTTAATGGTATATTTACCTAAAATGTGATTAAGTATGATTAAATTAGATTAAACATTGTTATATTGCCAACTTTGATTTATTTACCAAACATGCCACTAAGTGGGCCACTATCCTACACAACTAGGGACTTGTATTACACTTGACTTAGAGCTTTCCTCAGCCCTTTTCTTCACTCTAGCTGACCAAGAGAGGAGAATTAGAGAGAGTTGAGTTCATTTTGGTGGGATTGCTTGGTAATTTAGAAGATTAGAAGAGTTCTTGCTTGTTTGAGCTTGTATTCTCCTAATTGAAGACTTAGGTAAGGATTTTACCTTCTTAATGTTGAGCTTAAGCTAATTCTTGCATGATTCATGCTTCATTGTAGAGTTAAGTCATGTTTTAAATTCAAACATATTG
The DNA here is from genome assembly GCA_030407325.1 of Camellia japonica. Taxonomy (NCBI): domain Eukaryota; kingdom Viridiplantae; phylum Streptophyta; class Magnoliopsida; order Ericales; family Theaceae; genus Camellia; species Camellia japonica. The sequence continues at coordinate 111,560,002 of JAPPVO010000059.1, forward strand.
AATTGTAGCTTGAATCTTGCATGCATGGGTATATTGAGGAGTTTTGAGTTTGATTTCATGGAAATCTCACATGCATGTTTAAAGTTATGATAAGTCCATGTTTTCATCTTGTTTTCATAGTTTGGAGCTCATTTGAACAAGTTTTGAAGTTTAAATTTGGTTTGAATCCATGCATGTTTGCATTTCTCCATGTTTATGAAAATGGGTTCGAAAAATGGTTTCAATTGACTCACTCTTGGGCTTTGAATTCACAAATTGAGCTTTGAAACTTATTGTACATTGAATTTGGATGTATTTTCCAGAATTTGGGCCCAAGAGGTCGAGTTTTGGGTGAAAGAATGCTTGGTTTGAGCTTAGGAGACAAATCTGGAAATTCCAGATTTGGCTTCTTCGCTCGAGCGACCAACCTTTGTTCGAAGCTACGCTCGCGCGAAGGATTGGTGGCTCGAGCGTCAAATTCGAGCATCCAGTACTTTTACTGTTTCATCAGACCGCTCGAGCGAAGGATTGCTCGCTCGAGCGAAGCCTTTGATTTTGGAAGCTCGCTCGAGCGAAGGAAGGCTCGCTCGAGCGAGGGTCCTATTTTCAGCAAATGTTGCAAAATGTTTTCTAAGTGTATTTTTGCATCCTCATCCCATTCTAGGCATTCTTAGGCCTAGTTTAAGACATCTTAATGAGGATATAGATGTAGAACACACCAAGGCAAATTAGGGATTAAATTATGATATTTCCCAACTGTGTAGCTTAGTGTGTGTTCAACCTGTGAACTGTGTAGGGTTGGCGACTGGGGAGACACACTCTAGCATATTGTAGCCCGAACTCTGTGAGTAACAACTGTGTAAAGATATGTTCAAATGATGAATTTCTGAACACTAAACTGAACTGTTTACTGAACGAATATTGATTACTGAACTGAACTGTTTACTGAAATGTAATTATTTATTGAATGAATGTATGTCCTTTATTTCTGAACTGTACTGTGGCATCCTTAGCACCTACTGTTACTGACTATTACTGTTACAGAGATCTCTGTCGGTTCCCTCGTGGAACCATTACTGTTTACTGACTGATGGCCATCATTACTGTTCGGTCTTTAAGACCTACTGTTTACTGCTAAGCTAATGGGTGTACCACATATGACTGAATAACTGTTCTGACTGAAAGACTGAAATATTGCTTAATGAACTGTTTTCATTACTGTAAGGACATTTCATTCTTAACCTCTTTACGCATTATGTTATTCACTGGGCTTTAGCTCACTGTTTATATATATATGTAGGTGCTCAGCCACCAGAACGGAGCTAGGAGCGTGGGTCAGACTCCAGTTTTGTCAAGCCAGCCTTTGTGCCTCACTGCGAGGTTCCGAGTTGCCATGTTATGGCTTTGGGGTGTTTTGTTTTTCCCCTGTCTGTCTCCGTACTGTTTTGGATTACTGTATAGACTGTCAGCTACTAACTGTACTGTTATCAAGGGATTAGGTCCCTGTACTGTGTGACTGTGAATTTTGTATAGACTGTACTGTTCTGAATGTGTGAATGCATGAAAAATCTTTTTGGCATACAGACTGTCACAGCTCAATGGACATTATTTAATTACTGTATTGGCTTCCGCCAGGCCCTGAACTCTGTTTTACTGTACTACTGTTAAGCAGGCCTTCGGTAATCTCGGATTACTGGCCGGTTACGGTGCTAAACCCATAGGGCCGGGTTTGGGTCGTGACACCTGGGCATCACTGTCCTGTTTGTTTTTGGTCTTGTCTTTTCTTTCTTTCCTTTGAGTCTGTTTCAGTTGTTGAACCAAAAGATCCAAATGAAATGACAGTAATTTTTGTACCCACTTCTCTGTGCCTTTAAGTCATCGCATTGACCAAAGTTTTTCAAAAAAAAAAAAAAATTTCAAAACTCTGATAAAAACAAAGAGGAAGAATTTCCTCGAGATTTACAAATTTTGATCAACTGAGAAGAAGAGAGGTGTACTAAGCCTTTGATAAATAAAATCATTTTTGTTAATGTGGGTACTGAGAATGATCCTAGCTTGGTCCAAATTGGTTCTATCTCGTCTTCGTAAGAGTACGAGTGATTAGTCACTTTGTGAAAAGATTTCAAAAACTATTTTTGCGTGGTCCTACGAAGACATGCTTGGAATTGATTATACAGCATAGGATCCCTCTTGACTTGAGGTCCGACCTCCTTAGCTCCTTAACTTTCAAACCGTGATTCGAAGTGTTCAGTAATCAACCAAAGCATGAGGCTTGCATAGCCAAAATGGAGACAGCCCTTAAACTAGGGGCAATGATGTGATTCAAATGGAGGCAACCCTTCCACTAGGGGCAATAAGGTCGAATGTGATTCCAGATTTGAAACAGCCCTTGAACTAGGGGCAAAAGTGTGAGGTTTGCATAGCTGAAATGGAGGCAGCCCTTGAACTAGGGGCAATAAGGTACCACCCTTGAGAGGCTCGTTGGGTTGAAAATCCGGAAGGGCGACCCAGGCAAAAGTTAGAGCACAAAAAAATAAAAATAAAATAAATAAAATAAAATAAATAAAATGAAAAATGAAAAGCTCGCAAGGTTGAAAACCCGAAAGGGCGGCTTTGGCAAAAGTTAGAGCGTAAAAGGAGAGTGTCAATACCTGAGTGAACCTTAGCCAGAATTATGTAGGACCTGTGATTCAAAGTGGAAATAGCCCTTGAACTGGGGGCAATCATGTAGGGCCTGTGATTCAGATTGGAACCAACTCTTGAACTAGGGGCAATAAGGTTGGATGTGATCAAATATATAAAACTGGATTGTTTCTCAAGCTAATGAAGACCGGAAAAGAAGTCAAAACCCAGAATTTGAGAGAATGAATTTTATTATTGAAGGACAGTCGAGTTCCTATCCACTACACTAGGGGCAAATTCAGACCCAATGCCTAGTCCCTACATCATCATATCTATTGGTCAAGTGTAGCAGTCGTTCATAGATGACCTAGAGATTTACCAATCAACATGGACAAGCTAAAACTGAAACCCTTGAGAGACTCGCTGGGCTGAAAACCGGAAGGGCGACTCAGGCAAAAGTTAGAGCAGAAAAGAAAAAAAAAAAAAAAAAACAACAACAAAAAAAGAAACTCAAAAGAAATAAAAAAAAATGAAATGAACAAAATGAAAGAAAATAGAAAAATGAAAAAAAATGAAAAAGCTCGCAAGGTTGAAAACCCGAAAGGGCGGCTTTGGCAAAAGTTAGAGCATAAAAGGAGAGTGTCAATACCCGAGTGACCTACATGGTCGGAACTACGATGGCCTGATTCCTATCTTGAGGATACGTAGGTAGCTTCATCTTGAAGTTCGAGTCAAAGAAACACACAAGTGTAATCAAAAGCAGATATCATGAGTTCGAGTCAAGTTCTCTAAGTCCCCAGCAGAGTCGCCAGAAACTGTAGACGTCCCCGAACGCCCCGGGAGGGTTAAGTCCCGTTCTGTTCATATTGGGGTCACTACAGTTCAAGGACTCAAATGTCACGGTTCTTAATCTTGAACCAAAGAGTCCAAATCCGGCAAATCGTTTTGAAAACAGATTTTGTTGAAAGAAGTGCCAAACATGGACTGCTTTGCCAGATAACAGAGTCGCCACCTAAATATTTTTTTAAAATGGGAAATTTAGGAAACCCTGACTCGTTGCCAAAGGCCACGTGTCCGTCATCACCAAAGTTGGCTCGGGAACTTGGGTACGATTGGGGAAGGTCACATCGTGAGCACCCCCGCTCGCCCGGTCAAAGACCGGCCTCTACTAACCATGATATCTTATTTTGAAAACATTGTGTGCTCTTATTCCGGTTATTAGCCTAGGTTACTATGTGATGCTCGCAGCAAACAAGTATAGACTGAGTCGCCTGAATTGGAACAAAACATTTCATGTTTGTTTATTTGAAAATGGTTTGATGGTGCTACCCGCAAGTAGGCTAAGACGCGGATTTGCCACCCTCAGGTGGGCTTAGAAAACATGATTTTGCCACTATCTAGTGGGCTTAAAACAAACAGTCAACGCATTGTCCCAATTCAAATAACCCAACCTCCACCCACAGGCATTCAAGGCAGTTATATCACATAAGCACATAGCCTCATGGTAAGCATGCTATTCACGGCAGTCACTCACACACATGCAAGGATGCTAAAGCATAAAAACTTACCGAGTACTCCAAGCCAAAAACAGAAATTGATTAGTAATCATGCATGATCCTAATTATACAGAATGCCTAATGCAACACATGCAATAATGCAAATATAGCAGGCTCGGCTATTCTAAACATGGTATATGGAATGCAACAACTAACATGTACTCAATTTGGAATTGAAATACAAATGCAGTTTGTATGATGCGCCGAGCCCGGTGCGTGCAAAACAGATGAATGATGCAAACATGCTGTCATACTGTATGCTAATTGAAATATGCCCTATATCTAACCATCGTAAGCGGGTAAATAAAAGGGAGAAAGACGTGGGGTTGGAAGACATACATCACACTCACCCACACTTATTACAGTTATGCCCTCGCGCAGAGGGTCCGAATAAATATACAGTCCGAAATGAAGAATAATACAGATTTCTAATTAATGTACAGATTAACTACAAAAAAGTAAAACTGGCATGCAAGCCAGGGACTGCCTTGCTTCTGATGAATAATGTATGACGGGCTGCTCTGGCGCGGAAATCCACTGGGATGCCCCAATTAGCCTCTGTTTGCACTTTTCTCGAAATGCGTGCCAAACTCTGAAAAGTTGTTGATCCTTGATTTTGCTGCAACAGAGAGCAGGAAAAGGGCATAGCAATGTATTTCACAAATATATGCATGCCTCGATCCTCGTGCCACCAATCACGCATATCGATGCATGATGGCCGAGGAGCCGAATTGCACAGCTCAATATAGAATGAATGCATGTGAATGCTACAACAAAACCTAACTCCATCATGGGTAATCCGGAGTGTCGGTGACTTGGGAATATTGAGACCCGTCCTGTCACTCGGAGTACGAAACGTGCCTCGTTTCCCGTGCCCGGGTTAACTCCTATCCCGAACACGATGCGATATGCATGATATGCATGAAATGCAACTAAGATACAGCCTAGTATGCACAATGCTGTGAGAATGAGATGAAAATGAGATGAAAATGAGACGCCTCGAAAAGCGCGCACGCGTGCACGCAAACTGAGGCGATGATGTGAAATGCAAATCGGATAAAACCGAAGTGCCTCGAAATGCGTGCACACGGGCACGCAAACCGAGGCAATGATATGAAGTGGAAATCGGATAAAACCGAAGTGCCTCGAAATGTGTGCCCACAGGCACGCACACCGAGGCGATGATATGAAGTGGAAATCGAATAAAACCGAAGTGCCTCGAAATGTGTGCCCACAGGCACGCACATCGGGGCGATGACAAAATAGAAATGGAAATCGGATAAAACCGAAGTGCCTCGAAATGTGTGCCCACAGGCACGCACATCGAGGCGATGACAAAATAGAAATGGAAATCGGATAAAACCGAAGTGCCTCGAAATGTGTGCCCACAGGCACGCACACCGAGGCGATGATATGAAGTGGAAATCGGATAAAACCGAAGTGCCTCGAAATGTGTGCCCACAGGCACGCACATCGAGGCGATGACAAAATAGAAATGGAAATCGGATAAAACCGAAGTGCCTCGAAATGTGTGCCCACAGGCACGCACATCGAGGCGATGACAAAATAGAAATGGAAATGTAAATTGGGCTTATACTGACATGAATGGACCTCAGCCACACTCACGTCAGATGCCGTCGGATAAAACAGAGGTGTCTCGAAGTGCGTGCCCACGAGCACGCAAACCGAGACATGGCCCAAAGGCATGAACTGGCACGGGAAATGATATGCAAGCATGCAAACCAAATTTCAACACCTAAATAAAGGGGAAAGCAGCCCCGAAATGGTACGAAATTACAACCAATGCATGAAATCATCCCGAAATGTGATTTTAAGTATCCGAAATGGCCTATAGCCATACTAAACATGCACAACATGATCATGACATGCAAACCAGTAGCAAGGCAGCCCCAAATATGGCATTTTTTCAGTACAAAGCAAAGCTAAATAACAACCACAAGCATGGCAAAAATAGCTTGCAAAAAAAGGGGGAAAAGAGGAGAATTACAAAGCAAGTATTATATACAATGCTCAAACTGAAAAACACAGTTCTACAAAATTGAAGAGGGACCAAAAACATGCATATTTACAGTAGATGAGATCCTCCAATTCAGTATGTAGATATGCTTAAAATGGCATGCAAAAATGAGCCTACAAAGGGCTATAACATGGGGTACCATAAGCAAGCATCAAACAACTTTGGACCCTTAACAAAACATGAAGAATGAGTTATTCTAAGACGCTTTCTAAGCCTGATGAAGGCTCAAATCAGTAGCTAAGCAAGCCTAACAAAGCATGCAATTTTACGGAAAATATGGAGGATACAACATGAGGTACCAAAACCAGTCATCAAATGGCCTAAGGCCCTTAACAAAACATGAAGAATAGGAAAAAATAAGGCTCTGTCTAGGCCTGATTAAGGCTGAAATCAGTGGCCAAATAAGCTCAAAAAGGCATTCAAGATGGGGCCAAAGAGAGGTATAAAGAGAGGTACAACATGGAGGCCTCAAATCAATTTGATCCCTTCTACAATGTTGTAGAGGGACCTAAAATAAACTCAATCTCAGTTAATGGAATGCTCCAAAAATAAATTCATATAGGCTAAAAGTAGCATGCAAGTTTACGGTAAAATGGAGGAATTTCAAAGGAAGTGCATGCTAGAGAAGCCAAAAATGATGGAGCCCTTCTTCAATGTTGAATATGGACTCAATATAAGCCCACTCACAGTTAATGTCATGCTTGAAAACAGATCACACATAATCCAAACAAAGCATGCAATTTAATGGCATAAAGAGTGATATTGAAGCAAGTGTATAAAGGAGATGCCAAATAAGGTTGAGCCCTTCTACAATGTTGTAGAGGGGCTCAAAATAAGCACAAAACCAGAAGGGGTCAGAGCCCAAAAAAGATCACAAGTAGGGTAAAGATTTGATGGAAAATTATGCTAGAAAAAGGGATTTTAAGACTTACCCTTGAAGACTACACTTTTGCTTCCTCTTGCCTTGATGAAAGTTGCTTCTAAGCCTCTGAGGAACACTCCCTTGCTGCTGGAATGGAAGTGGTGAAGGTGGAGCTTAGGGTTGTTGAAGGATTGAGCTAGGAACTTGAAACTTTTTTAGGGTTTTGGAGTTGGAGATGAGCTCAAATGGAGAAGAAGTCTTGAGGAGAAAATGTCTAACCCTAGCAAAGGAGGAGGACCACCCTTCAAATAGGCAAGAAAGGGTGTAAAAGGGGAGGGAAATGGAGGCAAGATTTCCCTCCCAAAATATCCCCCGGATGGGGAGATATTTTGCAAAAAATATCCGGACAGCTGGAAAGGGCTGGAAAGCAGAAAGCTGGCCGGCCAGGTAAATTTCTGGGAGGTGGCCGGCCGGCCACCCCACCTGGTCGGCCAGCCACTCACCCTGGCCGGCCGGCCATGGCCCAAAAATGAAGTGCAAAATTGCTGGCCGACCACCATGTGTTGGTGTCCTCCCAGGTGTGTAGAATAAGGTCCCAAGGTCGGAAATTGGCAACACTGAAGCAGGAGCCACAACATAGAGCTTGAAGGAGAGGCTCAAAAATGAAATCCACAATTGCTGGCCGACCACCAACTTTTAGGGTCCTCCCAGATGTGTAGAACAAGGTTCCAAGGTCGGAAATTGGCAACACTGAAGCAGGAGCCACAACATAGAGCTTGAAGGAGGGGCTCAAAAATGAAATCCACAATTGCTGGCCGACCAGTAGTTTTTAGGGTCCTCCCATGTCCCCTGATCACAGATATGTAGCTTTGGTTGGAAGAAAATGGGCCTAGGGTGTTCAACATTAGCCCGGAAGTGAGCAAAACAGGCGCCGGAGGAGCGAAACTGGTTATCTGGGATAATTGCTGGCCTCCTACCCTCCAGTGATCTTCCTGATGCTGAAACAGAGGTACCTGCCAAAATTGAACAAAAACTAATGAGAAATGAACGCTCGGGGCCCAAACCGCGCAGTTCGGGGTCCCGAAAATGGGCTGTAGGCATCGGAAGTGGTGTTCAGCAGCGAAGTGGGTATCAGAGGCCCCAGGGTTCCTCGGAATGACAAATCAGAGGTACCAGCCAAGAACCGGAGAAAACCGATGCGAAATGAATGCTCGGGGGCCAAACCGCGAGGTTCGGGGCCCGAAAACCGGCTGTAAGCACCGAAAGTGGCATACGGCCACGAAGTGGGCATCAGGGGCCCCAGTGTGCCTCAGAATGATAAAACAGAGGCACTTGCCAAGAACCGGAGGAATCGGAGACGGTTGGGCAGTCCCGAACCGAGGCACACGGCCTGACGGCTCCGAAAACCGGGAACCGGGCTCCGAAATGGGCAAAATGGCCTACGGCCACGAAATGTAGCCCACGGCCACCGAGAAATAGTCTACAGGACTACTCCCTTCCCTCAGGAAAGAAAACAGAGAAAACCAAGTCTGGTTCGCAAACCGAGACAAGGCACAGAAGAGAGTTCGGAAGTCCGGAGGCAAGGCGCACGGCCGCGACTTTGAGACTTCTGAACGAGCACAGTATGCAACATCACCGAGCGCTCAATCGGTGACGTCTGAGTCTTAAGGTCGGTCAAAAATGGGGTGTCTACAGTTGCCCCTCTTTGACAGAACTCGGAAGTCACAAGTGACGGGAGTGAATGTCAAAGCCCAAAGACGACCCATTTTTGACAAGGCCGAAGACTGAGACAATCATATAAGATGAACAGAAATGTGTGCCCGCAGGCGTGCCCGCAGGCAGGGGCAAAATGCAAATGATAGGCGCGGGGCCGGGTGATCATGCAAGTGCAGCGAGCTGTAATGAAGCAAGTATTGACAAATAGATGCAACAGTTTTAAGCAAGAATGCAAAGCAACGACTACATTTCATGCAGTTAGGGATGCGGAGAATCACTCGATTCTCGTCGCGTCTCACACGGAGAAGATACGATACCTGCGCGATTCGTCTGGTCGCACCAGCCTCAAATGAACCGTGCATACAATATCGTGCCTGCAAAAGAAGGAAATTCAACAAGAACAATATGCCAACAACATATATTCAATGTGATTCCTAAGATTCCAAAAGTCTGGCACACGCAGTGCCGGCGGGTAAACACATCGCAATGCGAGAAAAGATAATGCGTGACAACGCATACTCAAGCATAGAGGTATGGTAAATATGCATGACAATGCAAAATATTCATGAGAATGCAAATTATGAGCCAAATAATGCAAAACGAGCGCAAATCAGAGTGCCCGTTTGTTGCGAAATAATAAACAAGAAAGCGCGCATTTCGGCGACGACAACTCGATCGCGGCCTCTGATTCACCTCCCGGAGAGGTTATAACATGTTCAAAAAGGATACACCTTGATTTTGATGAATAATGACAAGACACATGTCAGAAATTGCAGCTAAAGTTCCAACGGAGCAATTTCGCGCCAGAAAGTGCACTTTTCTTGAACTTTTTCAGGTCCCGGGAACTCCAAAATTCCTCAAAATTTGCAGAGAGGTAGGAGAGGGGGTGGGGGACATGGTCGGCCAGCTCTTGGCCCTAGGAGAGGCTGTCGGCCAGGGGGGAAAAAGTAAATGGCCGGCCAGCCAGAGAAAGGGGCCGGCCGGCCACCTGGCAAAAAGAGGGGCATTTTGGTCATTTTTCTGATTTCTATATATATGCTTGCCCATTGCCTCCGAAATCACACCCCCAAGTGTGGAATTCTCTCTTCTTGCTCTCTAAGCCATTTTCTTGCTCAGATATGCATTTTATACGCGCCCCTCGGCCTCCCACGCAAGTTGTTTCTGCGAAATCCTTCAGATTTAAGCACTTTGAGCCTACTAAAATTTGATTTCGGAGCTTCTTTTCTCATTTTCAACACTTGAGGTAAATTTGTCTCAATATTTGGAATATTTTCCCGGGGGGTTGACTTTTGTTTGACTTTTTATTTCCCGAGAGTTGACTTTTGTTGACTTTTTCCAATTTTGGCTCATTTTTGCTCATTTTTGCTCCTTTTTGCAGATTTCTCGAAATGGCCGGCAATTTCCCCCACGGCGGAGGTTCTCCAGGTGCCGGAGATGATTTCGACATTATGGCATTGCCCCCGAGGGTCCGGCCTTTTTTCCCCGATCGATACGCTCCAGCGGTACATAGGCTTCCGCGAGCTGTTTTCCGTCATTTCACCGATTTCAACGATCGGGTACCCGGGGATCTTCTTCTGCGAGAGCCGGAGCAGCACCTCTCCCACGAGGCACGAGAGGTATTTTACTTCACCCCCTGTAATTTTCTGTGCACTTTGTAGCTTTGCCATGCTCAAACACACAGTTGTAGCTTATGACATAGTACTTTGTTTGCACTCGGAACACGTGACTTAAACACTTGAATTGTTGAACACACGGCTCACTGACTGATTGATTATGAACACACGGCACACATTAGTTAAGCATTTGAACACACGGCTCAAACATTGATTCACCGAACACACAGCCCGAAGTTAAAAATGAGCACACAGCACATACTGACTAGGATTGAAAACACAGCCCAAAGCATAGATTCACTGAACGCGCAGCCCAGATTTGAAGTGAACACACAACCCACTGATTAGGAGTAGAACACACAGTCCCAAATTCTGATTTTCTGAACACGCAGCCCAGGTAGAAATGAAGTGAACACGCAGCCCACTGTTTAATGATTTGAACACGCAGCCCAAAACACCAATTTACTGAACACGCAGCCCAGGTTTTAGGTGAACACGCAGCCCACTAATTTTTCTGAAATTTGAACACGCAGCCCAAATAACAAATTTACTGAACACGCAGCCCAGATAGAAATAAGGTGAACACGCAGCCCACTAAGTTTTCTGAAATTTGAACACGCAGCCCAAATAACAAATTTACTGAACACGCAGCCCAGATTTTAGGTGAACACGCAGCCCACTAACTTTTCTGAAATTTGAACACGCAGCCCAAATAACAAATTTACTGAACACGCAGCCCAGATTTTAGGTGAACACGCAGCCCACTAACTTTTCTGAAATTTGAACACGCAGCCCAAATAACAAATTTACTGAACACGCAGCCCAGATTTTAGGTGAACACGCAGCCCACTAACTTTTCTGAAACTTGAACACGCAGCCCAGATTTTAGGTGAACACGCAGCCCACTAACTTTTCTGAAACTTGAACACGCAGCCCAAATAACAAATTTACTGAACACGCAGCCCAGATATAGGTGAACACGCAGCCCACTAAGTTCATTTGCACACAGCTCATTCACTTCATTTGCACACAGCTCATTCACTTCATTTGCTGATGTATGCATTCATTCTAAATGCAGGTTGGCTCTCGTACTGTGCGAGGATACGGCTCCACTGCCGCGAGGGAGTGGTATGCTGAGCTTCCGGAAGCTGTCCGGGACTTGGTTGACTTTGCAGGATTCGGACCATTCTGCAGAGGGTTATCTCATTGTCTTATTAGTAGGACATTGTTTGCCGCTCTGGCGGAGAGATGGTGGGACACCACCAATTCTTTCCATTTCTCTGCCACTGGGGATATGACTATGACTCCGCTAGATTTTGCCGTACTCACCGGCCTAGACATAGGCGGTTGGCCCATACCTTATGACGAGGATATGGGAGAGTAGGAGGCCGCTTGGGTACATCTATTGGGGGCTCGCCCACCTGTAGACAGAGCTTCCGGGAGAGTCCGGTACACCTGGTTCTCTTCCCGTTTTCGGAGGCCGGAGATGGAGCCTGAGTCTCCTGAGGAGGTTGAGCAGTACACCCGAGGTTTTCTTATGTTCCTCTTTGGCACCACTCTGTTTGCTGATAGGGGGAACACTGTCGGGTTGTATCTTCTGAGTGCCCTAGTGGACCTATCACAGGTCAGTCGGTATGACTGGGGTGGCGCTGGCCTGGCTACCCTCTATTGTTATATGAGTGCAGCCTCTCGCGGGCGGGGAGACTTACTCGGCGGCTATTGGAGAGCCTGGGAGGTACGTTCTGTCCTCTTGATTTACATTTCTGCTCCTCATTACTTGTTCATTGCACACACGGCGCACTTTGCATTCTGTATTCTGCCTTTAGCACTTTGTATTCACATTCGGCACTGCTTTTCTCAGCTATGGGTGTACGTATATTTTCCCACATTAGCCCCGGAGATGGAGGTGGCAGGACTCCTTATGACTCCGTTTTCACTGGTATTCGAGGGCGAGCACCGACCGAGACCTCGAGAGACTCTCTTCTACCTGCGACAGTATTTTGACACTGTGCGGACGACAGAGGTATTTCAGAACTTTCAGTTCCTTTCATTTTCATCTTTGATCTGCCCTGTATATTCCTGATTTCTGATTGATTTATGCACTGGCTATCCGCAGATTACTTGGCAGCCCTGGGCGGTCTTGGGCGATGGTATCCAATTCCAGTATGCTGGAGGATCGGGCACTTCCCAGTACAGGGTCCTGCTCGAGGGGCCAGTTGGTAGGGCATGGTTCTTGGGGGAACGTTTTTTGTGTCAGGTATGGGGGTACGTTTCTCAGGATCCTCCTGCAGTGCCTCCAGCCAGTATGCGGACTGCTGATAGGCTCTCTACCCAGGAGGTCATCAGTGCTATGCAGGGCACCGATGCTTTGCTACACCTTACAGACGGGGACTACGCCACTTATCGTCATACATATCTGATGCCTCCCTTGACGGGAGTGCGTGCTCCGCCACGGAGGTCTACTGATGTACCATCTTTGAGCCGGGCTCGTGCTACGGATATCCCCTCTTCCAGCAGGGCTGGCACATCTCGAGGTGGGCGCGGATTCATTCCACCGATTCCACCGACTCATCATCATCCTGGGTGGCCAGATATGCCGACCGAGTTGACGAGTTGGCGGTTCGGGAATCCTTACCAGGTCTCACTAGAGCCTCCTCTTCCTGACCACAGATATGTCAGAGACCCTGATTCACCACCGGTATGTTTCACCATTTTCCATTTATCACGCAGACATTTTGGCAGTTGCTTATTTATTGATGACTTGAGCTTGTATCTGCAGCCACCTCGGGAGTACACGGATCAGGTGCTCGAGATGGTGGCCTCACTTGAGGGGATGGTCCTGCGTAGAGAAGCGCAGATGTCCATCATGGGCTTCCAGGTACCCTACATCTCTCTTGCATTTATCATATTTCTGTTAACATGCTGGTTTCGAGCATTCTACTGCACTGATAGACTGTGTAGAACACATCTGGCACACACCCTACTCACATACTGTACTTGCACCTGCTTTTCATTTTTGAACTGATGTATTGCACTTTCCATCTTCAGATGCCTCCCGTATATGCGCAGCCACGGGGCGGGCCATCAGGACAGTCTCAGAGAGGTCGAGGTGCTAGACCTGCCCGAGGTGCAGGGACTCGAGGAGCTGGACCATCCAGGCCTTACTGAGGAGCTCGAGGAGCAGGGTCGTCTCGCAGACGCAGGGCACTCATTGTCGAGGATGAGGAGGAGGAGGTTGCAGACCGAGTGTCAGAGACATCTCCTGGGGAGGGAGGCTCCGGTCTTGGTTCTGGGAGCGGAGGCGAGGCCGAGGGGGATCCGGAGGACGACAGCTCTGATTCGGATGGTGATGATGGTGCAGAGGTCATCCCACAGAAGAGGATGAGAGGGCCTCCTCCTTCCCGTTCCCGAGGATACTGATGCTATTTCCTGCTTTATTTTACTTTTTAGCTAGTAGTTTTGTAGCACTTTGCACATTGTTAGGCAGTTTTATATTCTGTAAAACTTGCACCTTTATTTGTTGTAAAACATGATGGAATGAAACAGCTTTTGAAAAGATGTTTGTATTTGAAATTCTCAGCATCGCATCGCATCGCATCATTTTGCACAAAAATGGAATTGAATGGAAATGTGCTTTGTATTTACCAGGTCAGGTAATGAACCGACGCAACAAGTTAAAACAAACCGACTTACTAAGAAAATAACAAAATCTTAGCAAGTTTACAACTCGATAAGCAAAGTACAACAATGTTAACAACTCAATAAACAAAACTCGACAAAATTGTGTAACTAAAGAGTAACAATTCAAAACACAAAATGCGACAGCTCGACAAGACTTACAACTCGATAAACAAGACAACAACTCGATAAGCAGAAATACAACAAAGTGTACCTCGGACGGACGATCTGGATGATGGAACGCATCTGATACTGAGAGAAACGGAGGTCTTCGACATCCCCGATGCCTAGAAATGCCTCAAACTTCATTCCGGAGGGCAAAACAGGACCGATGCAGGGCCGAACACATTTTACATTTGAAGACTAGGGGGTGGCCGGCCGGCCATGTTTTGAATCAAAAGTGGCCGGCCTACTAGAATAGGTGGCCGGCCGGCCACCTCCCCCACAACCTCCAGAATTTTGACAAGTGTCCCTTGAATAGTGTTTCACCCTCCTATAAAAGCCCCAACCTTGGAACTCTTTCATTTCATCGCCTTTTCTCACAAAAATGGAGGCATTCCTTGTAGAAAATCTCACATCTTGGATTTCTTCTCTAGATGGCTCGGAAAAGTTGAACTTCCGGGGTTTTGGCTTAAATGCACTATTCACGCTGCGCCAGACTCCGCTACATCTTCCTTTCCTCTATGCCGCGGCAAGATTTTGGAACCCGGTGACGCATGTTTTTAGCTTTGGAGGGCAAGAGGTATGTCCTACTTTTGAAGATTTTCAAGCCTTGATGGAATCCGAGCGAGGCGAGGAAATCTTGCCCCAGCTCAATTTTGGCTATGCCCAGGCCTTAGGGCGGATGTGCGGACTTAGCGCGCATGATGCTCGATCCTCGATTGGTAACGGAATGTTGGATATCCCAAGCTTGGTTTACCGATTCTCTGACGCTGGTGACCGCGGCGACCATCATTGGCAAGGTTTCCGGCAGCACGCCCTCTGCTTGTGCCTACTATCTCACTTTCTGTTTGTTTCGGGCTCCGGAGGGGCTAGCATCCGCTTGATTGAAGTCGCCCAAGGTTTGAAAGAGGGAAAGAGTTGCATTGCCATGACTCTGGCCGAGACATTGATGGGTCTGGATGCCTTCTACCGTAGGGAGACAACCAGGTTCGCAGGGAGTCCACTACTGTTGCAGGTAATGTTTCCCACCCAAGCTCACATATGTATTTGCTCACATCACTCTGCCCTCAGGCTCGATTTTTCTCACAAAACCCTCATCTTACTTTTCTCTCATCGTGCATCTCTCTATTCTTTATTCTCTCATTTTTTATCCCTCCCCAGATATGGTTAATGGACAAACTGCAAGTCGTGGACTCTTGCCCTGCATACTCAGCTCGTGGCTATTTCTTTCGACAACGCCTAGTCAACGCCCTTGATGAGGGATGGTGGTTTGAATGGATGTGCAATTTGTCGGCAGATCGCATTGCATGGCGCTGCCCTTGGCTTAATCTCCCGGCGATGAGCTACAGCATGTCCCGGCAGGTCGGGATTCGGCTGATTGGCTTGACTCACTGTGTATTCTATTTCCCATTCCGTATTCTGCGCCAGTTCGGCCATGATCAAACTTGCCCACCAGAGGGGATAGAGTATCCAGCTACATTTCCAGTTCGAGGTGCACAGCTGACTCGACAGGCCGCAGCATGGAGGATTAGAGAGCTTCTGGCCCCCGCTCCTGCTTTCAGTTGCACTTTGTCTGATGAGTGCTGGGATTGGCTCAACGAAGAAGCACAGGTTGGGCCTAGGTTGGCATCAGAGGCTTCAACTAGCTCTGGCAGGGGGCGCAGGGACATCTGACTTGACTATGCCCCGGATTTATTGCTTTACTAGTACTTTCAAGTTTTCTTCCTGAGTGTAATAAAAAGCAACTTCAATTGTATGCAAGAGCAAGAGAACTCTGTGTGAAATCAATGAAATTGAAGTTTGTGGTACTGAAAATTCTCCGTTTTGGTCCAAAAATGGTCTTAGTTGTGAAAAGATTAATTTGAACAAAGTCAACTTTTATTAAAACTTTTCAAAACTATTTTTGATATGGATCAGAACTGGACACACCTGAGATCTGTCACTGAAATGTACAACGCCGAATCCTAGCAACTGGAAAGTTGCCCCTAGTTTGAAAGGTACCGCAGCACTTGATTGCAACGGAAAGTTGCCCCTAGTTTGAATAGCACTGTACCGGAGATCACGGCAAATGCTGATGAATAGAGATGACTGAAATGATCAAAATGGACAAAGTTGATCGGGGAAAAGTTTGTGGCTGAACTCCAAGACGAAGTTGCCTACGTATCCCAAAGATGGGAATCAAGCCTTACGTAGTTCAGGCTCAGGTTCGCTCGGGTATTTTCACTCTCCTTTTGCGCTCTAACTTTTGCCAAGGCCGCCCTTTGCGGGTTTTCAACCTTGTGAGCTCAGTTTTTATAATTTCAAATTTTCTGTGCTCTGAATTTTGCCTAGGTCGCCCTTTCGGGTTTTCGGCCTAGCGAGCCTCTCAGGGGTAATATTTCTTCAACTTGTCCATGTTGATCGGTTGGGAAAACTCCAAGCCATCTAGGTCCATCAGAACCACAGCTCCACCTGACCAGATTGACTTGATGATGTAGGGACCAGTCCAATTAGGTCTGAACTTGCCCCTTGGGTCGTGGATGGGAGCTCGGTTGTCTTTGAGCACCAAATCTCCTTCTTTCAGATTCCTGGACTTAACCTTCTTGTTAAAAGCCCGGGCGATTCTGCGTTGATAACCTTGGATGTGGTACAGTGCTTTCAACCTTCTTTCATCGAAAAGCATGAGTTCCTCAAATCTGCTTTGTTGCCAGTCTGCCTCGGCTATTTGACACTCAGCCAATACTCGTAACGACGGAACCTCAATCTCAATAGGTAGAACGGCCTCCATCCCATAAACCAACGAGTACGGAGTCGCCCCAGTAGAAGTTCTGATTGAAGTTCTGTAGCCCCACAGAGCAAACGGCAGCTTATCTGGCCAGTCCCGATAGGTTTCCACCATCTTCTGTAGTATGCGCTTGATATTCTTGTTGGCGGCCTCAACTGCTCCATTGGTTTGCGGCCGATAGGTAGATGACTTATGAAAAGCCACATTGTATTTCTCCAACAAATCAATCACCTCCTTCTTGAAGTGGGAACCATTGTCTGAAACGATTTCATTTGGGACCCCGTAGCGACAGATGATGTTGTTTCTGATAAACTTTGCGACGTGCGAAGCCTTCAACACCGCATAAGATTGGGCCTCAACCCACTTTGTGAAGTAATCTATCGCTACCAGGATGAACTCATGCCCATTCGAGCCCTTCGGCGTAACTGCTCCGATCACATCAATTCCCCAGACTGAAAACGGCCATGGCGAAGTCATGTTGTACAGCTTTGACGGCGGGATGTTCATACGATTTGCATGAATCTGACACTTGTGACATCGTCGGACGAAGCCAATACAATCCTCCTCCATGGTGGACCAATAATAACCCTGTCTAAGGATCTTCCGTGCCAACATTACCCCATTCATGTGTGCACCACATTCACCCCCGTGGATGGCTTCCATCAGACGCTTTGACTCTTCGGCATCAACGCACAGTTTGTGCATTCCCAGATGACCTCGCTTATACAGTTTACCCCCGCAGATGATGAACTGAACTGCCATTCTTCTGATTACCCTCTTGTCTTTGGCATTTACCCCTGGCGGGTATACTTCTTTCTCCAAGAAATTCCAGATGTCATAGTACCAGGGGTGTTCGTCCTGAACTTCATCTATGGCTGCAATCGACTCATAGGCAGGCGCAAATTTCTGGTCAATGATGACTGGACGCATTCGGACTCCACGCGGGATGTCTATCATAGAAGATAGAGTTGCTAAAGAATCTGCGAACCTGTTGTTCTCTCTTTGTAGATGAGTAAAACTTAGCTTCTCAAACCGAGGAATCAGCAAATCCAGGGTTTGGTGATACATCATCATATTTTCCTCTTTCACTTTCCAGTCTCCTTTAGCTTGAGACACAACAAGGTTCGAGTCCCCAATGACGTCCAACCGTCTTGCCCCTAGTTCCAGGGCTGCTTCTAAGCCAGCGATACACGCCTCGTATTCTGCTTCGTTGTTCGAGACTTTGAATCGGAGTTTGAAGGCTAGAGGGATACGGAATCATCGGGTGCTATCAGCAACACTCCGATCCCATACCCATGTTGATTTGACGCTCCGTCAAAGTACATCGTCCAAGCTTCATCGTCGATATGCAGAATTGATTCATCTGGGAATAGGTACTCAACTGCTTCATCCCCCTCAACCGGTGGTCGGCAAGGAACTCTGCCACTGCTCTCCCTTCACTGACTTGCGCGTCACGTATGTGAGATCAAATTCGGAGAGCAACAGCAACCAACGAGCTAGCCTACCCGTAAGCGCTGGTTTCTCGAAAGATATTTGATGGGATCAAGTCGTGAAACCAACATTACAGAGTGAGCTAACAGGTAGTGCCGCAGCTTCCTGGTAGCCCATACCAAAGCTAGACAAGCCTTTCCAGCGGTGTATACCGGGTCTCATACTCCAGCATCTTCTTGCTGAGATAGTAGATGGCCTCTCCACCTTATCTTCTGATTCCTGCGCGAGCATGCAGCCCATTGTAGTTCAGTCACTGATAGATACAAAATCAACGGTTTCCCTGGTCTGGTGGTGACAACACGGGTGGGTTCTGTAGATATTCTTTAATCTGTTCAAATGCAGCTTGGCATCGGCCGTCCCATTGGAACTTCTTTCCTTTCTTCAGGAGACCAAAGAGTGGTTCACAAGTCAAGGTTAATTTTGAGATAAACCGTCTTATGAATTGCACTTTACCCAGAAAGCCTCGCACCTCCTTTTCAGTCCTTGGTGGCATTTCTAAGATGGCCTTGATTTTGGAAGGATCGACCTCGATGCCTCTTTGTGTAATCAGAAACCCCAGCATTTTTCCCGCTGTAACACCGAATGTACATTTCTGAGGGTTTAGCCGCAACCGGAATTCCCTGATCCTTTGGAAAAACTTATGCAAGGCGGTGTAGTGGCCCTCTCTTTCCTTGGACTTGACAATCATGTCGTCCACATACACCTCAACCTCTTTGTGGATCATATCATGTAGTATTGTGGTCGCGGCCCGTTGATAAGTAGCTCCAGCGTTCTTCAACCCAAACGGCATTACCCGGTAGCAGTATGTCCCCCACGGTGGTGAATGCAGTCTTTTCCCGGTCTTCTGTGCCATTACTATCTGTTGTAGCCGAGAAGCCATCCATGAACGAGAGCAATGCATGCCCTGCTGTGAAATCTACTAACTCATCGATGTGCGGTAGGAAAGTCGTCCTTCGGACTAGCTTTGTTCAAATCCCTGAAGTCTACACACACCCGGATCCTGCCATCTTTCTTCGGCACCGGAACAATGTTGGCCAACCAAGTCGGATATTCAGATACCAGCAGGAAGCCTGCGTCAATTTGCTTGGTGACCTCTTCTTTAATCTTGAGAGCCCAATCCGGCGGATCCTTCTGAGTTTCTGCTTGACAGGTCGGGCCTCGGGTCAAGGGGATCCGATGCTGTACAATCTCAGGATCGATTCCAGGCATGTCTTCGTAGGACCACGCGAAAACATCTTTGAAATCTTTTAATAAAGCGACTAAGCGCTCGCGTTCCTCAGAAGACAACGTGGACCCGATCTGGACCAGCCGCGGGTCCTCCTCAGTACCAATGTTCACGGAAATGATTTCGTCCATTAAGGCTTAACAAATCTCTCTTGCTCATGCTCAATTAAACGTTGTAAAACCGGAGGAACTTCGTCCTCGTCGTTTTGATCAAAATTTTGAAAGTCTGAATCAATGCAATAAATTAGGGGCACAGAAAAGTAATCGGAAACCACAGATAGTTCATTCTCATTAAGTACATCCAAATCGTCCAATTCTGTTACAACAGACTCAAAAGAAAAGGAAAAAGACGACCTGGACAGGACTGTGGCATCCGGGTTAACATCCCCAGGAGTGCCAGACTCAGACTCAGTCGAGCTGGAACCTGATTCCGACTCACAGGACTCGGTGGAATCAGACTCCGGCTCACTACCTGACCCGGAACTGCTGGATAGAAATCCCTCCTCGTACTGCCAAGTGAGAGAGGGTGCGATTGATGCATCCAAGATAGCTGCTGGTTGGCTCGCAGCCATTTCATCTCCAATCATGGAAACCTCGAAGTTATCCCCCAAGCACTCTTGGTCGATCGGAGGATCAGAGAGGAGACATGCCAGTGCTACCCCCATTTCAAAATCTGTGCCCTCAGGATCCCCTGCTTTATTCTGCTCAACCTCAGTTGTTGGGTCTGTCTGCTCTGTGGCAACGTCATCCCCAGATAGTTGCAAATCGAAGAAGATTTCAAAGCCTGGGACGCGCTTCTTCTCCGCGTTTATCCATGGCTCTGGGAAGCCGCAAAATGGAAAATCTTCCCCCTCCCGGACAAAGCGTCCGTTCAGGGTACCCCAAATGGGCCTGTGCATTAAGTCAAACGGCTTCCCAGCCTGCTTCGCCCTGGCTCTGCCGGCCATTTCTTTCCCTTCCTACCCAGTCTTCTTTGGTGGGCAGATAACCCAGTCCAAAGGTATGTGGATTGTGTGGCACTTCGGCCAACGCTGCGACCCTTTCCTGCCGCTCTTCCTAATCCCATCCCGGGAATATGTTGTAGCTTGTTCATGAGGTAGACTGATTGGGCACTGACATACACGCCCTCATTCACAGCCATAATGTTTGTACTACCCGGCCTCGGCCAAAGTGAATCCTGATAAGAAGACATCTTCTGTGCCATGCTCAATATCTAGGACCGGCGTAGATACCTCCGGAGGTGGGTGGATCGATGAATTCCCGAATACAGTGGCTACTCCCTTTCCGTAGGGGTATTTCACCATCTGATGTAGAGTTGAGGAGACTGCCTTTACTTGGTGCAGCCACGGCCGCCCCAAGAGTAAGTTGAAGGTTGCGGGAACGTCCAAGACGTGAAATTCGACATCGTGTTGTCCTGGACCAACCTTAGTTTGGATCTTGACAATCCCCATCACTTCTCTACTCGTTATCATAAGCCTTGATCACCTGAGTTGTTGGCGTGAAGTCCGCGGGCTTTAACCCGATTGCATATGCCGTTCTGACTGGGCAGACATTAATAGCAGATCCGGTATCAACAAGTACCACCGGTATCCACTTGTCTCTAACTCACAGAGATGTAGAGAGGTTTGTTATGGTTCACGCCCTCAGGCGGCAATTCTTGTCTGTAAAGGTTAATGCCGGGGAACCCCCTCCCGGAAAGACCAGGCCGACCAGTTGTTCTGGTGTAGTATCGATGGAAAGTTTGGCCTTGTCCATAGCAGAAAGGACAGCCTGTCTGTGTACCCTTGAAGCCATAAGCAGTCCCCAGATGGAGATGTCTGCTTGTATTTTCTTTAACTGTCTCAGTACAGCCTCTTCTTCAATTTGCTTCTCTCTCTGTTTCTCTGCCTCTTTATCTTTCCCGATGCCTCGGGTTGATCAAGGTGTGGGGCTTGAAATACCGCCCACTTCTGGTCATGTGGTCCACCTCATCGAGGTACCAAGTATCATCTGGTTGAGTACCTGCCCAATCTTCATCCGTGTGGGCAAGACATAAGTCGTCGTCTTCCCACCACATCCCATTAGCATCTACCAGACACCTGTCTGGTTCCGGCATGTTTGTACTCTCGGTCTTTCCTCCCTCATGCTCACAGCATGTCCTGCTTTCGTGCTCACAGCACTTTCAACTTTGATGCCCGCAGCATCTCCCGTTCCTGTGCACGCAGCACTTTCGACCCCTACATGGCCTTCGCTTTTCGAATTCTCTCGGAATCGTCAAACTTTTGTTGTTTCGACTGCATCAGTACAGCCGGTTGTTCAACGTTCCCTGTATTCACAATCCCGGATTCTGAACGAAATTATTAACGCCGGCGCTCTCCGGCGGTTGATTCTGACCCTCGGCCCTTCCGGCCATCAATGATACTCTCGCCCCTTCCGGGCCCTGTTGAAATTCTACAATGTCCGGCTGATCATCTAACCACCCGGTGACTTCTGCCGTCTCCTCATAGTCATACCAGTTGATTGCAGCATCTGCTGGTTCTTGCTCGTTGAAGAACTGGAAGTTGGCAAAGTCCTCTTCCACCGTTGTCAGATCATCTGCCTCTCTTTCAAGTCTGTCTCCCCTGATCATGCACAATTCGGCTTTTTCTGGCAGCCCCACACTCAGTTTAGACTGGCCCACTGATAAAATGTACTCACTTGGATCATAAGCTCTTCCAGCAGATTCCCAGACTGCTCCATCCCAGACTCAACATTTTGCTCTCCTCGGAACCTGCCCCATTCCATCTTCGGGGTCACCACCTTTGGCTCGGATTGGTTGTGAAGGTGTCCAACACGCACAAGTCAGTGCAATCAGGAAGGATCACCTCCGGCTTAGGTAGGTGGGAGGGAGTTATATAGATACTAGGGTCGTAAGACACGCCCCCAGTTTGGATGAGGTTGACTCTTTTGGGTGGATCTTGGTTGTGTTTGGGGAGTGGGTTGTTTGTGACATTGGGTCCCTCGGGGGTAGAATGATATTTTTGTCAATGAGGTCCTGAATCTCATGACGCAGCCGGTAACACTGGTCTGTGTCATGACCATGCTGCTGGTGGTATGTGCAATATTTGGCTGGGTTGTGGGAAGGGGGAAGTGGGTTTGGTAGGGGCCTCGGTTCCAGGGGTTTCAGATGCCCCTTTCTGACTAGAACCCCGAGGACTTTAGACAAAGGCATATATAGTGGGGAGAAGGTTCGTTGGCCTCTGGGTTGGTATCTTGAGGCTTGGTTACTGCTCCCAGATGCATCAGAAAAAGGTGTGGCCGCTGCGGGCCTTGGTTGGGGAGGGGGAGTGGTGGTGACCATACCGACCTCTGGAGTCCTTGTATTGGCAGAGCCACTCGGGCCCGCATTGTTATTTCGGTTGAACGTTCTTCGGGGCTGCTCCCGGTCCTGATCAATCAATCCTTGCTTCATTGCGTCCTCGATCTGTACCCCCATCTCGTGTAAATCTGAGAATGTGGGAAAGGGAGTACGATCATTTTCTGCATTAGCTTGGGTTGGAGATTGCGCACAATCATCCGGATTTGATCTTATCAGTTGGCCTCAAGGTCATCATCGATGCCTTGGCTCTCCACCGAGTGACAAAGTCAGAGAAGGTCTCTTTCTGTTCTTGCCTCGTTGTCTCGAGATCACGTGTTGTAATCTCGATCTGAGTATTATATGAATATTGTGCAACGAAGGCCTCGGCTAGCTCATCCCAATTCCTCTTCACATCATCTTCTAATTTTGCGTACCAGATGGCCGCAATCCCTGACAAGGTTCTGCCGAACAAAGAAAGCTTCTGTGATCGGGTCAAGCCCATCGGCCTTAAGATGTCGGAAAATAGCCGGAGGTGGACCATGGGGTCCCCGGATCCATCAAAGCGATCGATCTGGGGCATTTTAAATCTGTCCGGCAATGTCACGGCCACGTCAGTATAGCCGTCTTCAATATCTGGGATGGCCTTCACCCCTTGCGACTTTTTGAAGAGCTTCTCCAACTTGCTCAATTTCAGAGCTGTATGATCCACCTCGAACTCGAATGGAGATTCCGGGTGATTAGGTGTAAGATTCTTGGACAGTTGCGGCGGAAGCGGGGGCGGAGCTAGCCCCGTTGGAAGACTCGTGTCCTCTTGAGTGTTTTGGAAGTTTGGCAGAGCGTTCTGTGGATTTGGGAGGGTATTCTGGGTGTTCTGGGCATTCTGGGATGTGGAGGAGCATTTTGGCCAGTGGGTATCTGTTCAGGTAGTGGAGCCCCTAGAGGAGGAGGGACCTGGTGTGAAGCAGATGCAACATTCTGCTGTTGTAATCTGGTGATCAGCTCAGACTGCTGGGCCATGACAGCGGCCTGCTGTTTAGAAAATTCCGCCTGGCGGATAGCATCGTCTTGCATTTGTTTCATGCTCTCATTCATCTGGCGGACCATCGCCTCCATAGCTGATGTATTCTGTTGTTCCATCTGATTGACTGGTATGTCTTCTGATGCAGTAACCCACGGTTCTGACAGCCTCTGTTCTGATACACTACGTTCCCTGGGCTTTCTCCTCTTTCTTCTAACAATTGGGGGTAGAGAGTGGAACACTGGATGTCCGTCAACGAGATCCTCGGATCGGCTGAGTCGGCGACCTCGTGTCCAAAGTGCTTGGGGGAGATCTACGGGTTCGGAAGCAATCGTGCCACAAACTGCCCTAGCAAAAAGATAATAAAAAAAGGAAATAAATAACCAGAAAAACGGGCAGCATAACAGCTTATATTAAATACACCACACACAGTCGGGTATATAACAACACACAGTTGGTAAGCTGGCTATACACTGTCCTCAAACACTGGTCACTGTTCCTGTATCACGGTTTCCCAAAACTGAATCCTGATACCCGCAGATACCTGATTTCTCAAATAACTGACTGATGCCCGCAGGCGTGATGCCCGCAGGCCTACTGCTCAAAACTGATGAACTGATGCCCGCAGGCCTGATGTCCAAACTCACAAACTGATGCCCGCAGGCCTGATGCCCAAACTCATGACTGATACATGCATTCCTGTAGAGACGCACTCTAAAGCACATAACAGATAAGTGAGAGCCAAAACACCCCTATGTTGGGGTAGGGTTTCCCTGTCCTATTTTGTCAGGAGCTAGGGTTTCACTACGCACACAGCGGCTTCAAACAACCTATAAACGGGTAAGCAACCTGTCCTAGTTTGGAATGGTCACTATGAAGCCGAATATGCACTAGGTCGAATGGTCAAAAAGGGTGCCCCGGTAAAACCGGGGTTTGTGTTCCCATGCTGTCAGAGCCCAGAGCCGATCAGCCTTACGGACATGACTTGACAAGACAAGCCTCCGGCAAATCGTTCGGGAATGGCATATGGCAAACACAGTGTTCCTAGGCGCACCAATGCAAATGCAATGCAAAGAAACACACAAGTGTAGTCAAAAGCAGATATCATGAGTTCGAGTCAAGTTCTCTAAGTCCCCAGCAGAGTCGCCAGAAACTGTAGACGTCCCCGAACGCCCCGGGAGGGTTAAGTCCCGTTCTGTTCATATTGGGGTCACTACAGTTCAAGGACTCAAATGTCACGGTTCTTAATCTTGAACCAAAGAGTCCAAATCCGGCAAATCGTTTTGAAAACAGATTTTTTGAAAGAAGTGCCAAACATGGACTGCTTTGCCAGATAACAGAGTCGCCACCTAAATATTTTTTAAATGGGAAATTTAGGAAACCCTGACTCGTTGCCAAAGGCCACGTGTCCGTCATCACCAAAGTTGGCTCGGGAACTTGGGTACGATTGGGGAAGGTCACATCGTGAGCACCCCCGCTCGCCCGGTCAAAGACCGGCCTCTACTAACCATGATATCTTATTTTGAAAACATTGCGTGCTCTTATTCCGGTTATTTAGCCTAGGTTACTATGTGATGCTCGCAGCAAATAAGTATAGACTGAGTCGCCTGAATTGGAACAAAACATTTCATGTTTGTCTGTTTGAAAATGGTTTGATGGTGCTACTCGCAAGTAGGCTAAGACGCGGATTTGCCACCCTCAGGTGGGCTTAGAAAACATGATTTTGCCACTGTCTAGTGGGCTTAAAACAAACAGTCAACGCATTGTCCCAATTCAAATAACCCAACCTCCACCCACAGGCATTCAAGGCAGTTATATCACATAAGCACATAGCCTCATGGTAAGCATGCTATTCACGGCAGTCACTCACACACATGCAAGGATGCTAAAGCATAAAAACTTACCGAGTACTCCAAGCCAAAAACAGAAATTGATTAGTAATCATGCATGATCCTAATTATACAGAATGCCTAATGCAACACATGCAATAATGCAAATATAGCAGGCTCGGCTATTCTAAACATGGTATATGGAATGCAACAACTAACATGTACTCAATTTGGAATTGAAATACAAATGCAGTTTGTATGATGCGCCGAGCCCGGTGCGTGCAAAACAGATGAATGATGCAAACATGCTGTCATACTGTATGCTAATTGAAATATGCCCTATATCTAACCATCGTAAGCGGGTAAATAAAAGGGAGAAAGACGTGGGGTTGGAAGACATACATCACACTCACCCACACTTATTACAGTTATGCCCTCGCGCAGAGGGTCCGAATAAATATACAGTCCGAAATGAAGAATAATACAGATTTCTAATTAATGTACAGATTAACTACAAAAAAGTAAAACTGGCATGCAAGCCAGGGACTGCCTTGCTTCTGATGAATAATGTATGACGGGCTGCTCTGGCGCGGAAATCCACTGGGATGCCCCAATTAGCCTCTGTTTGCACTTTTCTCGAAATGCGTGCCAAACTCTAAAAAGTTGTTGATCCTTGATTTTGCTGCAACAGAGAGCAGGAAAAGGGCATAGCAATGTATTTCACAAATATATGCATGCCTCGATCCTCGTGCCACCAATCACGCATATCGATGCATGATGGCCGAGGAGCCGAATTGCACAGCTCAATATAGAATGAATGCATGTGAATGCTACAACAAAACCTAACTCCATCATGGGTAATCCGGAGTGTCGGTGACTTGGGAATATTGAGACCCGTCCCGTCACTCGGAGTACGAAACGTGCCTCGTTTCCCGTGCCCGGGTTAATTCCTATCCCGAACACGATGCGATATGCATGATATGCATGAAATGCAACTAAGATACAGCCTAGTATGCACAATGCTGTGAGAATGAGATGAAAATGAGATGAAAATGAGACGCCTCGAAAAGCGCGCACGCGTGCACGCAAACTGAGGCGATGATGTGAAATACAAATCGGATAAAACCGAAGTGCCTCGAAATGCGTGCACACGGGCACGCAAACCGAGGCAATGATATGAAGTGGAAATCGGATAAAACCGAAGTGCCTCGAAATGTGTGCCCACAGGCACGCACACCGAGGCGATGATATGAAGTGGAAATCGAATAAATCGAAGTGCCTCGAAATGTGTGCCCACAGGCACGCACATCGGGGCGATGACAAAATAGAAATGGAAATCGGATAAAACCGAAGTGCCTCGAAATGTGTGCCCACAGGCACGCACATCGAGGCGATGACAAAATAGAAATGGAAATCGGATAAAACCGAAGTGCCTCGAAATGTGTGCCCACAGGCACGCACACCGAGGCGATGATATGAAGTGGAAATCGGATAAAACCGAAGTGCCTCGAAATGTGTGCCCACAGGCACGCACATCGAGGCGATGACAAAATAGAAATGGAAATCGGATAAAACCGAAGTGCCTCGAAATGTGTGCCCACAGGCACGCACATCGAGGCGATGACAAAATAGAAATGGAAATGTAAATTGGGCTTATACTGACATGAATGGACCTCAGCCACACTCACGTCAGATGCCGTCGGATAAAACAGAGGTGTCTCAAAGTGCGTGCCCACGAGCACGCAAACCGAGACATGGCCCAAAGGCATGAACTGGCACGGGAAATGATATGCAAGCATGCAAACCAAATTTCAACACCTAAATAAAGGGGAAAGCAGCCCCGAAATGGTACGAAATTACAACCAATGCATGAAATCATCCCGAAATGTGATTTTAAGTATCCGAAATGGCCTATAGCCATACTAAACATGCACAACATGATCATGACATGCAAACCAGTAGCAAGGAAGCCCCAAATATGGCATTTTTTCAGTACAAAGCAAAGCTAAATAACAACCACAAGCATGGCAAAAATAGCTTGCAAAAAAAGGGGGAAAAGAGGAGAATTACAAAGCAAGTATTATATACAATGCTCAAACTGAAAAACACAGTTCTAAAAAATTGAAGAGGGACCAAAAACATGCATATTTACAGTAGATGAGATCCTCCAATTCAGTATGTAGATATGCTTAAAATGGCATGCAAAAATGAGCCTACAAAGGGCTATAACATGGGGTACCATAAGCAAGCATCAAACAACTTTGGACCCTTAACAAAACATGAAGAATGAGTTATTCTAAGACGCTTTCTAAGCCTGATGAAGGCTCAAATCAGTAGCTAAGCAAGCCTAACAAAGCATGCAATTTTACGGAAAATATGGAGGATACAACATGAGGTACCAAAACCAGTCATCAAATGGCCTAAGGCCCTTAACAAAACATGAAGAATAGGAAAAAATAAGGCTCTGTCTAGGCCTGATGAAGGCTGAAATCAGTGGCCAAATAAGCTCAAAAAGGCATTCAAGATGGGGCCAAAGAGAGGTATAAAGAGAGGTACAACATGGAGGCCTCAAATCAATTTGATCCCTTCTACAATGTTGTAGAGGGACCTAAAATAAACTCAATCTCAGTTAATGGAATGCTCCAAAAATAAATTCATATAGGCTAAAAGTAGCATGCAAGTTTACGGTAAAATGGAGGAATTTCAAAGGAAGTGCATGCTAGAGAAGCCAAAAATGATGGAGCCCTTCTTCAATGTTGAATATGGACTCAATATAAGCCCACTCACAGTTAATGTCATGCTTGAAAACAGATCACACATAATCCAAACAAAGCATGCAATTTAATGGCATAAAGAGTGATATTGAAGCAAGTGTATAAAGGAGATGCCAAATAAGGTTGTGCCCTTCTACAATGTTGTAGAGGGGCTCAAAATAAGCACAAAACCAGAAGGGGTCAGAGCCCAAAACAGATCACAAGTAGGGTAAAGATTTGATGGAAAATTATGCTAGAAAAAGGGATTTTAAGACTTACCCTTGAAGACTACACTTTTGCTTCCTCTTGCCTTGATGAAAGTTGCTTCTAAGCCTCTGAGGAACACTCCCTTGCTGCTGGAATGGAAGTGGTGAAGGTGGAGCTTAGGGTTGTTGAAGGATTGAGCTAGGAACTTGAAACTTTTTTAGGGTTTTGGAGTTGGAGATGAGCTCAAATGGAGAAGAAGTCTTGAGGAGAAAATGTCTAACCCTAGCAAAGGAGGAGGACCACCCTTCAAATAGGCAAGAAAGGGTGTAAAAGGGGAGGGAAATGGAGGCAAGATTTCCCTCCCAAAATATCCCCCGGATGGGGAGATATTTTGCAAAAAATATCCGGACAGCTGGAAAGGGCTGGAAAGCAGAAAGCTGGCCGGCCAGGTAAATTTCTGGGAGGTGGCCGGCCGGCCACCCCACCTGGTCGGCCAGCCACTCACCCTGGCCGGCCGGCCATGGCCCAAAAATGAAGTGCAAAATTGCTGGCCGACCACCATGTGTTGGTGTCCTCCCAGGTGTGTAGAATAAGGTCCCAAGGTCGGAAATTGGCAACACTGAAGCAGGAGCCACAACATAGAGCTTGAAGGAGAGGCTCAAAAATGAAATCCACAATTGCTGGCCGACCACCAACTTTTAGGGTCCTCCCAGATGTGTAGAACAAGGTTCCAAGGTCGGAAATTGGCAACACTGAAGCAGGAGCCACAACATAGAGCTTGAAGGAGGGGCTCAAAAATGAAATCCACAATTGCTGGCCGACCAGTAGTTTTTAGGGTCCTCCCATGTCCCCTGATCACAGATATGTAGCTTTGGTTGGAAGAAAATGGGCCTAGGGTGTTCAACATTAGCCCGGAAGTGAACAAAACAGGCGCCGGAGGAGCGAAACTGGTTATCTGGGATAATTGCTGGCCTCCTACCCTCCAGTGATCTTCCTGATGCTGAAACAGAGGTACCTGCCAAAATTGAACAAAAACTAATGAGAAATGAACGCTCGGGGCCCAAACCGCGCAGTTCGGGGTCCCAAAAATGGGCTGTAGGCACCGGAAGTGGTGTTCAGCAGCGAAGTGGGTATCAGAGGCCCCAGGGTTCCTCGGAATGACAAATCAGAGGTACCAGCCAGGAACCGGAGAAAACCGATGCGAAATGAATGCTCGGGGGCCAAACCGCGAGGTTCGGGGCCCGAAAACCGGCTGTAAGCACCGAAAGTGGCATACGGCCACGAAGTGGGCATCAGGGGCCCTAGTGTGCCTCGGAATGATAAAACAGAGGCACTTGCCAAGAACCGGAGGAATCGGAGACGGTTGGGCAGTCCCGAACCGAGGCACACGGCCTGACGGCTCCGAAAACCGGGAACCGGGCTCCGAAATGGGCAAAATGGCCTACGGCCACGAAATGTAGCCCACGGCCACCGAGAAATAGTCTACAGGACTACTCCCTTCCCTCAGGAAAGAAAACAGAGAAAACCAAGTCTGGTTCGCAAACCGAGACAAGGCACAGAAGAGAGTTCGGAAGTCCGGAGGCAAGGCGCACGGCCGCGACTCTGAGACTTCTGAACGAGCACAGTATGCAACATCACCGAGCGCTCAATCGGTGACGTCTGAGTCTTAAGGTCGGTCAAAAATGGGGTGTCTACACTTCATCTTGAAGTTCGGCCCCAATAATTTTTCAACTTATTCATTTTGTCCATGTTTGATTGGTGTATCTATAGTCGACTTGGTTGTCCTATCCGTGTTTGATTGGTGTATCTTCATTCTGCTCAGTTCAATTGGTTCAATTCAACTTGGTTTAGTTCGGTTCGGTTTGGTTCGGCGGTTTGGTTCGGTCCAGTTCTGCTTGGCTTCATTCGGTTCGGGTTGGCTTGGTTCGAATATCACCTTTGATTATCTGGTTTGGGACTATGCACCCCAATGGTTGATTCCATGTTATTTGAGTAGTAGCCATTTGCAAAAAATAGGTTTTGATTAATTTGAATGAAGCAGACTAATTTTTCTCGAAAATTGTTCCATTTTTGCAAAATTTGGACCATTCTTTGGATTTGAAAAGGGAAAAATTTTCAGTGCTCACAATTTAGCTTACATGATTTGAAACAAAAAATAGAATAAGTAGGCTAATCTAACTCTCATGTTGATCAAAACATTTTACAAAAAAAAAAAAATTCAAGAAAAAAAACTCAAGGTAATGAATTAGGGGCATAGTCGAGTTAGAGATTCTGTCTCCTTCACCACTCGAGTCAACTCGTCAGTGTATCTGAGTGTGTATTCATACCAGTCAGTGTATATGAGTGTGTATTCATACCCGTCAGTGTATATGAGTGTGTATTCATACTAGTCAGTGTATTTATACCAGTCAGGGTATTCATACCAGTCAGTGTATATAAGTGTGTTTGGATTATTTTGGCTTCGTTTTTCTTACGTTGAGTCAGTTTTGTTTTTCTTCAGGTCAGTATGGATCAGTGTCCAATTCAGAGTTCAAATTTCAATCATTCTCAAATGCGATCAAACAAAAGTATTTTCAAAATCAGAGTGATGTGCTGGGCATGCCATTTATATACAAAACTGAAATTTTTTATTACAGTCAGGGGAGGACATCCCCGATTACAGAGACTCCAAAAAAAATAAAAAAAATAAAAAAATAAAATAAACCCAGAAAGTACAAAGACTCCAAAAATAAGAAAAAAAAAACAAAAAACAAATTAAAAAAAAACACAAATAAAAAAAAAACAGAAAATACAGAAAAAAAAGAAGAAGAAAACCAGAAATACAAAAAAAAAAAAAAAAGAGGGATCTTTTTTTCTTTCTTCTCCGGTGATGGCCACGCACCAACTTCACTTACTCGGCTCTTCCGTCGCCGAGCTCTTCCGCTTTTTGTTGCTCTTTTTGTCGTCAATCTTCGAAGACCCTGCTCCAGTACTTCCACCAAGAACGACCACAGTGTTTCCGCCGACAGAGTCGGCTCCCCGCCGACCATCAAAGGCGAGGTACGAAGATGCCCCAAATCGGGCCATAGAGGTGGAGTGCCTTTTCAGCTCCTTGTTTTCAGCCTTCAGCTCCTTGTTTTCAGCCTTCAAGTCACAAATCTTTACCCGTGCATCTCTGTACATGCACTGGAGTAGAGATAGTTGGGCGTTGACCTGGTATACCTCACACGCCTTGTTTTGCAGACGGTGAGACAGGTTAGTGACCGCCGCCACTGTCTCCATGCAGGACCTCAACGTGTAGTGGTTGGCCTCGATATCATTTTGAATAGCCATCACTTGCTCAACTGATAGTGTGGGAAGACTAGGTTGAGTAAGAGCAAGGGCACTTGGCCCAGAGGAGCTCGATGGACCATTAAGATCTGGAAAGAGAGAGAAGGAGCGAGACGAAGCCATGTATAGGAAGAGAGAAGAAAGAAGGGAGTCACAGAGGAATGACAGAAAATAGATGGGGAAAATAAGAATGAGGAGGAAGACGAAAAGTGATGAAGAAGAAGATGGAAGAGTGATGGAAGCAGAAGAAGAGAGTGGTTAAGAAGAAGAGAAAAGAGTGAGGAAGATACTGAAGAGAAGAAGAAGACGAGAGAGAAAGACAAAGAGAGGGTGAGAGCTGAGGCAAGCTTACATCGAGGCGGTCTGCTTTTGTCAGCCAGTAACGCAAAAGCAGGCCACGTGTCAGGCGTGGATATCGAAGAAAGGAGAGAGACGCGGGAGAGTTGTGTATGCATATATGTATATATATTGTATAGCTATGTAATATAGATATTTGTTTGAACATTTTGGTCATATGAGCGGCTTGGGTTCAGTGGTGTGGCTCAATGGTTGAAGGCTGAGCCCGAGGTCAGGGGTTCGAACCCCACATCAAGTGTTTCTTTGTTTTGTTTTTGTTTTGGTTTTGATGTATATATGTTTTGTCCACCTATATATATATATATATATATATATTTGTTTGAATTGTTTCTGTCACACGAGTGGCTTGGGTTCAATGGTTAGGCCCAGTGGTTGAAGAGTGAGAGGCTGACCCTGAGGTCAGGGGTTCGAACCCCACATTGAGTGTTCCTTTTGGTTTGTTTTAGTTTTATGTATATATATGTCTTGTATAGTATATATACATATTTGTTTGTATATTTTGTCACAAGAGTGACGTGGCTCAGTGGTTAAGGACTCGGAGGCCGAGCTTGAGGTCAGGGGTTCGACACCCCGTATCCCATGTCCATGCATTTTGCATTTTTCCTTCCTTTTTTTTACGTGTTTTGCGTACGTGTGCTGACGTTAGCAAACGGAATATGCCTTCTCAGTAACGGCATCTACCCGTTGACGGTTGTAAACGGAATATTCTCCATCTGTGTATATATCCGTATATGTTTGTGTATAGGTCCGTATATGTCTGTGTCGTATATACCTGTATATATACTGTATATATCTGTGTGTATGTCTGTATTCTGTCTGTAAATATCTGTGTATTATCCTGCCTGTGATTGCAATGAGTTCCTATGAGACCAACTGCGACGGTAGAAACTAGAGTTCGAATGGCAAAGCCTAGAACGCAAAAGGTTTGGAATTTCCGAGACTAAAGTCTGGTTTAAATACCCAGGGGTGTATCCCCGGCTTGAAATCTGTATGGTAGCCCCATAGGTTGAGGTAGCGTATATGCACCTCAATTTTGGATACTGAACCAACCTAGTCTGTTACCCCGTTAGAGAATAGGGAAAGTTGTGAATATGATCAGGAAAAAAAGGGGCATCTGTGAAGGTTACCCCTTGTCAGCAAGAAATCATTCTACCATACCTTCTTCCATTCGCGTAAGACACGTTTGCACTTCGAATTTACCTTCGCTCCTTTCATATGAATGATGCCAGATTTGATGTTTACCTAGTTAAAACCTTCCCCCTTTCCTCTCGTGTGAGACACGTTTGGATTGCAAATCGGTTAAAAACAGCAGGTGCACCTGTCTGTTTACACCACGCCACCTCCTCTCGTGTATGACAGACGCGTTTGGATCTCAAACACTCCTCTCGCGTACCGCGCGTTTGGATCTCAAATACTCCTCTCGCGTATGACAGACGCGTTTGGATCTCAAATACTCCTCTCGCGTACTGCGCGTTTGGATCTCAAATACTACTTTCGCGTAAGACAGACGCGTTTGGATCACAAATACTCCTCTTGCGTACCGCGCGTTTGGATCTCAAATACTCCTCTCGCGTATGACAGACGCGTTTGGATCTCAAATACTCCTCTCGCATACCGCGCATTTGGATCTCAAATACTCTTCTCGCGTATGACAAACGCATTTGGATCTCAAATACTCCTCTTGCGTATGACAGACGTGTTTGGATCTCAAATACTCCTCTCGCGTATGACAGACGCGTTTGGATCTCAAATACTCCTCTCGCATACCGCGCATTTGGATCTCAAATACTCTTCTCGCGTATGACAAACGCATTTGGATCTCAAATACTCCTCTTGCGTATGACAGACGTGTTTGGATCTCAAATACTCTTCTCGCGTATGACAGACGCGTTTGGATCTCAAATACTCCTCTCGCGTATGACAGACGCGTTTGGATCTCAAATACTCTTCTCGCGTATGACAGACGCGTTTGGATCTCAAATACTCCTCTCGCGTATGACAGACGCGTTTGGATCTCAAATACTCCTCTCGCGTATGACAGACGCGTTTGGATCTCAAATACTCCTCTCGCGTATGACAGACGCGTTTGGATCTCAAATACTCCTCTCGCGTATGACAGACGCGTTTGGATCTCAAATACTCTTCTCGCGTATGACAGACGCGTTTGGATCTCAAATACTCTTCTCGCGTATGACAGACGCGTTTGGATCTCAAATACTCCTCTCGCGTATAACAGACGCGTTTGGATCTCAAATACTCCTCTCGCGTATGACAGACGCGTTTGGATCTCAAATACTCCTCTCGCGTATGACAGACGCGTTTGGATCTCAAATACTCCTCTCGCGTATGAGAGACGCGTTTGGATCTCAAATACTCCTCTCGCGTATGACAGACGCGTTTGGATCTCAAATACTCTTCTCGCGTATGACAGACGCGTTTGGATCTCAAATACTCTTCTCGCGTATGATAGACGCGTTTGGATCTCAAATACTCCTCTCGCGTATGACAGACGCGTTTGGATCTCAAATACTCTTCTCGCGTACCGCGCGTTTGGATCTCAAATACTCCTCTCGCGTATGACAGACGCGTTTGGATCTCAAATACTCCTCTCGCGTACCCCGCGTTTGGATCTCAAATACTCTTCTCGCGTATGACAGACGCGTTTGGATCTCAAATACTCCTCTCGCGTATGACAGACGCGTTTGGATCTCAAATACTCCTCTCGCGTATGACAGACGCGTTTGGATCTCAACTACTCCTCTCGCGTATGACAGATGCGTTTGGATCTCAAATACTCCTCTCGCGTATGACAGACGCGTTTGGATATCAAATACTCCTCTCGCGTATGACTGACGCATTTGGATCTCAAATACTCCTCTCGCATATGACAGACGCGTTTGGATCTCAAATACTCCTCTCGCGTATGACAGACGCGTTTGGATCTCAATCTCAAATACGCCTCTCGCGTATGACAGACGCGTTTGGATCTCAATCTCAAATACTCCTCTCGCGTAAGACGCGTTTGGATCTCAAGTTCACTTTTCTCCTCTCGCGGACGAAGCGTTTGGATCTCATATTCACTACATCCAACATTTATGCTGTCATTCAGTGTCACATCATTGTCTTGATTGCATTTCATTGCATGATTATAAGTTATGTTTTGCATTTCATTGCATGATCATAAGTTATGTTTTACATATCATTCTGCATCTTGCCCCTGAACTACGCTGGTTTGATTCCTTGCAAACGGGATACGTAGACAACCTTCTCGTTCAACCACTTGCATTTGCACATTTGTTTGTTTGCCCAAGTCTTACGGCCTTGTCAAAAGGGTCGTCTTCGGGCTTTGACATTCACTCACGTCATGAAATGACTTCGAGCTTTGTCAAAGAGGGGCAACTGTAGACACCCCATTTTGACCGGCCCTAAGACTTGGGCGCTTTCTTTTGATTACCCGATGATGACAATTAGAATGTGTTTCTCGCAGAATTCTCATTAAAAGAAATGGAATTTGAACTTTAATCCCAACCTTCACCATTATGGCCAAATTATTTTAAAATATTGAATATTTCATTAATTTAATATTTTTGTAATTTTTCATAATTTTATGTGTTTGTTCATATTTTTAGTGTATTTTATATAAAAGAAAATAATAAAAACAAATTATCTTATGTGTTTAAAATTATTATATTATATATTTAGTATTTTATATAAAATTATATTAGTATATTATATGTTATGTATTTTGGTATAAATTATATATTTTATATATTTTATTATATATATATATATATATATTCTATTTATATATTATAAAAAATATATATAATAATAAAAATAAATTCGATGTCGGCATGCCGACATCTTCACCAACAAGCGCACATATATATATATATATATATATATTCTTATATTCTTATATTATTATATTATTATTATTACTATGTCATTTGCCTATATAAGGCAAGGGGGGCTTCAGGAAAAAAGAAGGAAAGGAATTCTGTGAGGGGGATTCAAAGAGGGAAAAATTCTGGGGAAGAAGGCATTCTGGAGAGGAAGGGATTTTGGGGAAAGAAAAAAGGAGAGAAATAAAAAAAAAAAAGAGAGAAGAGAAAATAAAATATTTTCTTTGATATTTTTAGTTCCATTTCATCAATACACCATTTAAAAAAACAACCACTAAAGTTGTAATTCCAAATTTTGGACTGAGAATTGAGAACATATTCCACAGACTTGAGAGTAATCAAAAGAAAGTTTGTGACTTAGAAAATTCATCATTTCCCCAAAATGTGAGTTTTTACAAATTTTCATTTAATTTAAACATGTGATATAATTTGTTTAAATACTTCATTTACTTCTTTTTATAACTTTTTTTTATCACTTTAATGGGATGGCTGCACCACCCACATATCTGCTGTAATTTAAATATTATATATAAA
Organism: Camellia japonica; assembly: GCA_030407325.1. NCBI lineage: Eukaryota > Viridiplantae > Streptophyta > Magnoliopsida > Ericales > Theaceae > Camellia > Camellia japonica. Next base: position 111,596,935 of record JAPPVO010000059.1, read on the forward strand.
CTGTTGTAATTTATCACTTTAAATAATCTGCACCACCCACATATCTGCTGTAATTTAAATATTGTATATAAATTGTTGTAATTTATTACTTTAAATAATTTATCCCAGCGGTGAATAGTACCTCTGGCGGTGAATAGTACCTCCGGCTATTTAATTTTGCTCGCTTTCTATAGCTTAAGTTCAGCACTATTATATGCTATTTAGGGGGCTGTTTAATTTATTTCAACGATTTATGTTTTAAATATCAAGTTTGTTTGTACTAACTAATTAATCAATTTCGCATAATCATCTCTGCAACCTCCCTCCATTCTTTGCTTATTTCGATTAAAAAGTTGTGAAAAATTAAGATTGTGATTCAAGTATAAGAAAGGAACTCTTCCATGCTTTATTATCAAAAGTATAAAACGCTCTATGCTTAATGGTTTAATCTCTTTGGAGATTCACTATCAACGGCATAAAACGTTTTATGCTTAAGATGTTCATTACCAAAAGTATACAACGTTCTATGCTTACTGATTTAATCTCTTAGGGGATTTACCACCAAAAGCATAAAACGTTCTATACTTAACGGTTTAAATTCTTTGGAGGTTCACTACCCCAAATGTATACATGTTCTTATACTAAAGCACAATCTTTTATTTTTTCATTTCTCTTTATTCATCAGTGTGTTTACTTTTAAGGGACTAATTGACCCTTGGAAATCACCAAGGAAAGTGTCATTATCACTTATTATCAAGTTTGGATTTCAAGTCATTATCACTCAAGTTTGGGTTTTTCTAAGTCATTATTACTCTTTTGAGTTTGACTAGTCCTTGTTGCACATCTTGAGTTTGACTTGGAATCCCTTATCGTTTGTAAATAAGTTTGACTCTTCCTTTGTAATTTCCCCTTTTAAGGGACTAATTGACCCTTGGAAATCACCAAGGAAAGTGTCATTATCACTGATTATCAAGTTTGGATTTCAAGTCATTATCACTCAAGTTTGGGTTTTTCTAAGTCATTATTACTCTTTTGAGTTTGACTAGTCCTTGTTGCACATCTTGAGTTTGACTTGGAATCCCTTATCGCTTGTAAATAAGTTTGACTCTTCCTTTGTAATTTCCTCCGAAGAAAATTTTCTCGGGTTAAGTTGATACTTGTTTCTCTTTATTGCATTTTGGACTTAGTGGACGTAAATATCACTTTTGCACAAACAGGAGAAAAGATAAAGAAATGGACAGGTAATAAAAAAGGCTAATAAAATTGGTTAAAATTGGATTACAACCAACATATAAAACCAATATGATTAATTGAATTCGGTCGGACGTTATACCGAATTTATTGTGTCAAGGCTTGCCTTACATCAATTATTGTAATAAATTAGACAGCCCCTTTCATTTATTATTCATTCGGTCAGTTTTGTAATAATTATTTATTCGAACACTTGGACATTCGAACCCTCCTGCGTGAGGGCGCATTTGGACATTCGGATCCTCCTTCGTGAGGACAAATATGTAATAAGTTGTATGTCTTCCAACCCCCAATTCTTTCTCCCTTTTATTTCACTGCTTATGATGGTTAGATTAGGGACATCATGTTTAATTAGCATTTTCTATGATTTGCATCCATTCGTTTGCATGCATAAAAGTTCGGCTCATCATATTATTCAAATGTCAAATTCAAACTCTTTGCTTGAATACATGCTCTATCACATGCCTTGAATTGACTCACATGCTATGCTAGTAGCCGAGCTTATTACTTGCACGTTGTATGTGTTGCATTAGCCATATCGCATTAATTAGGATCATGCATTTTTTTTTTCTAACTATTTACTTTCTTTTGACTCGCCTTCGGACATAAGGTAAGTTTTTATGCTTTAGCATATTGCATAAGTGTGATTGCTGTCATATTAAACATACTACCATGAGGCTAAATGCTTACTTGATATACCTGTTTGAATACCTGTGGATGAAGGCTAATCACTTGAATTGGGATACTTTGATTCATGTATATATGAGATCACCATTTTCAGTGATACATATTCAAAACATTTTTTTCAAAACAAACATGGAATCAAACGTTCCAACTTTTTGTGAAATTAGTCTATACTTGTATGTTACATATAGAACAAGAGCATATATTGTACATAAAAACCACATCATGATTAGTAGAGACCGATCTTTGATCGGGTGAGTGGGGTGTTCAATTATTGACCTTCCCCTCTCATACCTAAGTTCCCGAACCAAGACACTTTGGTAACGACGGACTAATGGCCTTTGGCACGAGTCATGGGTTTCCTAAATTTCCCAAAATAAATATTTAGGTGGCGACTCTGAAATCTGGCAAAGCAGTCCATTTTTGGCATTTGATTCAAACATCGATTTTCCAAAAACAATTGCCGGATTTGGACTCTTTTTGTGTTTCCACTATTTCACATTGCACTTGTGAAATCAGATTCAGAACCAACACGCAAGTGGAGTCCGAACTGTACGGGCTATTTCATTCTTCCGAAAGGGGGCGCGAAAAGCCGAGCTACAGATAGCATTGCTGCTATTGGTAGAGTGAACAACCATTTTTATAATGGTAAATCCAGACCTATTCGAAGGAAACATAGTAATGTGAGATCCTATTTGAGTAATGACATCATAACTGTGAATTATGTAAGATCTTGTGATAATCTTGCGGATTCGTTAACCAAGGCCTTGGCGAGAGATAGGGTCTGTGTTAGGTTTTATTCTTGGCAATCCCGTTTGACAAGGATTTCTTTAAGAAGTTGATTTTCTTCCAAAATTAGGATTACTTTTGGATTTCTATAAGTAATTGGATTTCTTCCAAAACTAGGATTACTTTTGGATTTTCTATAAATAGTTGGTTTTCTCCCAAAACTATTTAATTCCTCCAGATCTTCTTTTTGGTTCTTAAGGTTTATATCTGAGGATATTTTGTTAGTTTTCTTTGATGTTTTATTGAGTATTCAACTCATGGTTTAAAGAGAGTACATCAAAGGTTTTGTTTGTTATACACAAGAGAGAGAGAGTTGTTCTTCGGTGGATTCTAAAAAATTCGAGCCTGAAGCTTCGGTGGATTCTGGAGTGGCTCATCGTAAAGACAATTCCGAGGTGAAGACGGGGTTGGAAGAGGCACATAGAGGTTGGTTCAATTAGGCGTGGATTCGCTAGGTAATTGAGAGTATACCTGTGTAATTCCTTTAAATCTTCTTAGTGGATTGTTTTGTGGCTGTTGCCCGTGGTTTTTTAATCACAGTTGGAGGTGTCCAATTATGGTTTTTCCACGTTAAAATTGTTGTGTTGATTTGTCTTGATTGTTTGATTGGGATTGTTATATACTGCTTAAAATTGTTACATAATCACAAATCAATATCTAGGGGATTTCTAGATTTTTCAGTCTGGAATACATCGAGGGGGATGGGTTTGAATCCTATAAAATCATAAACCATGTATGAGGATACCCAACCTAAGGACCAGAGATCCTGTAACTAGGTTCAATGGGAAGAACGAATCATATGGTGGTTTTAAAAAATGTACTCCTCAATATTTTGTTGTCCATTCCTATGATGTAAGTGCATTTGTCCTATAATATTAGAGGGTTGAGTTTTTATACTCTTAATGAAATTCTCTAGCCCTTGTTGAGTGGGGTGTGTCAATTACAGGAATATCCTTGACAGATTTCACCTATGTGAGCATGAAAGTGGGGGCCGTTTTCTATGAGAACAAGGCTTATTCTCAAATATGCTCATGAAAACTGGGATAAGCACAAGGCCGTAATGTGCTGGCTATTAAAGCTCATGTCAACACTCGAATTATTATGTGTGAGCAGGAATACTTTATTTCCCCTAAGCAGTCATAGTTCAAGTCTGAGACCACTACTGACTCTGGAGTAAAGGTTGTTGTTTCACTAATGAAGGTTCAATGCAGAGCACACCTTCATGATGCATACTAGTCTATCTTTGTTTGGTAATCTCTCTTGTCCTTGTTGATATTAAAATGAGTGGGGGATTGTTGGACCATTTTAATATCTTTTATTTATTTATTTATATATTTTGTTCATGAATCTTCTTTTGTCTTGTTCATGAATCTCATCTTATTCATGAATGGAAATTTATTGTTTTGGTGACCTTTTGTCTTGTTTATGAATGGAGGTTAATTATAATTCATGAACTTGGTGGTGAGTTAATATTAGGATACACTCTCCCTTTTCTCTAGGTTCATGGTCATTATTTTTTTGGGTGTATTTTGTAATGTCCTAGTGGCCTATAAATAGTTCATCTCATCTACTCTTTTCTACACCAACACACCAACTATTTTCTATACAAGAGAGATTACTAGCAAAGAATGGTGTTTTTCTTGGTGGAGCTTTGGGTTCACCATCTTGTGTAGAGTTGGCTTGAACCATATGACAAGTGGTCGGGCTGTTGTATCCTAGAGGGGACAAGTCATAGTTTTGTGACTGCTGCATTGGTATTTGGGTTCTTCCTACCGCAGTAGGCTTGATCTCTTTAAAGAAAACGAGATATTCGTGTCTCAACCTGATCTATTTGTATCTCATTTTCTTTGTATTATTTATCAATAAAAATAAAATTTTCTGGTATTTTCACCAACAGAATTCTTCCTAATTTCTTGTATGAGACTAATTTTCATCTTGAATTCAAGGAATTTACGGAGAAAGTGAGGAATTAAGTAGTGTAAGTTGTGTTACAAACCCTAATAGAAGGAATCCTTCCATATCCTTGCATGAATGGCATTATTCATGGATTTAAGTTAAATTTTGTTGAAGCATAGAATTAACATATGCATAGATCTTTGTTTTCTTTTTACTTTTGAAGTTGTTAATGAAATTGTGGAACTCAAGCTTGAATCTAAATTCTCCCCTTGATTTGAACTTGAAAATTGTTTATATACTATGTTAATTTTTGGCCCTTAATTTGATTGACTTTGGGTTTGAATTTGAGGAATTTGGAACCCCAAAAACAGAGCCGAAATTCGGTTTTGGAACACCTAGAACCGCACGTGCAGCTAAGGAGCCCGCACGTACGGGAAACACTAGCGCATGTATGGCGGGTAGGCCCCGCACGTACGGATAATAGGGGAGGTGCTGGAGGCTTTCTACATAAAAAGCACCTGGTGGCGCACGTGCAGAGAGGGTCCTGCACGTGTGGCCAAGAAGCCCCGCATGTGCGGCTGTTTGACAACCTCGGTTTCACTTTTCTATATCATTTACTCCACTCTCGGGCCTCTGTTAGCGTGTTTAATCTGTAATTGATGTTCATTTGTATTGCATGAGCATTAAATGAAGTAAAAGACATTAGATCATTTAATTCCTAAGTAAAGGAACTAATTAGTTCGTTGTATGGCAAATTAAGTATGCTACGTCTCTATCTGTGTGTGTAGGTCAAACGCCATGTTCCAATCACCTGCATCACGGAACCAACTATGAGTAACGCTGTTGTAAAGATATGTTTAAACTAAAGCACTTATTTCCAGCTTTAAAATTTTGCTTTGTTTTACTATGTTTTCTTACACTTATGAATGATGATTCTACTTCTACTTACATTGTTTATTGTGGCATCCTTAGCATCTGTGCACATGATACAAAGACTTTTGTCAGTTCCAATTCATGGAACTCATGTGTACCATAGTGATGGCCATCACATCTGATCTTCGGTCTTCGTGACCGCTTGTATGTATTACTTTGGATGTACCACGTATTACATTATGCCTTCCATATGTAAGAAGAACCTGCTTTGTATATAATTGGTTTTACGTTGTGATCATCATTCGAAACCCCTTTACGTAGTTGTTATTTATTGGGCTTTAGCTCACGTTTTATATATGTATGTAGGCAATCCAGTTTAGGAGGGGACGTAGTGGCCACGATCTCACCTCCGTTTTGGTCAAGCTACTTTTTGTGCCTCGCGTTGAGGTTTCCATTTGTTGGAGCACTGACTGACCCAGTGGTCACCCCTTTTGCTTTTCACTCGCGTGTTAATTAGATGTCATTGGTGTCTTAATTGTTGTTAATGGGAATGATTTATCTCTTTTGGTTGTGTTGTAAGTATAAGAAATTTGTAATACCTAGGTGTACATATGTATATATTTATATAAAGCTACATTTTTGTTTCATGTAAGGTCACAGCTCGTTGCACGTTATACTTTCTTATATAATAGCTTCTGCTAGCCCCGTTCATTTGCCTTGTTCAGTTAGGCCTTCGGTAATCGTGGATTATTGGCCGGTTACGATATTAAATCTATAGGAGCGGGTTTCGGTCGTGACAGCCACTACCACCATGACTATTGCCATTGTCACTCCACCACCACAACCACTCAACCTCCACCATCATTACCTTCATCACCACATGCACTACCATCATTTCACCATCATTACCATACCACCACTCATTACCACTACCATAATCATCCATCCCTCCACCGCTATCATCATTACTGCCATCACCGCTACCTTTACTATTACCATCTCAAGATCATAATATAAAATTAATTTTTTAAAAATAAATAAATTTTATACATATTAAATAATTTATTTTAATTCATTGCTTAAAATTTTATCAAATAATTTTTTAATTTAAAAAATTCAACATTCAATTTTAATACAGAATTTTCTACTTTCTATTTTATCAAGCAGCATCTAATTCTAATCCTTTACTTCACTTACCTTAGACCTCTAAAAATAATTAATTATAACTTAAATAAGTAATTGAAAAGGAAGTATGTTGTCTATAAAATTGACAAACATAATTAGAATTAAATTTTTGCACTAGCAATTTCTAATCACCCCCCCCCCCCCCCCCCCCCAAGTGGTTTTGTAAGCCTTAAGATGAGTTAATTTTGCCTCGTTTATTTATTTATTTACTTATTTTTAGGTATTTGTCTCTATTAGGCGTCGAGAGGATAGATATTCCGATTTGTTTGAGAAATTGTTGAATGTTTTTGGAGTAATGTTCTATTTTATTTATAGATTGATACTTAATACTTTGTCTATTAAACACAAAAATAATAGATTCCATAATTTAGACTAATAACATCTCATTAACACAATCTAAACTTACTCCAAAAACATTAAATTATTTTCAATTTGTGAAGCAAATAGTTGGAAACCTGACCCACCATCACCAAAAAAAGTAAATAAATAAATAAAGAGAAATACTATGGTGCACATTAAAAAGAAAAATGATATAATTTTAATTTTTTGAGTCATAACTAAATAAAAGAAAAAATGTCATAACTAAATACAACATGAGGCATAACTAAAGAACTCATAAATCATAATTAAAATATATCATAACTAAAGAAGAAAATTTATTATAACTAAAGAAAAAAATAATATAGTTAAGAGTGTGTAAGATATATCTTTTTTAAAGGAGTGTATATTAAAATCTCTCATAAATAAATATGAGTGCAGAGATTCCATTAATGTATATTAGAATTTCTCATAAATAAATATGGAGAAATTATTGAATAATTCGGAAATATTACGTGGTCATATTTTAAGTCAATCACCAATTACTTAACCCTCATGTGTTCTCCCTCTCCAACATAAATCGTGAACTTCTGTCCCTCTCTATCAATTAAACTCTTATAAAACATTACATATTCATATTTCAAAAATACTAAATAATCATCCATAAATATGTGGCTGGCTTCTTTTTGTCTCTATCTCGTATCGGTACAATTAATTAATCGAGTTAATTAGGTGATGTGATGGTATCATTTGGTGTAGGTAAGTGCAGAGAGATATAATTGATGTACATACACGAGCTTTACAATTGGTTTTATTTTATAATGCGCATAAAACTAATAATAATTTGCACGACAGACAAGGACAAGGACAAGGTCCTAAACTTAAAAGGTTAATTTAGTTGGAAAATATATAATATTATGGTGGAAGTATGTGGTTTACAAAAAATAACATAAATAAAAAATAAAAATAAAAAATAAAAAATAAAAAAGGTAACATAATATATAAATCAATTATTAGCTGACCATGACCCATGGATTCAGTACAAGAATAATTCTTTTTTTTTTGGCAGCAAACAAAGAAATTTTTTTTATTCAGATAAAAAAATTACACAAAGGTTTGGAAAAAATTGCATCAGCATCAAACTAAGAAGTGGGTTGGCTTTTTGATTTTTTGACTTTTTTAGCTATTTTAGTTTGGGATAAAAAGCTTGGTTTAGGAAGGATTTTTTAGCTTTTTGACTTTTTTGGTAAGAGAAGAATGTAATGATTATGGGTTAGATGTGATGTTTTATTTGTTGTGGCTAAAATAACCTATTTTGTCTTTTGTGGCTATTTTAGTCACAAACCAACTTGCCAAACAACACCTAAGTATCCCAATTAGGTTGGCACCCAAAGCTTAACTAATCATATGCAATTCCAAACCCCCAATGGAGTTAGAGAGATTCCAACTCTCACAGATTTTGACTCTCCAAAAAAGACATTACATAACACTTCACATCCTTCCACCAATACACTTCCTAATATGATAAATATTGAACAAGCAATCATTAAAAGAGTAATGGAAGTCTTTGAATGAAGCTTTTAGCTAAATAACTACTTTGATGATAACTGATTCCTGTAACTCTCCCATCTTTGGTTGAACACCATTGAATAAACAATCATTTTTATACTTCCATATGGACCAAAGAGCAACATGAGGAATAGCTTTCCAGATTCTCCTCTCAGTTTTGTTAAACCAGATGCCATCTCACCATTGCAACAAGCATTCAACTGATCTAGGCACGACTCAATGAACACCCTGTAAGAAATGGTTTTGGAAAAACAGATTTTTCCTTAACTTTGGTATATTTTTTAGGTGGGACTCATACGCTAAAGTTGGCGGGTCTAAGTAGTAACGCGTTCTATGTCGTGTTGTGATTCACGTAGTATATTTGGTTGCTCAAAACCATTATCGGGTGAATGGAAAATTGAAGCCAAAGAGAGCTCCATAAAAATGGTATATTGGTGAAGTTTCCTTAAAGGTAACTAAAGGTTTGTCTCACATAGGTTTGTCCCACATTGGTTTGGTGGGCAAACTTTTATGGGTTTATAAGGCTTGAGTTTGCAACTTTAGTAGGGTCTCAAGGGGCACCACAAGTTTGAAGTAGAGAGAGGTTATGGACAAAGTGGGCTAGACCCATTGGATCCGAAAATAAACATGTGCGTGCGCCGTCTGAGCGGGCTGGGTTGGGCTGGTCCTGGATGTGAGGTTGGGCTTGTCCAACCTAATACTTATCTTTTTGGGCAAAAAACATTACATTTGAATTTTATTTTTATTTTTTGTTTCTGTTTTTACTTCAAATTTTGGTTGGAAATAAAATTCAAATTTTGATTTGCACCTCTTCAGAATTTCTGTATAGGTTCTATATCTGTCCAAACAGATCCGAATCTGTTCATATTCAAATCCAAAATAGTTCCTTATCTGTTTGAAATTCAAACTTGTATCTATTCGAACAGGTACCATACCTATTGGATTCAAACCAAATAGCTACTATTTTCATCTATAAATAGGCAATCCCTCAATTGATTTTTCATTTAGAAACTTTGTCCTAAATTTGCTATTGCTCTCTGCATTCTTGTTGCATTATTTTTCTTGTGAGAAAGAGTGTAAACACGAGTGTTTTCGTTGTGTGAATAGTTTGTAGTGTTGCTAGTATTCACTGTTGAGTATTTTATCCTAGAAGATAAACGTCCATAATCTGAAAGTACCGTGGAGAGGACGAATCTGTCTTAAGGACACAATGTTAAACACTGGACTTGATCAAAAATTTTGTTTGAGAAATTAATAAGGTAAGTAATTAATTTAATTTCAGTTTTAATTATTTTTCTTTTTTCAGATTCTGATTTTGTTTTAGTAACAAGATAAGAATCTGTTTTTATTTATTTATTTTTATATACTATTTTGATTTTTGTAATCAAACAGTCTCTCTCCTCTCTTTAATCCATTTTTCGAATACAGTGAAGATTGTCCAACACACCCCACCACTGCAGCAGAACAGTCCACACCCTCCAGACCATGGGGCACAAAATAAGCACATGCTCTATTGTCTCTTGCTCATTTTTGCAGAAAACTCATTCAGAAGATACATTCCCATCTGGTATTCCAATTCTCTGCAGAAACACAGAGGTCTTTACCGTATGTTTCCAAGCAAGCCACCAAAAAAATTGCACTTTGGGTGGAAAATAATTCACCCAAACTAGTCTACTCATTAAACCCAACTCAACAGCATCTATAATTGTATGATTATAAAGGGTTGAGACAAAAGACTGACTTGATTGGGCTGCTAATCAAACTGGTTTATCTACACCATTCAAATTAATTGATGGGGCCAATCGCAACATATCTCTAAGCCTGAGAAGTTCCTCATCCTCTCAAACAAATAAATGCCTTCTGAAACTTAACTCTTAATTTTCTGAGTTTTCTTTCTTTTCAACAAATAACCTGAACAATCTAGGGAACTCCTCTTTAAGACAGACATCACCACACCATTTATCCTACCAAAACTTCACTCTAATTCCATTACCCACTGAAATCTTGAAGTTACTTGCATAGAAATGGAACAAATTGGCTCTATGCTCTGCTACAGCTAAGGTGTCACTCCACAGTTTTGAATCCTAATACCTTGATTCAGAAAAGGAAACCATTCTTCCCATCCAAGATTGTACTTGCTACAGATCACCTTCTTTCATAAAGCTTCCTCTTCATTTGCAAATCTCCACCACCATTTAAACAAAAGGCAATCATTCACATCCCTTATTTTCCTAATTTCCAACCCTTTCTACATTTTGCTCATAGTTACGTCCTTCTATTTCACCATATGTAATTTCCTCTTTAAGTCTGTGCCTCCCCATAAAAATGCAGCCTAAATTTTGTTAATTTCCTTAGCAATTCTTTCTGGCATCTTATAAAGTGATAGATAATACACTGGCAAATTAGATAATATTGCCTTCATCAAAATCAACCTACCAGCAAAGGACAAAAATCTCCTCTTCCATCCAGCAAGCTTAATCTTTAATTGTTCGACAGCTAGTTTCCAAATTTTAAATCTCCTCTTCCATCCAGCAAGCTTAATCTTTAATTGTTCAATAGCTAGTTTCCAAATTTTCTTTCTACTTGGGCTCACTCCCAAAGGCAATCCAAGTCCGAGCAAAAGTTAACAAAGCAACTGTTTTTCAAGTTTAAAAAATTATTATGTAAGAATTAAAATCTCAAAATAATTTTAACTTTTATACTAAGACTCTGTTTGTTTCAACGTAAAATATTTTATATAAAAAAGTATTTTTTTTGTAAATTGATTTTACACACAAAAAAATATATTTTTATTTTTCGGCGTTTGGTTGATACTCAATAAAGTGTCATTTATGATTTTTTTTAGTGAGTTAAGATACACTTATTTGAAAAGACTAAATGTGCTGAAAAAAATTGTGAGTGAGAGTCAATTTTATAAAAATTGATTTACAGAATTTTTAAAAGTAAGTTATTTTTTGAAAAATGGTGCAAAAATATTTTCCTTATAAAATATTTTACTTACTTTTTATTCAACCAAATAACGAAAAATTAGTAAAATATTTTAAAAGAAAATATTTACGTCAAAACAAAAAGAGTCTAGGTAACATTATGCCTCAATCAAATGGAGAGACTAAACTAAGGCCAAAGGGTCCAAAAAACTAAATTTAGCTACTTAAAAAATAATAATGTTTAATTAGTAATTTTGTAGTTTACTATGTTATCCATTAAAATTGATACGATACATTTTGATTATACAAGTTTAATTAATAATTTTATTTTTAAAAATGCAAGAAGATTAATGTTTAATTGAATTTTGTGGCATTTAGATAAATTTGTTTTAGTATTATAGCTTTATATTTTGTTTGGTATATTTTTTTATTGTATACTTTATTTACTTAACTGTAAAGTAACAAAACTATATATAATTTATTTATTTATTTATTTTTTATTTTTATCTATGTAAGAAAATGTTCGTAATTAATTAAAACAATCTGTGTGGGTACCAGTAAATTTATTGAAAAAAAAAAAGAGAGTCTTATTAACATGTGTTTTTATTTTAAGAAAACTTTAAAAGATTGTATATTATCTATTACATTCATTTTCATGCGCAATGCACAATTTTATAAGTCTGCTATCATGTACCCTAAAAATACACATTAACAAAAATCATAAAAATGAAAATAATAATAATTTTTTTTTATAATTTTTTTATTTTGCGTGTGTGAATATATATATATATATATATACATACATATACATAAAGACCCCCAACTTGAGAGTTCACTTTGGGCCTCTAAAGCTTCAAGATGCTGATGACACTTCAGTTTGTTTAAACCAAAAATATTTTTTATATTTTTTATTGTTTGGTATAATTAAAAAGTAAAAATTAATAGCAAATAAGTTATTTTAACGGAGAATGTCTTCTACCTTTGAAAGTTGAAAAATATTTTCTAAATGAATGTGTTATCAATATTGCCATCATGATTATCGTTGGTACCGCTGCTACCATCCCTACTACCACTATTAATACAATCATTAATAAATTAATATTAAGAACGCAATCAAACATAAAAAAAATATAAATTGTGAAATTCTTTTCCCTAAAATGAAAAAATGTAGATGGTACTCAACATTTTAAAAATGGGGATGCACCAATAAATCCCAAATTAATAATTTATGCACTGTTTAGTCCTAAAAGTTTTCTTATAGACTGAAAGGTCTCATTATAATGTTAATAATATCAGATACAATGTTAATAACATCAGAGTCATGTTACAAACATTAGATTTCAAACATCTAATGTTCATCAAATTTCAATAATGTTTGAAAATATAGGATGAAAAACATCTAATGTTCATCAGATTTCAATAAATTTTGAAATTATAGAATGAAACATCAGATCATTTACGTCATTTACATCATGCTAATGTAAAAATGGAACTAAATGGAGCATAAGAAAACTTTTAAGATTAAATGATTTAACGTTTCAAAAACTAGGACTTATGGGTAAATTTTCCTTTAAGGATACATAAGTTACTTTTTAGCATGATCATTACGTTTTCACTTACAATACAAACGTGTATACTTAATTATATGTATTTGTAGTTTTTAATTTTTTCATATAATAAAAATAATTAATATTTTAAAGAAGCTTCAATTCATTAATTTAATTCTAAGTTACATCAAACAAAAGAAGCTTCAATTCATTAATTTAAAGAAGCTTCGTTTGGAAAGTGGATTGACATTTTGGCTTTTGATTTTTTGGCTATTTTAGCCTGGGGCTAAAAAACTTGGTTTTGGAAGAATTTTTGACTTTTTTGATTTTTTTGACATTTTTGTGAAAGAAAGAATGTAATGATTATGAATTTGATGTGATGTTTTGTCTTATTGGGCTAAAAAGCCTAATTTGTTTTTTGTGACTATTTTAGCCAAAAAATCCTTAAACCCAACTTCCCAAACATAGGCATAATTTGGTGCAATCAACTTGGTAGCACACTTGAGAATATTGGATAGTGCTAAATTTCTTAACTTAGCATCAATTTTGTTGTGGAGGAATCCCTTCTCTCTTTTTCTCTCTCCAATAAATTACAGTTGCTTTATTTTTTTTTCAGCCCCGATTTAGACCATTAAACCATGACCACTAGGAGCAGCTCTAATTACGTGGCATCAAACAAGGAAGGAAAAATCAGACCTTCATATTACGGTGTGTGTGTTTCACGCACTGTGAAAAAAAAAAAAAAATTTCCCGTCTAAAAATCTGATAACAGAGGGAGAAGAAATCGTGTCTATTCTAAAGCTTTATTCCAGGGATAAGAAATCGTGTCTCTGTCCCCGTTTTCGTCTCGCTCAAGTGTCTTCCCTCTCTCGTCTGAATCGGGGCTGTTCCAAGGAAAAGAATCGTGTCTCCATCCCCGTCTTCGTCTCGCTCAAGCGTCTTCCCTCTCTCGCTCAAGCGTCCTCCGACGTCCCTCTCCTCCACCGTCTGACGTATTCAAGTTAGTCCACCATCTCCGGCGTCTTCGTCCAGCGTCTCCCTCTTCGATTGTCGTCCCTCGTCCAGGTAAGTTTATCTGTAGCTTTTGTCCATCTCTCCCTCTACACTTACACATATACATACATATATATATAGATATATATAAAATAGGATTTTGAGAATGCCAAATATGTAATGAAATATACATTGAAGCTTATAATTTCCATAGTAGATTAACAGAAATTGTATAGCTTAACAGATTGAGAATGCCAAATATGCTAATTAACAGATTAAAACTCAAGTTGTAATGGCAATTAACAGAGTAAAACTCAAATTAACAGATTAGCATATTTAACAGGACCTTCTTAACATATTAACAGATTAGAAATTGTTTGGGAATGCTAATTAACAAATTAAAACTCAAATTAACAGAAATTGTATAGCTCTCAAATTGTAAGAGCTTGCATTGTTAGAAATTGTTATAATTTGTTAATCTGTTAATTGTTACAATTTGAAGCTCTTACAGATTAGAAATTGTTACAATTTGAAGCTCTGTTAATTTTTGAAAGGGTAATATGTTATAGTCTGTTGAAAGGGTAATATGTTATAATTTGTTCAAGAGCTTGCATTGTTAGAAACAGATTATTTATTTGTTAGGAAAATATAAATAAAGAAATTGACAGATTAATAATAGAAATGGAGATTGGTTCATCTGTTAATCTGTTAATGGAGATTTGAATAATCTGTTCATCTGTTAATCTGTGTGTATATGTGTAAGTATAACAGATTAATAACAGAATAGCTTGGTTCTATTATTCTATTAATCTATTAAATCATTTGATTTCATATGGTATTTTTGAATGAGCAGAAACGGAGATTGGTTCGAATAGTGGTGAGAATCCTTTATGAAATGAGAGTGAGGAAGTTGAAGAACTAAAGAGGGGTACGTATTTTAGCTCAAAGCAAGAAGTGTACGCATTTTATGGCAAATATGCTAAACATGTTGGATTTTCCATAGCTTATAAAACTCAAGTTTGTGGCAATGATGGGGAATTAAGATATTTTGGGATTGAATGTTCTCGATCGGGAAAGAGAATCAAAAAATCAGAAATAAACCCTCTAAAGCCATCTTTGTCTACAAAAATTGATTGCAAAGCAAGGGTACGGGCAACCTTACAAAAGGAAGGGAGATTTATGTTAACCACAGTTAACCTTGACCATAACCATGACTTGATTCCCACCGACTCACATCATTTTACAATGAATAAGAAAATTCTTACTTCTGTGAAGAGAAGATTAGAAATTAATGATCAAACAGGGATTGAGGTGTCTAGAAATTATCACTCAATGGTTGTTGAAGCTGGGGGTTATGAGTCATTAACATTTGATGAGCGAGATGCACAAAATTACGTTGACAGAGCTAGAAAATTGAGGCTTGGAGAAGGAGATTCTGATGCACTTCAAAAATATTTTTTGAGGATGCATGCACAAAATTCAAGTTTCTATTATATGATTGATGTTGATACTTACTTTCACATAAGAAACTTGTTTTGGGCAGACACAATGAGTCGGGCAACTTACAAAGAATTTGGAGATGTTGTTTCATTTGACACAACTTACCTCACTAATAAATGTGATATGCCATTTGCTCCATTTGTAGGAGTTAACCACCATGGACAGTCGATTTTGCTTGGTTGTGGGCTGTTATCCAGTGAAGACACTGATACATTGGTTTGGCTATTCAAATCATGGTTAAATTGCATGTCAGATCATCCCCCAAAAGCTTTGAAATCGAAGATGTTCGCCCATACTTTGAAGTTGTTTGGTGACAGTTGGTGTATTGTCCATTCGCACTTGTCCTTCATCCCTACGTTGTGAATTTGTAGGCAAGCACCATCCAATAAACCCATCGCAATCAGGACAACAATAAAATAACTTATTCTTGTTTCGTTCCGTCTCTGAAATTCGAATGATTGCTTTTTCCGACATTGAGGACAATTTCTGTTGCAATATGTCAATTGATCTGATGTACTGCTGTTAACACTTAAAGTTGACATCTGCAAAAATATGAAGCAAAATCTCAATCAGTTACTGTATGTTAGGTTTTATTCTTGGCAATCCCGTTTGACAAGGATTTCTATAAGAAGTTGGTTTTCTTCCAAAATTAGGATTACTTTGGATTTCTATAAGTAATTGGATTTCTCCCAAAACTAGGATTACTTTAGATTTCTATAAGTAGTTGGTTTTTTTCCAAAAAACTAGACCACTCTTTAGATCTACTTGGAGGTTTTCTAAGGTTTTCTTCTGGAGGATTTTTGTGAGTTTTCCTTGATAAATTTGAATGAGTATTAAACTCATGAATTGAGAAGCATACATCAAGGAGGTTGATCGAATACAAAAGAGAGAGTTATTCTTCGGTGGATTCTGAAGAATTTGAGCCTGAAGCTTTGGTGGATTCTGGAGTGGCTCATCATTAAGACAATTCCGAGGTGAAGACGGGGTTGGAAGAGGCACATAGATGTTGGTTCAATTCGGGCGTGGATTCGTTATGTAATTCAGAGTATACCTGTGTAATTCCTTTATGTCTTTTTAGTGGATTGTTTTGTGGCTTTTGCCCGTGGTTTTTTTTTATATCACAATTGGAGGTGTCCAATTGTGGTTTTTCCACGTAAAATTGTTGTGTCGATTTGTCTTGATTGTTTGATTGGGATTGTTATATACTGCTTAAAATTGATACATAATCACAAATTAACATCTAGGGGATTTCTAGATTTTTCAATTGGTATCAAAGCGGTTCGTTCTAGTTTTTTAAAAAATTCTTTTAGAACGAGATCTTGTTTGATTTGTGATAATGGATACAATTCGTGAGGGAAATTCTATGGTTCGACCACCCCTACTTGACGGATCCAATTATTCATTTTGGAAAAGTGGAATGAGATCGTTTTTAGAATCTATTGATGAAAAAGTTTGGCAATCTGTCATGTATGGGTGGACCGAACCGACGATTACCATTGATGGAGTAACTTTCCCCAAACCAATTGATAAGTGGGACACAATTGATTACCAAAATAGTAGCTGGAATAGTAAAGCTATCAATTCTCTCTTTTGCGCTGTCACACCTGAAGAGTTTAGCCGTATTTGTAATTGTGAAGTCGCAAAAGAGGCTTGGGATATCTTACAAACTATTCATAAGGGCACTCCTTCTGTTAAACGCTCAAAACTTCAAAGGCTCACATCTAGTTTCGAAAACCTTTCAATGAAAGATAGTGAGACCTTTGATGAATTTTATGCAAAGTTGAGTGACATTGTTAATTCCAGCTTCAATTTAGGTGAAAAAAATACCAGAATCCAAAGTTGTGGGAAAAATTTTGAGATCCTTGCCCGATCGGTTCCAACCAAAAGTTATGGCTATTGAGGAGGCTCAAGATGTTGACAACCTCAATCTGGATCACTTGGTTGGAAATCTCCAAACTTATGAGGCACATAGGAATTTCAAAAAGAAACAAAAAGATATTGCTTTCAGTAGTGCTCATAGAGTTGGAGAGGATTCTGATGAGGATTGTGAGATAGATTCCAAGATTACGGCTGCTTTTGTTAAACAATTTAAAAAATCTTTTTTGAAAAAGAATCCTAATCTTTTGGACTCTACTCATACTCATAAATCTAAAGGCAAAGATAAACTCAAAATTAATTCTATAGCCAAGAAGGAGAAAGGAAAGATACTAGGAAACTCTAAAAGAGTCCAATGTTATGAATGCCAAGGATTTGGCCACTTTGCTTCAGAATGCCCCACTCGTTTGAAAAAGAAGAAAGCCCTCGCTATCACTTGGGATGATGAATCAGAATCTGATGAAGATGAAAGTGATAATGAAGATCAAGGTGAAGAGGGACATAAACAATTCCTTGCTTTCATGGCGGCTTCTGAAACTAAAGGACGAACAGAGTATCCGAAGAGATCGGTTGAGAATGCCACTGATGATGAATCCTCGGAGAGTGATGATGAAGAGCTTGAGCAAGCTTATGAAAAGTTGTATAAGGAGTCTCTTAACTTATCCAAATTGAATGACAAACTCATTACGAAACTCAAAGCATGTGAAAGTGAAAATGTCAAATTAAAGAAAGAGATTTCCGAGGCTAGGAATGATGCCCTTAAAATTTCTAATGATTGACAAGTTCTTTGTGCAAAACTCTTGACTTGTGAGACAGAGAGGAATGAGCTACAGCAAATCTATGCAACATATGAAGAAAAGATTGAAACTCTCGAGATGTCTCAAGTTGCTTTGGAAGAACTAATGATCAAGAAAGAGGAAGAACTCAAGTGTGCTATGGCAACCATTGGTCTTTGGAACAGAGGATCAAAGACTTTAGACAATATCATTGGGTCTCAACAAATTTGTTCTGACAAGAGTGGCATTGGCTTTAGTGATAACAAAGAGCAAAAACAGAGTGCATCTACATCTCATGATACAAGAACTCAAAGAAAAGGAGAACAAAAAATTCAACATGAGGATGGACTTCTCAAATTTCCTAGAGTTGGTAAGGTAAAAGAAAAAAAGGTACACCCTGTACATCCTGTTTTTATTTGTCATCATTGTGGTATGCATGGTCATATTCGCCCTTATTGTTATAAGTTGCATGGGAGAGTGTATTTGCCTAGACCTATGAATAGGAAGTTGGAAACTATGTCAAGACGGGTTCTCATTGAAAGGGAAGGGAACCATAACGTCAAGACACCACCTAAAAACCGCAATGCTCACAAGTTTGTTTATACTAAAGCGGTTTTGGTGAGAAAACTTGACTTGTGTTAATCTGTTTATTTGTTTTAGTTTTTGGGTTTATGTGTACTTGTTCGTTTTCTGACTTGTTTTGTTTAAAAAAAAAAAAATTGTGTGCATGTTTGTTTTTTTGTCTTACTTTGGTTAAGAAAAAAAATAAAAAATAAAAAAAAAATCCAAAAAGATTTTCTTAGTATGGTTTTGCAAGCTTGAAATTTTTGAGTGGTCCTTGGTGCATATTGGAATTGATGAGAATATCCATTACGTGTTACCATGTGTGTACTTTCTGCGGTCATTACTCATTTTGGAGTGTGTGTTTTTTGATTAGTATGTCTCATTCTGTACACACTCTTGGATTAGCAAATTTTGGAGTCTTCCATCTTAGTGATCATTTTTTTTCTATGGACTTCTGGCATTGTATCTTTTGCTTTTCTAGAGGAATTGACCTATACTAGCATATCATGGGTGATGTTGAGTCTCTTAACCACCTTCCATCTTTATGCATCTCCATGACTTTCCCCTCAATTCTTTGCAGTCCAGCCATGAGGAAAAGGCTACCTCAGAGTCACCAACCAGGCCATCCTTCTTATATCCATGCTTCTCTGGTTCGGTTTCTATACTCTTGAGCGTGTCAGCCGCCAATGAATGTGCAAAAGAAAGAAAAAATGTGCAAAAGAAAAAAAAAGATGTGTAAAAGAAAGAAAAGAAAAGAAAAAGATGTGAAAAAAAAGGAGGAAAAAAAATAAAGGATTCATTGATTGAGGGGGAGCCTCCGCCTTTACTCACCAAAATACCCCTTGATTCCTAGTGGTTTGATTTTCCTTAGTTGTGCTTAGATTCTCTTGTCAGAGGTCCAACTTTCAGAACACTACTAGGATTTGAATCTCATGTTTCTCAAACTCCAAGAGTCACACACACACTTTTTTCATGGGATCTATGCTTTTCATATAATGCATCACTTTCTTTTATGAGGAATCTTCTACAGGCTGTGCACATTGTGTTTTCTAGTAATTGTGCTTCTTCGATAATCTTGTGTGTTTCAAGGTACAAATCAGAAATTCCTTGCTTGCTCCACCATATTATTTTTGTCGTTTTCTTCCTGTTCACTGTTTTTAGTGCTTGTGGTTACTTTTAGTAAGGGGGACTTTGGTTTATCATTGCAAGAGTTTTTTTGGCATGAACACTTTGTTTTGTTTGGTACAGGAGATTGGCATTAGTTGGTTCGCATGTTGCTTTGCATTGGCTTCTTTTTTTGTTTGAGCTTCCTTTTGTGACAAAAATGGGGAGATTATTTCGTCGAGTGAATGTGTTTTATTATTCATCTATTCATGCTACATATTCTTAAAAACTCTAAGTCGCATTTATTCATGTTTTCCATCTCATGCTTCAAGATAATCTAGCCATATGTTTATTGCTTTTTCATATACTCTTGTGGCACTAATAGTTGTTTTGGAGATTGTGGCATTAATAGTTGTTTTGCAGATCTTGACCGTCAGAAAGAAGTTTGCGTTTGTTGGCTATAATGGGTTGGGGTGATTAGGATTTTATTTGTTAGGTGTGTTTTGTCACGGCATTGCCAAAGGGGGAGATTGTTAGGTTTTATTCTTGGCAATCCCGTTTGACAAGGATTTCTATAAGAAGTTGGTTTTCTTCTAAAACTAGGATTACTTTGGATTTCTATAAGTAATTGGATTTCTCCCAAAACTAGGATTACTTTAGATTTCTATAAGTAGTTGGTTTTTTTCCAAAAAACTAGACCACTCTTCAGATCTACTTGGAGGTTTTCTAAGGTTTTCTTCTGGAGGATTTTTGTGAGTTTTCCTTGATAAATTTGAATGAGTATTAAACTCATGAATTGAGAAGCATACATCAAGGAGGTTGATCGAATACAAAAGAGAGAGTTGTTCTTCGGTGGATTCTGAAGAATTTGAGCCTGAAGCTTTGGTGGATTCTGGAGTGGCTCATCATTAAGACAATTCCGAGGTGAAGACGAGGTTGGAAGAGGCACATAGAGGTTGGTTCAATTCAGGCGTGGATTCGCTATGTAATTGAGAGTATACCTGCGTAATTCCTTTATGTTTTTTTAGTGGATTGTTTTGTGGCTTTTGCCCGTGGTTTTTTTTTATCACAATTGGAGGTGTCCAATTGTGGTTTTTCCACGTAAAATCGTTGTGTTGATTTGTCTTGATTGTTTGATTGGGATTGTTATATACTGCTTAAAATTGATACATAATCACAAATCAACATGTAGGGGATTTCTAGATTTTTCAGTGTATTAGTCTTAGGACTGTTTAACTTGCTAGAAACAATGGTGATTCCTTGAAGGCTAGGGGTGGCCACTGTTTGGGCCATAGGTTATGGTCTCCTAGAAAAAAAATTATGTCTTGTTTAAAATAATAATTAGAAAACATAACCCACTATAACTACAGCAGGTAAATCACCTCTACTATCAATGATTCTAGTTCAACAATACCTAATTTTGGGGAAGTAGTAAAGATTTAACAAAGGCCAATCAGCATGATTATAACATCATGCTAGGCATACACTTTTAAATGCACTTGGTCTTGTGTGTAGTGGTTGTGAGATGAGCTGTTGGAATATGTCTCAAACATGGTATGACTAGGTAGACTTGTATCAAATACAATCACATAAATGGACCAATCACATGACTAGGTAGACTTGTATAATGTGCTTATAAACTAGGAAAATAAGTCAGTTTTTATAATTTTACAAATGCCTTCTATATCAGTGGCAGAGAATGTTTAGAAGTTGCATAAAATAAACAAGTGGCAGAGAATGTTTAACAAGTTTCTTGGTTGTGTTCTTCTCATTTTCCAGATTGCGTTCTCTTATTTAACTAATTTATTAGTTATGTACAGAAAAACAATACTTAGATGAAAGGGCCAAAGGGTTAGTGTTATTAGCCTTCCTTTATATGCATATATTGGTTCACAAATATCTATATTTAGTGTGCTTTTTACTCTATTTTTTGAAGAAAAAAAAAAATTGAAGTGGGTAAAGAAGTCTGTTGCTAAGTTTTTGGTTCACAGAAACCTATATTTAGTGTGTATATTACTGTCTTTTTTTTTTTCTTTAGAAAATTGAAGTGGGTAGGTAAAGTCTGTACAAAGTTTGGATAAAATTATTCCCACAAAAAATGAGCTTTGGATGCTTTAGCAATATTGGTGTCAAGTTTTAACTACCTAAACGGTAATTAAATTAAATATTAAAACAAAATGACTTGGAGGAGAATTAAGATTATTGCCCAAAATCAGTTAACCCAAAAAGTCAAATTCCTATGTGCTGGCATTTGGCACTAGGTTAGGATTATAGTTGGATAATGATTCACATGGATGGATCATGCCTACGGCTTCACTAATTTTTAGGGTAGTTGTGGTTATGGGTTCCAATTATGATTCATTCTTTTATATCTGTTCATCTTTTTTTTTTTTAATAAAAATTAATTCATACTCTAGCCTAGTTTAAGGAAAGAGAATGTAGGGATTGAACCCCGTTATATGAGCCAGAGCATCAAAGGGTACAAGTCAATAACCAAATACAATTCATACTCTTGATTCTAAATTTTAAGCCAATAACAACATACATTGTCAAAAAGCTTGATAGTATGAATATAGTGACAAGTTTTCTAATTTAGAATCACAGAACCAAACTTTAGTTCCAAATATTCTACAATCTGATATATTTGATTTTTGTTCACCTTCAAATCGAATTAAACCAGTCTAGAAATATCTTAAAATATGTTTAATTAAGAACAAATTCTCTCTTATCCAAAATATAATTATTTCATTTGTTGCTCCATTTAAGATGTGTGAGCAAATGTTTTTCAATGTTACCAATCACTGACTCTATTGTTATGATTTGTAGTCCCATTGAGGTGTGAGCATGTGTTTTTCAATGTCACTTATCATTGCATTTGGTGATGATTTTCATCTCTACATTTCAGTGCTATCCCCTTAAGAGGTCATAAAGTAGTAAGTTCACATAGGACATAGGATGCAAACTTCATTAGTGTAGGCAAATCCAATGTAATGTAAAATTGGGGCAAATCAAAATCAAAATCAAAATCCTCCTAAACAGATGAAATCAAAATCAAATTCATCCAATGTAAAATTGGGGCAAATCAAATCAAAATCAAAATCCTCCTAAATAGATGAAATCAAAGTCAAAGGCACAAAAATCTCAACAAATCAGGGCATATATATAGGTATATATATATATATATATAGAGAGAGAGAGAGAGAGAACTGACCTGTGCAGACAGATCTGTCGAGAAGATGGAGAGAAGCTGCGCTCGTCGTGAGTGAAAGATGATGACGGAGAGAAGTTGTGCTCGTCGGGTCGCCGGGGTTGTAGAAGCTGCGTTTAACCTCGATCGTCGTCGGGTTAGAGAGCTGTGCTCGTCGGGTCGCCGGTGTTGGAGAGCTTGTCGGGGTCACCGGTGTTGGAGAGATGCGATTGTCAAGAGAGAGGAACAACAGAGGAGAAGTTCAGAGAAGAGAAGTTCAGAATAGGGAGAGAGAGAGTCTCAAATGTATTGTCAAAATGAATTTGAAATTTGAAATGAATGAGAAGAGAGAGAAACGGGCGAGTTTGCATCACATTTCCACGTTGGCAACGACGTCATTAGTGTTGATTTAGTGATCAACTTTTAGTGATCGGAAGCATTTTTGTTTTTTTTTTTTTTCTACTCTCTTTAAAAACCTCTATCTAAGGAGAGAGCGCAGTGCTTCTAACTTTCATTTTCTCTCCGTTTTTTCTCTGACAATTTCTTTTTTTTTTTTATCATCACCATGCTAACCAATCTTGCTCCCCTAATCTCCATTCATTACCAAAAAAAAAAAAATAAAAAAAATAAAATAAAATAATTAAAGTTTTAGAGATCAAAATTTAAGTACAATACCCACCCAAAAAAAAAAAATTTAAGTACAAAATTATTTTTTAAGGACCAAATATTTTTATCATGCAAAGTGTCATTATTATATTTTTAGCAACGAAAATTAGACATTAGTGATGAATTATTATTCTTTTGAGACCAAATTTTTTATCTCAAAAACTAAACCATTTTGAGACTAGATTATTTTGTCTCTAAAAGTCTATTTATTAGTAACATTTTCAAAATTTTGTCACTAAAAGTCTTGTTTTTACTTTTCGAGACGACTTTTTAAAGATTATCCTCATGACGATAGAATTAGTCCCTAAATGTCTTTAGCAATAAAATTTTTACTTTTAGAGACCAAAACATTTAGGTAGCGTTTGGTAGAGCTTTCTAAATATGATTTGAGAATATGAGTTATATTTTGAGTTTGTAAGTTTAGAATTATGATTTTGAGTGTGAAAAATTTGTTTGGTGAATGAGTTTGAAAAAGAGTTTTGAAAAGAGTTTTGAATTGGATGGAAAATTTTTGATGTGACATATGATATTTGATACAAAAACTTATAACTCATAACCAAACACACAACTCAAAATTCTATTATAACTCATAAATTTTTTTTAAAAATTCAGAAAATATTTTTTGTTGAATATATAAAAATTAACATGTGTCAATTGCAAAAAAAAATAAATAATAATAATAATAATAATAATAATAATAATAATAATAATAATAATAATAATTTGCACTGCTCCTGTCAATTGGTAGGACGTCTGGAGGGACGATCGATCAATCCAAATTTTCCCGCCTTCAATTGATTTTTCAAAAGTGAGCGTAGAATTAATTTTTGAAAATTGCAAACAAACACCATAGGCAAATCAAAGGACGGAACTAAAGTTCCAAAACCCTTCTAAACACAGCCTTAGTCTCTAAAATTCTTGTAGTGATCATCAACTTGCCATCAAGAGAATTTTTAGATCTACATTCAAATGTGGCTCGTGATCGAGATCTAACACTAGTAAACTCGTTTTTATATACTAGGTGATTACCTTAGATTCAGAATGGTTTATTTTGTAATGTAGAGATGGTGATTAC
Source organism: Camellia japonica (assembly GCA_030407325.1). NCBI lineage: Eukaryota > Viridiplantae > Streptophyta > Magnoliopsida > Ericales > Theaceae > Camellia > Camellia japonica. Next base: position 111,621,693 of record JAPPVO010000059.1, read on the forward strand.
AATACCACAACTATCAGTTGTGACGATTGACGAATTAAGAAGCTGTTTAGTGGTGGTAGTTTTTTTTTTTTTTTCTTTTAAATTTATTTTAATGTCTCTCTACATAGAGGTTTCCTTACATTGTGGAATCTTTCTCCTCCTTGCGTGGATATTTGTTTTTCTCCCTAGATGAAGGCTCTCTTTTATCACTTTTGGCATCTATTTTGTATTTTGATATACTTTATTAAACAATTGATTGTCAGATGTATAATGTACTGCGCCTCGTGGTTTCTTATAATTTTTTTTAAAAAAATATATAAAATAAAATAAAATAAATTAATTTTATTAATGTGACACTTTTGTTGGTGAAATAATAAATTTTGGGTAAATTTCACTTCATGTGATGTTGCCCATGTGCAGATTACACTCTTATTATTTGGAAGTAACTACATAAACCCTTTGTGAATTGTGGATTGAAGTGCACTATCACGCTACAATTTCCAGGAGATCCAAATCATATAGGAAAATGGCTTTCATAATTTGATATGTGAAAATATAAATAACTTTGCAAAATAAAGAAGTATAATCAGAACCAAAAAATAAAAAAAATAGTATAGAGAACAAAATCAATGATAGAATCCCTCCGTCAATTGTATATTTTCAATTCATGAGTTACAGAAGTCACATGCATTCTATATTCAAAATTGCTACATGGCATGAATATAGAGAGTGGGAGATATTACATTCAAATACTAGTATCTGAGTTCAAATAACATGCCATACGGGGTCACATTTAAAAAGGAGCATAACCTCATTTACAAACTGACCCAACCTGTGAACACCCCTAATTGTTATCTCATCTCAATGGAAAACCAGAGCTTGGCTGGATTGGGTTTAATTAGTATAATATAACGCCCCAGAGCTCCGGACCATGCTCGAGCCCAACCTCATACCATATGGAAAGCGTTTTGACTTGGGCTAGCATTGAAAAGCCCACTCAGATGCGGGGTCATTGCTGTGTGGGTCGCCCTGCAGTTCTCTACTGTGGCCCATACAGTGCCGTTTTATCTCTTTTTTTTTTTGAGTACTTACCAATTAGTCCTATTAACTAGACTTATTTACCTACAGGTCCTAACTAATAAATTTAATACTATAAAAATAAGAGAGTGATAAATTTATCACTAAAAATTTATTCATAAAAACAAAGAGACTGATAAATTTATCACTATAAATTTATTCATAAAAATAAAAGACTGATAAATTTATCTTTATCACTTAATAAATTTATCAATAGGACTTAATGGGTAATAAATCTCAAAAGTAGGACCTATTGGGTAATAAGTCTCCAAAGTAGGACCTATTAGTAGTTTACCCTTTTTTTTTTTTCTTTTTTTTTGCCCTTTCAAATCCTTCTCTCATGATGCTGATTGCTGGAGCAAGATATTTGCAATAATATAATATTTTTATTTATTAATCTATTAATATAAACACAAAAGAATGTTTATATATATGGGTACACATAAATAAATTAATTTAAATTAAAACTTATTAACTTAAGTTATATTTTTATAGTATGATATAACTGAAATTATTATTTTACATTATAAACGTCACAATATATTTTAAAATAATTTTAGGGACTATTTGTCATATGATTAAAAATTTAGGGACTATTTGTCATATGATTAAAAATTACAAATACAAAGGGATCATTTGTTGTATGATTAAAACTGCAAAGTGTTGGGATGTTATAGCAATCCCGGTTTCCTCTCCTTTGGTTGTTGTATTCCGGACTTAGGTTCCGTGGTGTTGGTTGTTGTGTATAGCTTGTTTCCATCCTTCAATTCTATATGTTTGAGTTTTAGGTTGTGTTGAGCAGGTTCGTAACAGGCTGGTTGTGAATGGGTGCAAATGGTTGCTGCCCAAATTTTGGTGTCTTCGCTCGAGCGAGACTTTTGTCGCTCGAGCGAATTCTGTGTTTTAGTTCCTTCGCTCGAGCGAGAATTGAGTTTTGTGTCTGGTGGCTTGAGCGAGAAGTCTGGCGCTCGAGCTTGCGTCTGCACCTCTTTTTGACTTGAAGGTTGCATTTCTTGGCTCGAGCGAGCTTTCCTTCGCTCGAGCGAGCGAGGTCTATGTTTTGGGTTTCTTCGCTCGAGCGAGCTTTTCTTCGCTCGAGCGTGCTTCTGGGTTGCAGACCTGAAGCTTCGGATTGTTGGCTCGAGCGAGGCTTTCTATGCTCGAGCGAGGTTTCTTTGTGTCTGGTCGCTCGAGTGAGCCTCGAATATATCAGTTGGCAGCAATGGGATTACACTTCACTTTTTCATCTCTTTACATCTCAAACCCTAGATTCAGCTCTCTCTCTTTCTACACACACCTTCTCTCTAGGGTTTCATCTACTTCTAGAGTGTTACTACCCTAATCTTTTTGTAAGAAAGATAAAGGGTCGTGAGGGCTTCACTTTAATCTGATAATTTGTGGATTTGGAGCACTTTGAGTTTCACCTCTCTCCTCCTTTGAGCTCCGAAAATTAAGGTAGGGATATCCTACTTCATCTTATGAGTTTTGTCATAAATTTTAGTCATTATGATTAAATGGTGTTGTTTGGTAATTTTGGAAAAAATTAGGGTTTGATGTGTAATTATGTAAAGAGGGGTTTTGTGTTTTAAAAGCTCCATTGTATATAAGGCTTGGGAATATGAGTTTGGGAGTGAAATTGGTGGAATTTGGTATTAGGATCAATATTTGAAAAAATGGAAAAAAATGCCCTAATTGTGTTGAATAATTAATTTGAATAATTAATTTGTGGGAATATGAAATTGAGTTGAAATTCATGAAATTGGGGAATTATAAGATTGAATGGTGTAGTTGGATTAATTAATCACTCACCTATGAAAATGTTGATATTATATTTGTTTGATGCATTTATATTCTGTTTAGAAATAACTGCCTTAGGCTATTGGTGGAGGATAGTCTTGATTGTTGTAGACACTGTATGTTGATTAGGGAAAACTGAAACTAATCAAACGTGTTATGTCATTGAATATGAGTGTTGGAACAATACAGCGAATATGTGTATTGATTGATCATTGCATATGATAAGTGTTTAATTACATTCTATATGTATATTGTTTGGGAGGAGATAGGGGATGGACTCCATGGTTTGAGAGGAGATAGGGGATGGACTCTCAAACCTGTTTGGGAGGAGATAGGGGATGGACTCCATTAATACAACAAATCTGTGTATTAATTGTGAAGTATGGAAGTGTTTTTAACATGAGTAGTAATCTCATTTGAGTCGTTGATATTGGAGATATTTTAACATGAGCGGTTGTCTCATTTAAATTGTTCGGCCAGGTTCTGAGCCATGTCTATATAACTTGAAAATTGGATAAGTAAAGGAAAGTGAAATGAAACATGGACTATTTGTCATGGAATTGAATTGTGTTACAAGTTGTTTTATAAGTGTTGGCCATTTATCATATGCTAATGTTTTAGTCATTACTCATATCTGGTTTAGTATATCTCTACTGGGCATTGGCTCACCCTATATGGGACATCATTTTCAGGTCCAGGTGATATGCCACCTCCAAGGACGTAGCTTGGGAGGCTTAGAGGCTTGAAGATCTTTTTGTTGTTTTCTTTATGTAATACATGTTAATCAAGCAAAGGGCTTATTTTGTATAAAGAGCTAGGACTCTTCTTTGGTTGTATCAAAGTGTTGACTTGGAAAGTTGTAAGCCTATAGGGCATTTACTTTTGATGTCAACATGTAATACTTTTGTAATGAATACTCTGATTTATGAAAATATGCTTTATCCTCTTATGTCCATGCATGTCAAGAATTGTGGGTTTAATGTATTATTTGAGGGCGTTACAACTTGGTATCAGAGCGTACCGGGTTCGAATACTTTGGGTACGCGGGAAGTGGTTAGTACCACAATGGGTTTGTCTTGCTTGTTAGAGACTTATGCATGATGTTATATGTTTATCTGATAACATATTTATGTGACTATATGGGTATGGGATTTAGTTTCTAGGATGTTGATTAGATCCTTGGGTTTCTGGGAGTCCTGTTGGAAAAGCACTTGATCAATGCTGTTTCTGACCGGAACTCTAGTAACGCCTCGGGACTGTCATTATCTAGAAACGAAATTAGTAAGTGCTTATGTGATTAAGTGCTTATGTGATTATGTGCTTACGTGGAATGAGTTACTGTTGTCCAATGCATTAGGACGCGAGTGAAATAGCTTCGGCCCATTTGTGAATGAGCTAATGTTCATCGTTACCTTTATTAGGATGTTAGGATGAGGACGTGGTGGTAGGCGAGGTAGGCCTAGGAGGCAGGAGATGCCTATATCGGATGAGATTTCGGCGCAGCAGAAGAGTGTTGGTCAGGCCAATGTGGCCGAGCCAGTAGGTCAGCAGGCCATGGGCGCCTTAGCCCGCGAGATGGCAGGAGCATTGAAGGAATCTATGGGCATTCTCAGGGCTGAGAATCAAGCCCAGGCCTATGTAGCTGAGGCAGGGCCTTCCTTTTTGAAGAGGGAGTTTTTCCGGTGTAATCTGGATGAGTTTTTGGGGGATTCGAAAGAGCCACTTAAGGCTGACGAGTGGCTTGAGCAGATGATGAAGACTTTTGAGATGTTAGGCATCGAAGACGGAGCCTTGAGGGTGACCTTGGCGTCCTTCCAGCTGAAGGGAGACGCGGGTCAATGGTGGAAGTTTTTTCGGGGCCGTGTTGGTGGGACTTGGGAGGCCTTTGTAGATACTTTCCAGGAGAAGTTTTTGCCTCCCGCAGTTAGGGAGAAGTTAAGGGACCAGTTCTGTCAGCTCAAGCAGTTGGATACACCAGTGGCCGAGTTTGAGGCCGCATTTACCAGCCTGTCGAGGTTTTCCCCAGAGTTGGTGGCGTCTGAGGAACGCCGTTGTCTTGAATTCGAGAAGAAGTTGAGGCACGGGCTTAAGACTAGAGTTGCAGGGTCCATGACTCGGGAGTATGGATGCCTTGTGGATGCTACGGCCCATATGGAGATTATCATGAATGAGGAGGAGGAGATGATGAGGGGCTCCAAGAGGAGTCAAGATGGCCAAGAGGATGGCAGGAGGTAGAGGGGTTCTAACTCTCAGTAGTCCCAGGGTGCTTTTGTGAGGTCTACCTTTCCAGTGCCGAGTGCAGGTTCTGGGAGAGGTAGTCAGGGAGACATTACTTGTTACAAATGTGGTCAGCTGGGCCACAAGTCTCCAGTTTGCCCACAGAGGGGAGGAGGGCAGAGAGCAGCTTCATCTTTGGCTCGACCTTAGAGCCAGAGTCAAGGCAGAGGTCAGCCGCTCTCTTGTTACTATTGTGGTCAGGCGGGGCACCTAAAGAGGTTTTGCCCGCAGTTGAGTGGCACATTTGGTGCATCTGGTGCGAGGCAGACTCAAAGCTACCAGCCAGCTCAGTCAGTTCAGGCCTCGAGGGCCAATCAGGGAGCCTCATCGTCTCAGTCTGTGCAGCAGTCTTTTACCCTGACAGGTGAGCAGGTAGATTAGAGACCTTCTGGGCGTGTGTATGCTGTTACCGCGTAGGATCTTGTACCGACTCCATCTATTGTGAGAGGTACCTTTTTGTTTTGCAACTCGGTTGCTAATGTGTTGATTGATACGGGTGCATTCCATTCTTTTATATCTGCCACATTTGCATCTATTTTGGGGTTGGAGTTAGCGCAGTTAGCATCTCCTATTTGTGTTGTATCACCTGTTGGGGGTGAGTTGATTTTGAAGTAGGGGTGTAGGGGTTGTGATATAGAGGTCGCCGACCGCCGGCTTCCGTTTTCTTTTGTAGTTATGGCTATGTCGGGTTTTGATGTGATTTTGGGTATGGACTGGTTATCGTCATACTGAGCTGTTATTGATTGCTAACGCCAGAGGGTCACTGTATGTACCTTGAGTGGGGATTGTTTTCACTTTTTGGGGGATCGGGTTGGTAGTGTTTTGCCACCAGTGTATGATCCGCGAGGGCGGAGTGAGCTTAGTGGTCTTCTCGCTAGCTTTATAAGTAATGAGTGTGATGAGGCCCAGATTGAGTTACCCAGAGTGGTTTGTGAATACTCGGACGTCTTTCCCGAGGATCTTGTTAGTTTGCCACCCCATCGAGAGATCGAGTTCTTTATTGATTTAGTGCCTGGCACGACACCGATTTCTATGGCACCGCATCGTTTTGCCCCAGTCGAGTTGAGTGAGTTGAAGATTCAACTCCAAGAATTACTAGATAAGGGCTTCATTCGCCCTAGTACTTCGCCGTGGGGAGCACCGGCCCTCTTTGCTAAAAAGAAAGATGGTGCTTTGAGACTTTATATTGACTATCGGAAATTGAATCGGGCTACGGTTAAGAATAAATACCCTATGCCTCGTATAGATGATTTGTTTGACCAGTTGAAAGGGTCCCGTTGTTTCTCTAAGATAGACTTGAGATCGGGTTACCATCAGTTGAGAGTCAGGGATGAGGATATCCCAAAAATGGCATTCCGTACGCGGTATGGCCACTATGAGTTTCTGGTGATGCCTTTTGAGCTCACCAATGCACCGACAGTGTTTATGGATTTGATGAACCGTATATTCCAAGAATTCTTAGATCGTTTTGTAGTCATTTTTGTAGACGACATCCTAATTTATTTACCTTCTGAGGAGGAGCACGAGGAAAACTTGAGAGTGGTGCTTGAGTTGCTTAGAGCCCATAGGCTGTATGCCAAGTTTGGGAAGTGTGAGTTCTGGCTAAGAGAGGTCAAGTTCTTAGGCCATGTAGTCTCAGGGGAAGGGGTGTCTGTTGATACATCCAAGATTGAGGCAGTGCAAGATTGGGCACAGCTTAAGAATGTTTTTAAGATTCGTAGTTTTCTGGGATTAGCTAGGTATTATCGTCGGTTTGTGAAGGATTTCTCCAAGCTAGCTTCGCCGTTGACTAGATTGACGCGGAAAGGGATCAAACTTGTGTGGAGTGAGACTTGTGAAAAGTCGTTCCAAGAGTTAAAAGTTAGACTTACCACCGCTCCAGTGTTGATTATTCCGGAGAGAGGTTTGGGTTATGCGGTGTACTGTGATGCTTCACGAGAGGGTTTGGGTTGTGTGTTGATGCAAGAAGGGAAAGTGGTAGCCTATGGCTCGCGGCAGTTGAAAATACACGAGAGGAATTACCCTGCACATGACCTAGAGTTAGCAGCTGTGATTTTTGCCTTGAAGATTTGGAGGCACTACCTTTATGGTGAGAGGTTCGAGGTGTTCTCGGATCATAAGAGTCTGAAATATCTGTTTACACAGAAAGACTTGAACTTGAGGCAGAGGAGGTGGATGGAGTTTATTGAGGATTACGATTTCGAGTTGCATTATCATCCGGGGAAGGCCAATGTTGTGGTCGATGCCCTTAGCAGGAAATCCATTAGTGATATAGCCATTCGGAAGTAGGAGATGTTGGGTGCACTTGGCGAGTTTGATTTGTTTCTGGGCGAATCTGTTGAGGCTGCGGCCTTGTTTTCTGTAGTTGCGCAGCCTACACTTGTGAATCGGGTGTTAGAGGCACAGAGAGGTGACCTTGAGGTAGAATCCCTCCGGGAGAAGATCTCCAGTGGGAAGGTTGAGAAGGGTTTGACTGTGTATCCCGACCTAAGTGTGAGATACCGAGACTATTTGTTTGTGCCGGAGTCTTGTTGAGAGGAGGTACTCCGAGAGTTTCACCATTCATGCCTTGCGGTGCATCCGGGAGGCACTAAGATGTATCGTGATTTGGGTCGTCAGTTTTGGTGGCGGGGTATGAAGAAGGATGTGGCAGTTTTCGTGTCTAAGTGCCTTACTTGTCAGCAAGTGAAGGCCGAACATTAGAGGCCAGCTGGTTTGTTACAACCCTTGCCTATTGCCGAGTGGAAGTGGGAGCATGTCATGATGGACTTCGTTGTAGGTCTTCCGAGGACTCAGCGGGGTAGTGATGCTATTTGGGTGGTTGTAGACCAGTTGATTAAGTCGGCGCACTTCATTCCTATGCGCGTGAGAGATTCGATAGATCATCTTGCTGACTTGTATGTTCGGGACATAGTGAGGTTGCACGGGGTCCCAGTGTCGATCGTCTCAGATAGAGATCCTCGTTTCACTGCTAGGTTGTGGCAGAGTTTGCAGAGTGCATTGGGCACTAGATTGGCCTTTAGCACGGCTTATCATCCTCAGACTGACGGGCAGTCCGAGCGTACTATTCAGATCCTTGAGAATTTGTTGAGTGGTTGTGTCCTTGACTTTAGTGGGTCGTGGGAGAGGCACTTGCCCTTGGTGGAGTTTGCCTACAACAACAGTTTCTAATCGAGTATTGGCATGGCACCGTTTGAGGCCTTGTATGGCCGACCGTGTAGGTCTCCAGTTTGTTGGGCTGAGGTGGGTGATGCACCCTTGTTGGGCCCGGAGTTGGTTCGGGAAATGACGGAGAAAGTTGAGCTTATCCGCAAGAGACTTGTTACAGCCCAGAGTCGTCAAAAGTGTTATGCCGACCGTAGGAGGAGGCCTTTGGTATTTGAGGTGGGCGATCATGTTTTCTTGAAAATATCACCTAGGCGGGGATTGTTGAGGTTTAGGAAGAGTGGGAAGTTGTCCCCTCGGTTTATTGGCCCTTTTGAGATCTTTGAGAGGCTTGGCGAGGTTGCCTACCGTTTAGCTTTGCCACCGCAGTTGTCCAGAGTGCACGACGTGTTTCATGTTAGTATGCTTCGGAGGTACGAGCCGGATCCGTCTCATGTATTAGATTGGACCGACTTAGAGGTTGATGAGGATATCTCGTATGAGGAGAGACCGGTGACGATCTTCGATAGGCGGGATCAAGTCTTACGAGGCAAGACCATTCCCTTGGTAAAAGTTTTGTGGAAGCATCACGGAGTGGAAGAAGCCACTTGGGAATGTGAGTTGGATGTCCGTGAGAAATATCCGGACTTGTTTGTTAATGTTTAACCATGTATTGGGAATTTTGTTGTATTGATAAACTTTAAGAATATTGAATATGTCTTAAGTTGTAAAACATTCTATATGTTTTGGTTTATGGAAATATTGTGAAGGTTGAGTATGCCTTGAGAATGGAAGTTCATTTTAACACTGTGTATGTTAAATATGTTGTAGAAATGCAAGTATGTTATTAACGTTGCATATGTTTTGGAATTGTGGATTATGATATTGAAACTTGTTAGAATTCAAATGAATGCATGTAATAATTCATGTTGAAAATTATATTGTGAAATGCCTCTTGAATAGAGATGGAATGACCGGTAATGGGTCAAGATGTTGAGTATTGAACTGTATTGTTGTTGAGAGTTGAAAAATCATGTTTTTGAAACTTGTATCTAATTTCGGGGACGAAATTCTATAAGGGGGGGAGGTTATAGCGATCCCGGTTTCCTCTCCTTTGGTTGTTGTATTCCGGACTTAGGTTCCATGGTGTTAGTTGTTGTGTATAGCTTGTTTCCATCCTTCAATTCTATATATTTGAGTTTTAGGTTGTGTTGGGCAGGTTCGTAACAGGTTGGTTGTGAATGAGAGTAAATGGTTGCTGCCCAGATTTTGGTGTCTTCGCTCGAGCGAGACTTTTGTCACTCAAGCGAGCTCTGTGTTTTAGTTCCTTCGCTCGAGCGAGAGTTGAGTTTTGTGTCTGGTGGCTCGAGCGAGAAGTCTGGCACTCGAGCTTGCATCTGCATCTCTTTTTGACCTGAAGGTTGCATTTCTTGGCTCGAGCGAGCTTTCCTTCGCTCGAGTGAGGGAAGTCTATGTTTTGGGTTTTTTCGCTCGAGCGAGCTTTTCTTTGCTCGAGCGTGCTTCTGGGTTGCAGACCTAAAGCTTCGGATTGTTGGCTCGAGCGAGGCTTTCTACGCTCGAGCGAGGTTTCTTTGTGTCTAGTCGCTTGAGCGACCACTCCTTCGCTCGAGCGAGCCTCGAATATATCAGTTGGCAGCAGCAGGATTACACTTCACTTTTTCATCTCTTTACATCTCAAACCCTAGATTCAGCTCTCTCTCTCTCTCTCTCTCTCTCTACACACACATTCTCTCTAGGGTTTTATCTACTTCTAGTGTGTTACTACCCTAATCTCTTTGTAAGAAAGATAGAGGGTCGTGAGGGCTTCACTTTAATCTGATAATTTGTGGATTTGGAGCACTTTGAGTTTCACCTCTCTCCTCCTTTGAGCTCCGAAAATTAAGGTAGGGATACCCTACTCCATCTTATGAGTTTTGTCATAAATTTTAGTCATTATGATTAAATGGTGTTGTTTGGTAATTTTGGGAAAAATTAGGGTTTGATGTGTAATTATGTAAATAGGGGTTTTGTGTTTTAAAAGCTCCATTGTATATACGGCTTGGGAATATGAGTTTGGGAGTGAAATTGGTGGAATTTGGTCTTAGGATAAATATTTGAAAAAGGGGGGAAAAATGCCCTAATTGTGTTGAATAATTAATTTGTGGGAATATGAAATTGAGTTGAAATTCATGAAATTGGGGAATTATAAGATTGAATGGTGTAGTTGGATTAATTAATTACTCACCTATGAAAATGTTGATATTATATCTGTTTGATGCATTCATATTCTGTTTAGAAATAACTGCCTTGGGCTATCGGTGGAGGATAGTCTTGATTGTTGTAGATACTGTATGTTGATTAGGGAAAACTGAAACTAATCGAACGTGTTATGTCATTGAATATGAGTGTTGGAACAATACAGCGAATATGTGTATTGATTGATCATTGCATATGATAAGTGTTTAATTACATTCTATATGTATATTGTTTGGGAGGAGATAGGGGATGGACTCCATGGTTTGAGAGGAGATAGGGGATGGACTCTCAAACCTGTTTGGAAGGAGATAGGGGATGGACTCTATTAATACAGCAAATCTGTGTATTAATTGTGAAGTATGGAAGTGTTTTTAACATGAGTAGTAATCTCATTTGAGTCGTTGATATTGGAGATGTTTTAATATGAGCGGTTGTCTCATTTAAATTGTTCGGCCAGGTTCTGAGCCATGTCTATATAACTTGAAAATTGGATAAGTAAAGGAAAGTGAAATGAAACATGGACTATTTGTCATGGAACTGAATTGTGTTACAAGTTGTTTTATAAGTGTTGGCCATTTATCATATGCTAATGTTTTAGTCATTACTCATATCTGGTTTAGTATATCTCTACTGGGTATTGGCTCACCCTATATGGGACATCATTTTCAGGTCCAGGTGATATGCCACCTCCAAGGACGTAGCTTGGGAGGCTTAGAGGCTTGAAGATCTTTTTGTTGTTTTCTTTATGTAATACATGTTAATCAAGCCAAGGGCTTATTTTGTATAAAGAGCTAGGACTCTTCTTTTGTTGTATCAAAGTGTTGACTTGGAAAGTTGTAAGCCTATGGGGCATTTACTTTTGATGTCAACATGTAATACTGTTGTAATGAATACTCTGATTTATGAAAATATGCTTTATCCTCTTATGTCCATGCATGTCAAGAATTGTGGGTTTAATGTATTATTTTGAGGGCGTTACAGATGTAATTTTTTTTTTCTCTTCAGTTCAGTTGTGTAACAAAGTTGTGTTTGCCTTCTTTTTTTTTCTTTTCTTTTTTTCCCCTCTTTTTCTTTAAAAAAATTCTCTTTGATTTTGCATTTAGCAAAACAAATTTGTTTTTTTAAGGTTATTTTAATTTATGGATGTTATGATTGGTTTATTTATTTTTTTAAATTTTATTTATTTATTTATTTTGTGTGTAATCTCATTCAATTGAATAAAATATATGTAAAATAAAATTTCAAACTTAATAGGATATTTTTCGTAATGTAATATGTTTATCTATTATTTTTTAGTCAATCTACTAAACCAAAATAAGAAGGGTACACAAACTCAAGTTAACATTGATGAAAATATATCGACATCTTTTAACATTTCAATCTATTACGCACACTCTGTAACATTTTAGTTAAATCATAAACATTCATGTCATTTAGCAAGAACACAAAAACACTCTTTCAATATTTTGCCGAAAGATCATAGGCATATACTCAACTTAAATAAATATATGTGCCAATATTAATTAAATTATTTGTGTATTTCTATATATAAATACATATAAAATTACGGAAATTACAAATACAACTCCTAAGATTAATTAAAAATGTTAATTTTCCCTCTCATTTAAAAAATTACATCCCATGTCTTGCCGTTTTTAATCATATAACAAATGATCCCTCCCTTTTATATTTGTAATTTTCAAAGCGTGAGAATTTGTTTTTTGACAAACCTCAAAAGGTGTATTTGTAATTTATCTTAAAATTATTTTAAAATATATTGTGACGTTTATAATGTAAAATAATAATTTTAGTTATATCATACTATAAAAATGTAACTTAAATTAATAAGTTGTTGTGGAGGCCAAATAATCAAATACTAAGGAAGGCCAAGAGATTTGAAGACATTAGGCCAAGGGCAATTTGGCTATAATCTAAGGACTCTTGAAGTCGAATATACAAATTGGCCATGTCAAGAGCTGAATGAGAACCAGCACGCAACCGGAAGGCCGAGTAAGCAATTAAGTGCGAGATTAAGAGTGGGCCCGACCCTTGGGCCGAAAGGGTAATATAAAAAGAGGAACGACAACCAAAGAAAGGTATATAAGAATAGACAAAATAACTTGAGATAGAAGTAACCTGGAGAGAATACTAACTTGTCCGTTGGAGTGCTAATTCTGGCAACCCCGATCGGAGTGTTCATCCCTTTTTTAGGTAACGATCAGAGGATCAAGGACGTTTGGATGGATCCTAGAGTATTTCCAAACCACTTCTCCACAATTGGCGCTGTCTGTGAGAAGCATTTCTCCATAATTCAGTTGAACGTGCTCTCATCGATCAAGGAAGCACTTCGGAAATAATGTATTACAAGATGGTTTTTAAACCCGGCTTCACTAACTCGGATTTGTTGCCGGCCGCTTACCCATTATTCGGCTTCAATGCTAACCTCGAGTATCCTTTGGGCAAGATCACACTACTAGTTCAGGTAAGCACCAGATCAGTAGATGTAGAATTTCTAGTTGTCAAACTTTTGTCACTATATAATCTCATCATGGGAAGAACTTGGTTGCATACCATGCAAGTTGTGCCAAGCACCTACCATCAATTACTTCATTTTTCGACTGAGTATGGCATTGAACAAATTCAGGGTTCTCAGAAATCGGCACAGGCATGCTACCTTGTTGCTGCTGCAAAGAGACCAAAGGAACTGGAAGTGAATTCGATTGAAGTACTGGATCGAGAGAGCCTCGAGGACATTGGGAAGATCCCCAGTGAAAAGGCAACTGAAGACCTGGATCGGGTCAAAATTAATGGGAGTCTTGACAAGTTCTTCATGATCAGCACTTCCTTAAACAAAGTTGATAGACACGAGCTTGTATCCTTCTTACTCGGCAACCTCGACGTGCTTGTGTGGACACCATATGAGATGCCAGGAGTGGATCCATCTGTGGCCCGACACCGCTTAAACGTTGATCCAAAATGTAAGCCAATCATTCAGAAAAGTCAGTGGTCAGTCGCGGAGCATGCTTCGGCCGTTGTTGAAGAAGTTGACCGATTGCTTGATGCCGGGGCAATTCGCAAAGTAACCTATCCTATATGGTTGTCCAATACCGTGGTTCTAAAGAAGAAGAATGGATCTTGGCGTGTTTGTGTGGATTTCACAGATTTGAACAAAGCTTGTTCCAAGGATTGTTTTCCCCTTCCCAACATAGACCAACTCGTAGATGCAACGGTACATCATCAACACATGAGCTTCTTGGACGTCTACAGAGGCTATCACCAAATTGCCATGCATCCGGAAGATCAAGAAAAGACCGCATTCCTCATCCCAAGAGGAACCTATTGTTACAAGGTCATGCCTTTCGGGCTGAAGAATGCGGGGGCAACTTACCAGAGACTGGTTACTGCTATGTTCAAGGAACAGCTCGGCCGCTCCATGGAAGTATACATCGATGACATGGTGGTCAAATCCAAGGAAAAGCACGCCCATCTAGTCGATTTGGTAGATACATTCGGCATTATTTGAAAGTACAAAATGAAATTGAGCACCTCAAAGTGTGCATTCGGCATCGGATCTGGCAAATTCCTCGGCTACATTGTTAACCACCGCGAAATAGAGGCCAACCAAGACAGATCACAGTAATTCTAGAACTTGGCTCTCCTCGGTCGGTCAAAGAGGTTCAGAAGCTGATGGGAATGGCTGCTGCGCTTAACAGGTTTATCAGCTGTTCCACAAATCGCTGCTGACAATTCTTTTACACACTTTGGCAAGGCAAAGCTTTTGAATGGACCCCCAAGTGCCAGGCCGCTTTGGATGGCTTGAAAACTTATCTCCGATCAGTACCACTCTTGGCAATGCCCTCGGCAGGCGATCCGCTCATTTTGTATCTAGCGGTATCTGACCGGACGGTCAGCGCCGTACTTTTAAGGGAAGAACTCGGGGAGCAGCGACCAGTTTACTATGTAAGCAAAGCAATGGCTGACGCCGAAACACGTTATCTACCACTGGAAAAGCTTATTCTTGCTCTTGTCATGGCTGCAAAAAAACTGATGCATTACTTTCAGGGGCACACCATAGGGGTACTAACGGACTATCCTCTTCGGTCGGTGCTCTGTAGTACAGAAGCATCAGGGCGCGTTTCGAAATGGGCTTTGGAACTCGGCCAGTATGATATCCAATTTTTTCCTAGAACTTCCATCAAGAGGCAAGTGCTCGCCGACTTTGTAGATGAATTCACGGGATGCCTTGCTGACTTCAAGTCCGATCAAGTGCAACCTAAACCCAACTAGAGAATATATACTGGAGACATTTGGCAGATGTACTATGACGGGTCATCCAACCAACGTGGCAGTAGGGCAGGCGTAGTAATCATGACCCCCGAATGGGCAATAATTGAGCGGTTAAACTGGGCTTTGATGCATCAAATAATGAGGTTGAATACGAAGCATTGCTAACCGGCCTCCGAAACGCACTTCACCTCGGTGTGCGGCGGTTGCTTGTTTTCTATGACTCGAAATTAGTCATCAACCAGTTGAAAGGCAAGTATGCAGCTAAAAATGACCGCATGGTAGCCTACATGAAAACGGTGAATTCTTTGCTCGCGAAATTCGACCGCCATGAATTGAATCAAATAACCCGGGATCAGAACACGCATGCGGATGCCCTTGCTTGCCTAGCCTCTGCCATCAACTCAGAAATCAAACGGACAATCGAAGTAGGATTCATCCATGAGTTGAGCATTACCTTTTTTAAACCAGTTCAAATTAACATCATTGAACCAGGACCAACTTGGATGGACCCTATCGCTGCATTCCTTTCCTTAGAACAACTACTAATGGATAAGAAAGAAGCCCACAAACTGCGAAATAAAGCCCTACGATACTACTTGGATCCGCATGGAATCTCTACAAAAAATCCCTTTCTAGGCCGTACTTAGAATGTGTTCACCCAGATAAAATTGAGGAACTCTTAGCTGAAATACATGAAGGTAGCTTTGGCGCCCAGTCTTGGGGACGCTCATTGGCCCACCGAGCTGTAACAAGGGTATTATTGGCCGACCATGCGAACAGATGCTGAGAATTATGTCAAGAAATGTGAACAATGCTAGAAATTTTCCCCTTTAACTCATCTGCATGCCGAGGAGTTAAACTCTATCACTAGTCCCTGGCCATTCGCTTAATGGGGACTCGATATTGTCGGATCATTACCACGAGCTCTAGGGAACAAGCGATTCCTGATTGTCGCAATAGATTATTTTACAAAATGGGTCGAAGCAGAGGCATTAACACATATTCAAGATGTCGATGTTAAGTGTTTTGTATGGAAAAACTTCATAACACGATTTGGCATACCAAGAGCACTTGTCTCAGACAACGGCACCCAATTTGATTATGGTGTCTACCGAGAATTATGCAACATGTATGGTATCCGGCCTTACTTTTCCTCGCCGGCATATCCACAAAGCAATGGTCAGGCGGAGGCCTCCAATAAAGTCATCCTAGACAGCATCAAGAAAAGGTTGGAAAAAACTAAAAGTATATGGGTCGAAGAGTTGCCCAGTGTGTTGTGGGCTCATCACACTACTCCAAGGCGATCCACTGGGGAAACGCCATTCGCTTTGTACTTTGGAACCTAGGCAATTATCCTTCTGGAGATCGGCCTACCCACGCTGAAATCCAAGGTTTTTGACATGGGCCGTAATGACATGATGTTGGCCTTAGACTTGACTCTGATTGAAGAATGCCGAGATCGTGCCCTTGCATGCATGGCGCGGTATCAGCAACAGCTTGCTAAATCATATAATCAGTGTGTACAGTTGCATCATTATACACCTGGAGAATTGGTCCTCAAGAAAGTGCTTCCTGCTACTAAGAATCCGGCAGACAGAAAATTGGGCCCCAACTAGGACAGCCCTTATCAGGTTGATTCAATCACCGGAATAGGGACGTATCGGTTCAAAGACATGGTTGGGAGAAGTTTTCCATGCCCTTGGAATTCCACACATTTGCACAAATTTTATCACTAAGCCAACCTGTACGGTGTGCTAGTTTGTTTTGAATTTTTGCTGATATGTTATGTATACATCTTTCAATTCCCCAATGCAATGCCCTTTCTTATCACAATCTCGTTAATAATGGTTTAATAATGAATAAAAGCCTTTGAATTTGGAGCGCCCTTCGTGGATGTCATGATTGGCCAACACAGTAAGACTTCGAATTTGGAGCCTCATTCGTGGATGTCACGTTAGGCCGAATAAGCCTCCAAATTCGGAGTGCCCTTCGTAGATATCACAATTGGCCAACACAATAAGACTCCGAATTCGGAGCCCCATTCGTAGATGTCACATTTGGGCCAAATAAGTTTCTGAATTTGGAGTGCCCTTCGTGGATGTCATGTTTAGGCCGAATAAGCCTCCGAATTCAGAGCATCCTTCGTGGATATCACGATTGGCCAACACAATAAGACTCCGAATTCGGAGCCCCATTTGTGGATGTCATATTAGGCCGAATAAGCCTCCGAATTCGGAGTGCCCTTCATGGATGTTACTTTTTGGCCAAATAAGTCTCCGAATTCGGGGCGCCTTTCGTTTATAACCACGAACAGACGAGTAATCCTCCGAATTTGAAAGGACCAAATTTGGCAATAGAATGGCATGGATCAATATATGATTGTCACAAGTAGATACAAACATTAATCGGAACAATATAGCAAATATTTATTTCATTAAATAAGCACAAATACATGGCTTTTGACGAATTCAAAAGTACAATAATGTGTATTGATATCAAAATCTATTCGGCACCCTCTTCATTGTCGATTTTCTCGGCGTCATAAGCTTCAAAGGGAAATTTGTAATTCTCATACAGAGGTGACGCCGAATCGATACCCACGGCCTGTAGAGCCTTAATCCATCCATGCTTAAATCCACGATTTTCGCACCGACAGACATCCTCAGCTAATTTTTCCTTCGTCTTTTCAATACCAATTTTTCGACCGTCAAAAAAACCTTGTTCGTAGGCCTTCATTCTTATTTTTTCTCTTGCGAACATGCTCGCCGTATCTCGGTCGGCAATCGCGTGATCCAGAAGACGCTGGTTTACTCTTTCCGCCACGATCAGGTTCATTTGATTCGCCAACTGCATTTCGGAAGCCTTAGCTTTTTTCAACTCATTCTCAGCTTTCTCTGCGCGATGTTCCAAGCTTCGAATGTGGCCGTCTTTCTTCTCAATCTCTCTTCATGCGGCACAAAGACGCATGCCGATTTCATAAGAGGTGTATAGTCCTTTTACCGCTCCATGGACGCCCTCCCAAAAAACTTCGTAATCAGGTCGACCGACCATTGATTGCTGGACTTTGGGCAGAAAAATCTGTCAAGCAAACTCAACTGCCACATTTGGATCGCGGATAATCGAATCCGCTTCAGTCATCGGTTTATTCCCAACGAAAACTGAAAAACTCAACGGGCGTGGTGGCTTGCTAGTTTCATTTTGCGAACGGGGGGAGCTCGCTCGCTGATGTCTCTCCTTTTTGGGTGACTTCTCTACCCTGCCCCCTCTTGGAGACCTATTTCGATGATGGGGGGAGCGACACCTCTCATGCTCCTCCGACGTCCTGTTTCCCGTTCGCGCAGGTTCGCCACATTGATTCATCTCTAAGTCCAGTTCAGCTAGTGTCCTACCCTCCCTTCTACTGTTGAAGAATATTCTTCTTGACATCCAAATTTCCTCAGTTCGACACAATGCCCTTTTCCTTCTCGCAGTCTGTTGAATTTGAGCACCATATATCTATCGACAGCATAGAACCCACACGCGCCTAGCCCCCACCCTGCTTATTAATTAAGGGTGCAGTGTTCCAGAAGCGATCGCTTCAATGTATTTCACCGAATAATTACTGTGCCCCACCCAATCCATGAACTACACATCGGCCTACTTGCAATCCATATTCGGTAGTTCGGTTCATTAATCAGTTGGGGCAAGGGCAGATTCATTAATATATTCGGCCTACTTGCAATGTATTGTGCCGACAAGTTACTGTGCCCCACCCAATCCATGAACTAAACATATTCGGCGGTTCTGTTCATTAATCAGCTGGGCAAGGGCATATTCAGTAATCTATTCGGCCTCTATTTATAAATATATTGACAAACTACAATGCCCCATCTGATCGGCATATTTTATTCGATGTGACGTTGCAAGCCGTATGTTTTATTCGGCTCTTCAATGTTCAAATTGGCACAAGACATATGATTATTCGGCTTGGAACGACTTGTCCTAATGGGGCAAGGGCAAATATACCATTAGACTCGGCATATGATGTTATATCCGAATTACAATACATCACCCCACTTGGCCAGTCGAGTTTGGCATTGAGCCATATATTTAATTCGGCAGATTATGTTATAGTCGAATTGTGCTACATCTCCTTACACTGTCTTGGCCATTAATTTTATCGCCGAATTAAGTTACATCACCCTACTTAGCTATTAATTAGCACATGCAGAAGACAGACAAAAAGGTGATTTTCATTAATAAATTGAGTACAAACAGTCGTCATTTTACACATGAAAATTGCCCTATATTTGACTTCTAAACAAAATAAATAAGCAAAAATCTACAAAAACTACGTACAGAAAATTCCAAACAAAAAGCAAAATTACATTGACACTACTCATTCTTCAAAGTCAGATTCCAATGGCTCAACTTCTAGCTGCTCGTATGGAATTGGCTGCTCCAATGTCACATTAACGGCAACTAGGGTTTTGAGCCAGCCGTGTTTGAAGCCCCGATTTTCAAACTTGGGTACTTTCTCAACGTATTTTTCTAAGGCCGCATTTTCTCCGGCTTCGAACGCCTTGGAGATCTCAGAGTCGGCGATTTTTTTTGCCTTCTTCGATTCCTCCAAATTGACCTCCAGTTTGGCAATCACCTCCTTGGCCAACTTGAGCGCATCATCACTCGCGTTCGCCCTGGCCAGCCTGAGTTGATCGGAGCATTTGGCCTTCTCTTCCTCGGTACTGGCCCTCGCATGCTCTTCCACCGCTTTCCTCGCCTTGGATTCAGCTCTAAGAGAGGCCACCGCCAATTCGGCTAACGCCTCTTTAGCCTTGCCTTTTTTAGTTTCGACTTCGGCTTTAAGCAAGCCGATTTGCTCAATAACGTCATAGTAATGGCGGTTGATTTCTGCGATTCTGCTTGTCGCCTGAAACAAAAGATTAATAAGATAGCCGGCATAAAAAGGAACGAAATATTTTTTCAAGTCAGTTACGTACCAATATCGCCGATTGAGCGGCTAGTGCTATCGACACCATATTCGTCTCTGCACGGAACGCTGCCATTTCAATCGACAGAGAAATTGACGAGGCCACGCTTAAGGCCACGGCAGCGTCCTTCAAAGCCGACACATCAGAAGCAACCGACATGTTCTTTATTCTAGGTTGTATGATAAACGGCGCAACCAAGTCCTGCGACTCTTCTATGCATGGCCGTTTATCAATTAAGTTTTCAGAAGAGTTGGCCTCATGCTCGGCGAGGCATTTCTGCTCCCTCTGTTCGACCACCAAATCGTCCGATTGTTCAATGACGATTTGCTCCGTTTCGGCCTTAACAATTTGCTCCGTTTCCTCAACAAGAGCAGGCGGAAAAGACTCAGCCCCAACAAGAGTAGGTGGTGGGGGTCCAGACCTGGTGGCTTCGGCCCTCCTTCGGGCTGCCATCTTCTCGGCATTTTTTCTTCTGGCCATCTGTGCGAGCGACTCTCCAGCCATGTTCTTAGGATCTGTGCCGGGAAGGTCTCCTAAGTCGGTGAAAATATCGTCTTCTAACAACGTGTCAACTCGGCTTGAAGTGGATGGAAGGTTGAAGCTGGCTTTCTTAAAGGCCAAATTAAGAGTCGCGTCAACCACCTCTCCTAGACTCTCAGATCTGTCCAAGTTAGACTAATTCGGCTATTCAACGACTTGTTCGGTGACCTGCTCTGAATCCGAAACTTCAAGACAAATATCCTTAAGGCTCTTGAAATTTGGGAAAATGAGTGCCATAAGCTGCTGTTTGCCCTTTGGAATCGGAATGTGATCCGCGGCCGAAAAAGTAGCGTACGTTGGTTCGTATTGCAATAGCACGTGGGCGGCCCTCCTTTGCTTTTGGAGGTTTGGACGGCCGAAGAATTGGAGCACAGTATTAATTTGCTCAAGCACAGCATCGTTGGCCGAGATAAGTACTTTTTTCAAATCGTTACCCGCACAAATAAAACGGTAAGTACATGGAATCTAAGCCGAATAAACGTATAAAAAATGCGCATAGAAATGGGACTCTACGGCCACCTAGTTTGCCTTTTTTTCTAGGCACAGGATCTAAGTGATCTTCGCCTTCGCTGAATTCCTAGTTGCCTCAGATAACAACCATGACGTTGTCAACACGCTTACCAGAGCTGGTAAGCATAGTCACCAGATGGTGATTAGTGTCCTTGGCCCTGTGCCGACCAGATGATTTCACCAAGGCATAATAATGCCGAATAGCAGGGATTCTTAGATTAATCCTAAGTCGGCGATTTAATTCTACTATTCCCATTATGATTCGGTAAAAGTTTACGTTAGGTTGTGAAAGGAGTAGACCCCAATAACGAAGGACGACCCTCAAAAAATGGATGAAGGGGGAAACGGACTCCGCCCTCAGCGATTGACAGGAGAGGAAAGATGATCGTACTAGCATCAGTCCTCTCCATGTTGACTACGCTATTTGCCACAAGTGACAGATGGACGTCATTTGGAATGGAAAAGTGGCGTTGAAAAGCGGAAACACGGTTCGAGGAAAGAAAAGCTTTCAAGTGTTTCGCCATCCGAATCAGAATAGAAAATACGCTAAACTAAAAACAAATAAGAAAATGACAGTTGGAATGAGGAAGAAATGCAAAGAAGAAAAGAACTTACAGGGTATAGAGAGAAGGACAATGGAAAGCAAATGGGAGTTGCAGAGGTCGTGAAGTGA
Organism: Camellia japonica; assembly: GCA_030407325.1. NCBI lineage: Eukaryota > Viridiplantae > Streptophyta > Magnoliopsida > Ericales > Theaceae > Camellia > Camellia japonica. The sequence goes on from JAPPVO010000059.1 coordinate 111,643,203, forward strand.
AAGAGAGATGTTGAGAGGCAATCAAAGAGCCTTGCAAATTCAAAAAATATTCGAAGGGATAGCGTGGTTTCATATCGCATTAAATGAACAACGTGTACGAAGGGGCGAGAAATTGTAATGATTTCTAAACCGTGGTCATTCTGACGCTTCGGTATTGGAAGGAGTGCAAGCGCCGTATTTTTGACTTTTCATATATTAAAACCAAACATGCTGACTAATTGGTGTTAGTCGGATGTTTGGAGGGCAATTGTGGAAGGCAAATAATCATATACTAAGGAAGGCCAAGAGATTTGAAGACATTAGGCCAAGGGCAATTCGGCTATAATCTAAGGGCTCTTGAAGCCGAATATACAGATCGGCCATATCAAGAGGCGAATGGGAACCAACATGTAACCGGAAGGCCGAGTAAGCAATCAAGTGCGAGATTAAGAGTGGGCCCGACCCTTGGGCCCAGAGGGTAATATAAAAAGAGGAACGACAACCAAAGAGAGGTATGTGAGAATAAACAAAATAACTTGAGATAGAAGTAAACTGGAGAGAATACTAACTTATGCATCAGAGTGTTAATTCCGGCAACCCCGACCGGAGTGTTCATCCCTTTTTCAGGTAGTGATCAGATGATCAAGGATGTCTGGCTGGATCTTGGAGTATTTCCAAACCACTTCTCTACAGTTGTAATTTAAACTAATTTATTTCTGTGTACCCATATACATAAACATTCTTTTGTGTTTATATCAATAGATTAATAAATAAAAATATTATATTATTGCAAATATCTTACTCCAGCAAACAACACCATGAGAGAAGGATTTGAAAAATAAAAATAAAAATAAAACGGCACCATATCGACCACAGCAGGGAACATCAGCGGGAGTCACACAGTAGTGACCCCGCATCTAGCCCTCTCCTTTCTCATTATCATCTCTCTCTTTCTTCGTTGGAGACTTTATTAGGGAAATTTAGCCGAAATCTCTTCATTGGATCTTGTTTGGTGAAAATAATAGTCCAATTTATTTTGCTTCATAAATTTCCTAAGTAGGAAGCGCATAATTGAGTAAGAACAAAGTAAAATAGATTTTTTTTTTCTTGGACAATATTGCCAAAGTAACATGTTATGTGAGACAAAATAACATGTTACTATTTACATCAATTTCGACAGTAATAAATTATTTTTTTAAAAGAATTTTATAGTCAACATGGATCTTATTTGATGGATCTTGATGAGAGAATTCTAAAAATATTAATTTTATTAAAAACTGACATTTAGATCAAAAGTTATATTATTTTAAAATTTAATATTTTAATAATAGTGGTATATGTTAGACTTTTTAAGAAAAACTTTTTATGTTTATTCTTAATGTATTAAAATTTTATTATGAGAAAGTTTTGACTAAATCCTCCCTTTATTATGTGTGGGTTCTATTCCCCAAACTTATTTTTCCGTTCCTTTTTTCACTTGATAACATTTTTAAAACATGTTAGGGCAAAATAAATATTTTTAAGCTTATTAGTACATCCAAAAAAATAGACATGATATACAAATATTTATGTCCATATCACATAGGAGTGACCTTATTTACTTTTTCTAGGCGAGAATTGTCTTAATTACAAGTACTAATAAAAGATGAAAAAGTTTGTTACAAAAAATGAATAGTTCCAATGTGCTTGAGAAGTTAGTTTTAGGTTAAAATAGTCAATAAGATAAAATAGATTAAAAATTAATTATCACTTTTTCTCATAACCATCAAGTCAACTAAAAAAAGACCAATTAATCTCAAACATAATTTTTTTAGTCAGACTAAAATAATAAAAAAAACAAAAAAACTAATTAAAATAACTTATTTCCAAACGGGGGCCCCAATCACATTACTAATTTAAATTTTTTTAATTTATATAGTACTAGTGTAAGATCCGCCCAATACACGGTTTAAATAAATAATTAATAATTAATTTTAAATTTAAAATTAAAATTAAACAGTAAAAAAATTATAATTAATTAAATTTTAACTATTTTTATCACAATTTCGCTTATGATTTTTTCCCCCTACCGTTAATGCTATGTTTTAAGTTCTAAATAATAATAACATGAATCATAATGTAATTAGTAAAAATTAAACAAAAATTATGATAAATTATAAAATTACACTTTTTAATTTTTATTTTTAAGAAAAAAACCCTATGATAAAATATAAATACATTATTATTTTCTAAGGGTTTCATAATTTTAATTTTCCATATATTAGAGGGTATCGTAAAGACTTTGTGAAACTCAATTATTATTATTATTATTATTATTATTATTATTATTATTATTATTTATTATTTATTTACTAATTACATTTTTTTTAGTATGCCATATAATAATAATAATAATAATAATAATAATAATAATAATAATAATAATAATAATTTTTTTTTTATGAAACTCAATCTAGCAAAATTTGTTTAAATCAAAAAATTGAATAATAAAATGAAAATGACAAACAATGAATTACTAGTGACTCTTACCCTCGTTTCTTTCCTGAAATCAATATTTATCTACCAAGTATAATTTTTAGATTTTTTCACAATCGCTTCATATTGGGCCATTTTCTTATTCTTCTTCCTCACTCACCTTTGCTTAACGGATCTTCATAGCATGAGTGTAATTTTTTAAAATTATTTTATAAACCATAATATTCATGCAATGTACGGGTTTAAATAAATAATTAAAATTAATTATAAAATTAAATAATAACATAAAATTTATTTATAAGAAATAAATAAACTAATGTCAAAGATAGCCCAATCATATAATAAATTACATCTGTCAATTTATTAACTACCCATTGTTTATTTTATAAAAGTTTAAAAATATGTCTACTTATAGGTATAAAATTATAGTTTCTTCTATGCTATAATTCACGAATAAAAAATAATAAGAGTTGGCTTGAGGATTTATAGTTGAATTAGACACTAAAAGTGGCATAATCTAATTGACTCAACATTTATCTCAACTTAGCCATGACCTAATCATTAGAGAATTGTCTTAGCCTCGTTTGGGAATATGTTATTTTAATAACTTTTTGACTTTTTACAAAAAGATATGCAAAAAAATAGAGAGAATGATGTGACAATTTATAGTGATTTTTTAGCATTTTGGCGAAAACATGTAGTCTATACCTAAATATGAACCACTTAACTCATTTATTTATTAAATTAGTGAATAAATATATGTTAGTGTTTTTTATAATAAGATAATAAATAAGTATATGTTTATGCATAGTTATTAAAAAAAATTAAAACTTTGATAAAATTTTATAGTTATATTTAAAATTATTGAGGATTTATAGTTGTGCTAGACATTAAAAGTGATATAATCTAATTGACTCAATATTTATCTCAATTTGGTCATGACCTAATTATTAGAGAATTGTCTTAGTTTATGCCTAAGCATGAACCACTTAACTCATTTATTTATTAAATTGGTGAATAAATATATGTTAGTATTTTTTTATAATAAAGTATATAAGAGTTGGCTTGAAGATTTATAGTTGTGCTAGACACTAAAAGTGACATAATCTAATTGACTCAACATTTATCTCAACTTGGTCATGATCTAATCAGGAGATAATTGTCTTAATTTATGCCTAAGCATGAACCACTTAACTCATTTATTTATTAAATTAGTAAATAAATATATGTTAGTATTTTTTATAATATGTACATGTTTATGCATAGTTATTAAAAAAATTAAAACTTTGATAAAATTTTATATTTATTTTGAAAATTATTAAGGATTTATAGTTGTGCTAGACACTAAAAGTGACATAATCTAATTGACTCATATTTATCTCAATTTGGCCATGACCTAATTATTAGAGAATTGTCTTAGTTTATGCCTAAGCATGAACCACTTAACTCATTTATTTATTAAATTGGTGAATAAATATATATTAATATTTTTTATAATAAAATATATAAGAGTTGACTTGAAAATTTATAGTTGTGCTAGACACTAAAAATGACATAATCTAATTGATTTAACAGTTATCTCAACTTGGTCATCACCTAATCATTAGAGAATTGTCTTAATTTATGTCTAAACATTAACCACTTAACTCATTTATTTATTAAATTAGTGAACAAATATATGTTAGTATTTTTTATAATAAAATAATAAATATATACGTAGTTATGCATTGTTATTAAAAAAATTGAAACTTTGATAGAATTTTATGTTTATATTTAAAATTTTTACATGAATAGTTAAGTGTATTTATGTGTGAAAAAATATCCAAGGTCAACCTAAAATATGAGCATTGTTCTAACCATACTTTGGAACTGATTTAAAATTTTGATCAATCAATTAATAAAAATAGTTGATAATAATCAATTTAAATTTTATGTTAAAATTATATTATAATTTCTCAAGTTTTGAATATTATGAACTAATTTGACAAATAGGACTGACATTAAACATTAAAAGTAGTTTAGAAGTCAGATTAAGATCACTTTTTATGCCAACAATTAAATTTTTGAGAATTATCTTCATTCATACGTAATTCATAATCACTTGACTTATATTCTTTTTTTTTTTTAAACTGATAAATATATTATGTTTAATTTTATATTAAAAATAAGAAAATGTATATATATTTTTGGCATATTTATTTGTTTTTTGTAAAAAATTTATATATTATATTAAAAATTCTTACACAAATAATTAAGTATATTTATGTATGAAAAAATTATATAATATTAGGTTGACCTAAAATATAAAGTTTGCTCTAGTTTTACCTTCGACTCAATTTAAAAATTGATCAATAATTTAAATTTTATGTTGAAATTATATTATAATTTATTAGGTTTTGAATATTATGAACTAATTTGAGGGATAGTACTGACATTAAACATTAAAAGTAGTTTAGAAGTTGGGTGATTATACTTACACCATTACTTACCTCTTTACACCTTCCATATGAGTTTTTTTTTTCCCTTCCAATTTTATCCATGTGGGAAATTACTTTTAACGACAAAACACTACAATTAAATATATTTTATTATCTCCGTACACCCTTGATCTTCAATCCCTACTTTTCTTTTTCCTTTCTCAAATTTTCTTTTCTCTTACACATCTCTTTTCAAAAAATGAGAATCATAGTGTTTTGATCATCAAACAAAACAATGGATAAAGAAATGGTGGTGAAGAACCATAAAAAAAGTGAAATTATGAGTTTTTTTTTTTTTATTTGTTTGGTAGGTTTTTGTTTCGTTTTTCTAGATTGTTCTTCGACTTTTGTTTGGTGTTTCGAAATCGAACAAAATAAAATAGTCCAGCATCACATTGCCGAACAAAAAATATAAGTCTGCTAATCTAATGCCGAATAAAAGATATATTTTCGGTAACCTAAGGCTTGATTTTTTAAATTTGTTCGGCTACTCATTACCATGTATTTTCAGTTTTATTTTTTTTTTATATATTTTTATATTTTTTTTGCTTGGAAGGATTATACTTATATTCATTGCAACAATGCAGGTATTGCATTATTAGTGAAATCCAATCATGAATTCATTATAGACAAGGTTTGTTAAGTGTTTTTATGAATACAATTTTTTCTTATTTTTAATTTGTATTGAGTTTTATTAATAATTTGATGTATAAATGTATTTATTATGTTTAGACTTTTAGTAGTCGTCAAGCATTAATTAAATGGGTTTCTAATGTTGGGATGAAGCCTGGATTTGTCATTGTTATAAAGACATCAGATGCGGGAGGTAATGGAAGAAAACCAAGACTTACACTTTCTTGTGAAAGAAGTGGTTACTATAGAGACAACAGGAAGATCAAGAGGGAACGATTGAGGTTGATAGGTTATAAAAAGTGTGGATGTCCATTTCTATTAAGAGGGGAAAAATTACCTACAAATGATGAGTGGATGTTGCATGTCTTATGCGGAGTGTACAATTGTCCGTCTGCTGAACATCTTAAAGGACACTCATTTGCTGGCAGATTATCTAAAGAGTAAACATCCTTATTAGTTGACATGTCAAAGAGTATGATGCAACCAAAAAAGATATTGATTACATTGAAACGAAGAGATATTGGTTAAATCAAATCGTATCTTTTACTTCGAACAATTTTTGAAGAAGTTGGAACCATATATCCGTCACATAAAAGATGTATAAGCATATGGCAATTGTGGTTTCAGGGCAATAGCTAGATTGATTGGTTTTGGTGAATATGACTGGCAACAGGTTATGTAATGACCGGGTACGTAATTCACCTCATTCTCTTTGAGTTATGTTGAGTTTATTCTTATTAGAGTGTTGGGTTTTAATGTGAGGTCTTTTCAACTGTTGGGTTTGTTGTTTTGAAAAAAACTTTTTTCTCTAAATTATTGTTCTTCCTTATTTCAATTCCGAGTTTCACTTGTTTCGAAAGGTGCGAGGTTAGATCTGGGGTGTCACGGGTCGAGCCAGGAAATTTTCTGGCTGGGAGGCAAAACCACACGTGCGAGGGCTTGAACCGCACGTGCGGAAGGTGAGGTCGCATGTGTGGAGAAGAGGGGGGTGTCCATGGTGCATTCTGCTATATATACACGAGCAGAAGGAGGTACGGGAGAGAGGGCCACACGTGCGGGGGTGAGAGCCGCACGTGCGGATGGGGGTGTCGCACATGCGGGATAAAGCTGAGTCTGAAAATCTTCTTTTTCTTTCTTCTTGGGCTGAGTGTATATCATTTCTACACATCTCTCTCTTTCTCTCTAAAATTATCTTTTGCTCTCCCTTCTCTCTAAAAACCTCCACCAAACACCAAAAACTCTTGATTTCTTCGAATCTATTAAAGTTTTGACCCAACATCCTTCACTAATTTTGGAGAGCTAAGCGAGGGCTTTTGTTGTGTGCGGTGGAGATCGGGTTTTGACACCGTTGATTTTGGAGGTTTCATCTAATTTCTTATTCAAATTTGATGTAGGGATTTTCTTTGAGTCATATATACATTTTTACAAGTTATGTTGTTGTTGGGACTCCTTGTTGGGTTGAGCTTAGTTTTGCCTCTTGAGTTGTGAATGATTTTCAAAGTGGGTTTCCAAAATGTTTTTCTAAAGATCCTTGAGATTTTGAGTTATATTGTTGTAAGAGAAGTGTTGTCTTGAAATAATTTCTTGCAAAATGAGGAGAAAAAACCTAGTTTATGGAAACTCCAGAAATTTGGGAATTTTTAAGAAAATGTGGTGAGGTTATGAAATTGATTTTTGACAAACATTATGACAATGTTGAATGAAAAGAATTTCATGGGTTATGATGAATAATTGGTTTGAAGTTGTTATTCAAAAATGTGTATATAGTCATGAAATGATTAAATTGCTGAGAAGGCATGAAATGTGGAAGTGTTGCTACACTTGGATAGATATAAATCCATACATGATATGTTATGAAATTGTATTGGAAAGGGAAATGGAAATTGTGATTGAAATGGAGAAATTGTGTGAAAAATATTGCAAATGGAAGACTATTATAATGCCTTGATATATATTTCATTGGTATTTCAATTTATTTGGTTGTTACAAATTTTGAATTGAGATTTGAAAACTTTTGCTTTGAGAAAGGAATGTTGTGATATAAGATCTCATTGAAATGCTTTGGGGTAAATACGTTGGTAAGTCCAGATAAGGAGTGTAGATGAAAGTGATTAAGTTGGCCTGAGTGTCCAAGGTGAAAGACCGAAAACACGTGCGGAGGAGGTACCACATGCCTTCCGGTTAGCTACCGGTAAAGTGGAGTTTTGGTAGTGCTAGTTATGCCTACTTGCAGACACCAACCTATGGATTACCGAGTCGTATTTACTGCCCCGTGAATTTGATTTAAAGATTGTTGAATCTTGTTGAAATTTTAAGATTTCATTGTGCATGATGGTTTTCAAATGATGAAAATGAGACTTTCTTTTAAAGGCATGGCATAGCATGTACATTCCATTTCATGAGACTTGTATAAAATGTATATACTTTGTTAAAAATCTTTCCTACTGGGCTTTATGCTCACCTTATGGGATTTTGGTGCAAGAAAAGATGTGGTAATTTCACCAAACTAAGGGTGTGGATGTGTACGTTGGGAGCACGAAGCTCTTATTTTGTTGTAAATGTATTTTTGTAAGCCAAGAGCTATATTTGTATATGTTCGAGTAACCATTTTGTGTAACTAGGCTTAAGCCTTGGACTTGGTGGCCCTTGAGGGCATATATTTACTTTTGATGGGTCATTTCACACGATATAGATTCATGTACTAAGGTCGTTGAATATATAATCGCATGTGGAAACTTTTGTAAAACTCTCATGATTATGTATATGCAAATGTTGGAGGTTCGCGTCTGACGTGTTTATTATTATTATTATTATTATTATTTTGGGACGTTACAACTTGTTATTAGAGCTACCGGGTTTGAATACTTGGGGCTCATGGGAAGTGGTTGTTTTGCGACAATGGACTCATTTCACATGATTAGGAGATGCTATATATTTCATGGCTATGTGATAATATATTTATATGACTAGATGGGTATGGGGTCGGACTTTTGGGATGTGGTTCGCGCCTATTAAATTCCTTGAGGTCTTATTAGAAGGGTACTTGATCAATACTCGTTTTACTAAGAATTCTTGGTATTTCATGGGACGAATTTCATCGCAAAGGAATAATCCGTATGTGTTTATGTGACTAAGTGCTTATGTGGAGTGAAACTAAGTTGCATATGTTGTAAGGGAAATATAGAGAATTGTTGCGGTCGAACATGTGAAATAAGTTGCGAGCATATCTGAGTTCATGTGATAAATTGTTTACCTTTTTTAATTAGGATGTCAGGAAGGGGTCAAGCCCGTGGTGGTAGGGGCAGGCGGCGCGGTAGGCCTCGCTTAGGTGTACATGACGTACCGGTCCATGAGGTTCCAGTGCAAGAGAAAGGGTTTGGCCAAGCTAATGTGGCCAAGCAAATGGGGCAAACAGGGATTCCGGAGCAAGCGGGTCAAGCCGCAATGGGGGCCTTAGCCCAAGAAATGGCAGGGGCTTTGAAGAATCAAGGAATTTTTTGAGGGCGGAAAACCAAGCCCGAGAGAACGCCATGGAGACAAGGGCGAGTTTCCTCACTAGAGAGTTTTTGCGAGCCAAACTGGATGAGTTCCTTGGTGGCCTCGAGCCCAAGAAAGCAGATGAGTGGCTTGAGCAAACGGTGAAGACATTTGAGATGCTTCACATTGAAGACAGTAAGCTAAGGGTGACTTTAGCGAGTTACTACCTCAAGGGGGATGCGGGCCAATGGTGGAAGTACGCCAAGGGTAGAGTGGAGCCGAGATGGGAAGCCTTTGTGGTTGCTTTCTCAGACAAGTATCTACTTCCCACTGCTAGAGAGAGATTGAGGCAATAGTTTCAAGACCTCAAACAACTTAACCTATCCGTGGTCGAGTTTGAGGCGGCCTTCACTAGTTTGTCTTGGTTTGCGCCGGAGTTGGTGGCAACGGAAGAGCGCAGTTGTATAGAATTTGAGAAGAGATCAAGAACAAAAATTTTGTTCAAAGTTGTCGGAAATATGATTCGGAACTATAATCGTCTTATGGAGGCGGCGACACATGTGGAGATTACTATGTAGGCCGATGATAAGAGACTTCGGGGTTTGAGGTCTAGGGGCCAGGAGTCACAAGGAGATTTTAGACCCAATAAGAAGAACAAGGGCACCTTTTCATCCCAGTCTCAACCACAACAGTCTAGATCTACTTTTCCCTTGCCTAATGCGGGCTCAGGAAAGAATGCATCGGGTAGTTTTTCATCTTTCAAATGTGGCCAACCGGGTCACAAGGCCTTTTCCTGCCTACAGAAGGAAGGAAGGTAATAGATGTTACCACCACCACCTAACTGATCTCAGAGTCAGTCTCAGAACAGAGGGCAAGGACTTGCCTATTTCCAGTGTGGTCAGTCGGGGCATATGAGGAGGGCTTGCCCACAGTTGGGAGGTGCATTGTGGACTCGCCTTTTTCCGCACCCCCGCCTTTCGGAAAAGGGTTTGAAAAGAAGGCCTTACAGTTGGGACTCCCGCGGTTCTGAATCTAGTCTCACAAGTGCAATGTGAAACTGATAAACACCAAAGAGTCCAATCCGACAAACCTTTTTTGGAAAATCGATTTTAAATCAAATAATGCCAAAATTGGATTGCTTGGCCAGATTACAGAGTCGCCACCTAAATATTTTTTTTTTTGGGAAAATTTAGGAAACCTTGACTCGTGCTAAAGGCCACATGTCCGTCATCACCAAAGTTGCCTCGGCTCAGGAACTTGGGTACGAGAGGAGAAGGTCATGAATTGAGCACCCCCGCTCGTCCAATCAAAGATTGGCCTCTGCTATTCATGATATGTCATTTTATAAACATTATGTGCCCTTGTTTTGGTTATTAATCTAACTTTTCTATGTGACGCACACAAGCAAGTATAGACTAGCCGCAAGACTTGGAACAAATTCAACTCATGTTTATTTGCGAAAATGGTTTGAATTTTCCACCCTCAAGTGGGCTTAAAAGATGTGGTTTGCCACCTCAAGTGGGCTTAAAACATGATTTACCACAACAAAGTGGGCTTAAAACGCGCATTCGTTGAATCATTCCAATTCAAACAACAAGCCTTCATCCACAAGCATTCATGCAGTTTAGCAAGTAAGCATATAGCCTCATGGCAAGCATGCAAAACATGGTAATATGACAATCACACTCATGCAAGTATGCTAAAGCACGAAGACTCATCGAGTACTCCAAGCCAAAACAAAAACTAGTCAGAAAAATACATGATCCTAACTATACAAGATGCCTAATGCAACACATGCAATAATGCAACTAAATAGGCTCGGCTACCTAATCATGATATTTGCAACACTTTGATAGCATGTTTTAAAACACGTATTCAAAGAAGTATTGAATTGACAATGCAGTTTGAATGATGCGCCGAGCCTCGGTGCATGCAAGACAAATGAATAGATGCAAGCCTGCGAGCATAAGGTATGCTAATCAAAACATGTCCCTAATCTAACCTTCAAAAGCGATTAAATAAAAGGAGGAAAGACGTGGGGTTGGAAGACATATACACACACACGTACACTTATTACAACATTACGCCCTCGCGAAGGAGGGTCCGAATGAATAAGCTAACTAGCTACGCTAATTAAGCTAACTATTACAAACCAAAACTAATTAACTATTCTAAGCTAATTAAATATTACAACATAAAATTGAACAATTAGTTACACTAACTAATTAAGTACAATACTTGAATTAACTACCTATTCTAAGCTAACTAAAGCAATCAAATGGCCTCGAGGGCGAGGGACGCATGCATTCTCGATTGCCCCTCCCAAAAATGCCACCGACTTGCCATTGCAGCCTCTGTTTGCACATTTTTGAACACCAACAGTGCCGCCGACTTCCAGAATGCCTCTGCTCTAACTCAGGAGCACACTTGTGCAATTTTTTTTTATTGATGGCCGGTCGGCTACCTCTGGTGGCTCGTCGGCTGCCTCTGGTGGCCGATTGGCTACCCCTTTCCTGAACTTCCTTTTTTGCTGCAACAGAGAGCAAACAGAAGCAAAATAGTGTATTCTCAAAAAGTGTATGTACTGCTACTCTCCTTATCATCACACAAGCTTAAAGGAGTATAGCTCTTGGCCCTTAAACCATCAACCAAGCATTTTTCATGCATGATGGCTAAGGAACCAAGCTTGTACAAGCTTAATGAATGCAAAACAAGACTCAACAAGACCACCACCCTATCATGCATGATCATGGGTGATGGTGACCAAGGAAAGTGATACGTTTCATCACTTTGAGTATGAAACATCCCATTTTCCTCGTGTTTGAATTAACGTCCGATCTGAACACATGCAATGCAACACAAAAGATGCTTTATCTTGTCTCTTTTACTTGTTCGTTTTTGTTTACTCATTTTAGCTTACCAATCCATTCTTTAGTTGATTAGTCCAAAAGGTGAGTGTCCTCTAATGGAAAGAGGGCTTAAACCACAAGTGCCTTGAGCATGAAAGAGACCTCATGCCATTGATAATGAACTCTCGAAGGAATTAAACCATTAAGCATGAATGTCTCAATTTCATACTTAAGCCAACAAGGGGTTCAAAGCCACTTTCAAAATGAATGAAAGAGTGAAACAAAGGAGCATGTAATAGAGCTTATGATGCTGAAATGGAATGCAAAATAGCACTAAAACATGCTTTCGATTCAAAAGAATGATGATCAAAGCATTGAAACAACAAACTAGTGAAGGAAATTGCACTACAACCACACAATATAAGCCTCAAAGGACCAAACCAGCTCAAAATAGAGCTAAAACAAGTAAAAAAAGTAGCAAAAACATGCTGAGATTAAGGTACAAAATGCTAGAAAAACATGCTCACATGTTAAGCTATCTAGGCATGCAAATAAGACACAAGAAGGGGAGGCTAACCCCTCCAATTTTGGACTTCAAAAGAAGGTTTTTACCATTGAAATAGCTCTGAATTTCAGTGGTTAAAAGGGCCAAAAATTTTGATTTGATTATGCTAAAAGATGGTGCAAAAGGCTACATAATTAAGCAATAAGAAGAGTGGATCACCCCTTAACACAAAAATAGCCTCAAACCATCATGTTAAGTCTCAAAAACCAGAGTTTTTTGTAGTTGAAAACCAGCTCAAAAACAACACAAAAGGATGGAAAAACAAGTGTGCACAATAAGCTTAAATGAGGTAAGTTCTCTACCTTTGAAGCATAGCACAAAACAGCCACAATTTCAGGCTCAAACCTCCTTCCAAAGCTCAAACTAGGCTCCAAGGGACCTCAGCTTCAAGGTGGTCAAGTTTGGTCAAGAGTTAGTGTGCAAAAGTGTAGAAAAACCTAGCTTTAAGGCACAAAATAAGAAGAGAGAGAGAGAGAGAATTCTAGAGAGAGAGAGAGAGAATTTTGTTCCAAAATTTCTAACCCCTCCAAATGGGGGAGAGCACCCCCTATATATAGAAAATCAAGGTTTGAGGTTGAATTCATCCTACCATACACGTGTATGGAAATGTAGTTCAGTGAACAACAGCTGACACAGCTGGCAAACAAATATCTGAAAAATGAGAAAAAATGGCCGTCGGCCACCAACGTGGCCGACCGACCACCACCACAGCCGACCGGCCACCGCTTATGGTCGACAGGCACAAGTTATGATCGATAGGCTGTGGGGCTGGCCGACAGGCCACCCTCTTGTAACGACCCCATCACGTATAATGATTAGCACTTAATTAAGTAAGGAGATTTGGAATTTAATTGCCAATTATTATAATTTAATCTGGGATTCATGAAAATTATGGAGATTGGTTCATATATGATTCTATTGAAGATTTATTTTGAAATTAGAAATTAAGGGTCCAAATGGCTTAAGGAAGTGAAGTTAAGAAGTTGAATCAATTTAATCTTAATTACGGACCCATTTGAGAGTTTAATTAAATATTCGATTCAGTTTAGTAAAATTGAGATTCGATTAATTAGATCCTAATTAGAGTTAATCAAGTTAATTAAATTATGAAGATTGAGAATTGTGATTATTACGAATTAAATTTATTTATGGGGTGTCCAATTTGAATATGTAATTTAATTGACGAAAATTTGGAGTCTGATCAGAAATTGAAGGCCTAAATGATTTAAGAAACCAAAATTGAGGATAAGAATGAGTTCAATTTGATATTTGGAGCCTTTTTGGGAGTTTAATTAAAATCTGATTCGGATTGATAAATTTAAATATAATTAATTGGACTCTAATGGGAGTCAATCAGACTAATTAAATTATGTAGGATTTGTGTTAATTAAGATTAAATGATGTTCAATTAAACCAAAATGTAATTGATATATTAATTTATTTTTAATATAATTATATTACAAAGGAATTGGTGTATTGGAAGTCCAAGGCAACAAATATAGATTTATGTATCATCAAGTCATGTGTGTGTGCAGAAAAAATAGAGCCGAATTTGAGAGAGAGAGAGAGAGAGAGAGAGAGAGAGAGAGAGAGAGAGAGAGAATTGCGCTGGTGGGTTCATGTCAAGGGAAAGAAATACAAGAGGAGAACCAAGGAGAGGAAGGAAAAGTCCAAGAATTTCAACCTATTTAAAGTTTAAGGTATGGAATTTATGTTAATTTGTGTAGAATCTTTACATTACACTTGAAATTAAAGGTGAAATTGGAATCAATAGCAAGAAGATGAAGAAAAATTGACTAAAGTGTAAGATTATGGAAGCTAATTTGGAATTGGGTTCTAAACATGAAATGGGTTGCATGCATGTGGATGATTATGGAATAAATTTAGAAATTAATTATTTTGAGTTTAATTTTTGTAATCTTGCATGAGATTAAGTTCCATTGTTACATGCATGAGGGAATTCTATGAGTATTTGAATCTATATTTACATGCATCATGGATTTTGAAGAAATTGAGCCATTTAAGTTCACATTTTGAAGAGAAAAAGGAAATGTTTTATGAACATCAAGTTTATGGAAAGTTAGAATTAATCCTAATGTTAGATAAAGTTTTGATTTTATAATTAGATTTTTAATCCATGCATGTAATATAATTTAAGATTTTATTTAAATTAAACATATTTTGGAACATCTATGATTATGAATTAAGTTGAGGTTACAATTACGTTAAGTTTAAGATTATGGAAATTAGTTGGAAAATTTATAAGAATATAAAATTAGTAATTTTGATGTCAATTTCATATATGTGAATGATTTTATAAAGAGTTTATGACTTTAATTTCATGTTTTGAAGGAAAATAGAAGGAGCTTGAAGTCAATTTTATGTAACTAAAAAGAAAATGAGAAATTGGAGCCATGTTCAATTTATGGAGATTAATGTAGAGAATAATCACTTTGGGTTTGGAATTTGGCTTGATACGGAGAAAATGAGTTAAAACTAAATTTGGACAATTAGAGCATGATTTTGAATAAATAATTTCTAATTGAGAGTGTTTACTAAATTATACATTGGTTCTCCATATTTGTGTACCAAAAATACATGTTTTGAGGCTTTGAATATCAAATCTGAACTTCAACTACAATTCTGGAAATTCCAGAATTCACACTGTCCGCTCGAGCGAGGAAAGTATTGCTTGAGCGTGAAAATCGAGCTCCTAGAAGTTTTTTCAAATTTTATAGTCCGCTCAAGTGACCAAAGTGGCGCTCGAGCGAAGACCCTATTTTCAGCGTATTTTGAAAAAATTGCAGTTAGTTCGCATTTTTATTCTTATCTCTTTCCAAAGCATTCTAGACATGATTTATGGCTCAATAAAGATTAATAAGTTAACAATCAACATTAATTAGTTGATTAAAAGAATAAGTCGTTAACTTAATAGTACTTGATTAAGAAGCCAAGTGAGAATTGGTTTATTCAGAAAAGGATGATTTAGTAATGAAAGGATATGTGAAATTAGAATCCGATTCATTTAACTAAAGGAAGAATACACGTAGTAGAATCTTGGACTACTTAGACAGAAAAAAGACAAGAAAAGTCAAGCTTGATCAAGGAATTGATATTGTGTTTCGATGTGTATATGTTATGTGTTTGTGTAGGTCACGCGTTATTGTCTGCCTGATTTGTGATCTGTCTGATCTGCTTCTGCAACTATCTGTGAGTAATAACTTTGTAAAGTTATATTTAACTTTAATTATTTTCTGATGATATGAGATGATAAGTTTCTGAAATGCTATGTTTTGTATGAATGAATGATTGTCCAATTTCTTTGAAACGTAATTGTGGTATTCTTAGCAGAGGCCCTCCCCCAAGGGACATAATACTGTGGCTTATGGTCATGAGGCCCTAGCCCGGGGGTTAATACCGTGGCCCAGGCCCTCACCCGGGGGAAATAATATCGTGGCCCAAGCCCTCGCCCGGGGGAAACAATACCGTGGCCCACGTATGAGATATGTTACCCGGTATTGGAGGTTTCATTATGGAACTTGATATGTTTGACCAACATGATATGCTACACTAAAGGAAATACCACACATGATTTGAATATGAATATGAATATGAATATGAATATGACTCTATTTCTGATACAAATATGAACATGAACATGACTACGTTTTTGATTTGATAAGAGATTTGAAATCTGATTTTTGAATTCGATATGGACATCATTCATTAAAACCCTTTACTCTGTTATTATTCATTGGGCTCTAGCTCACTGTATTATTTATGTATGTAGGTGAACAGGCGCGTGACCAGGCTTAGAGGCATCTGCCTGGAATCTGTTTTTGTCAGCCAACCTATGTGCCTCCTGTGGAGGTTCCGGATATGTCAAGTGACTATGGCTATGTGATTTGAAGTTTAAGTTTTGTTTTCTTGATTGGTTAGACAAGTCTTGTGTATTTTGTAAATAGGGCTAAGTCCCTCTTTGTCTAATCTGTGTATATATAATGACGTAAGGAGGATGTGTGTATATGTATAGAAAGTTTTAAAATTTTCTATCTCATATAAGTCTACACAGCTCAATGGAAGTCGTTTAATTGCTATTTGCTTCCACAACCCCTAATTATATGTTATTCTGTTAAGAGGCCTTTGGTAATCCAAGGATTACTGGCCGGTTACGATGCTAAACCTATAGGGGCAGGTTTGGGTCGTGACACCTCTCCTCCAGAATTGAAATAACAAGCTCTTGGTCCATAACCAAGCACAAAACAGATAAGGTCTAAAGGCTCCAAAGACAAGGTGCTCGGCCAAGAATTTCAGGCACTTAAGACGAACACGAGCATGCAAAATCATCGAGTGTTCAAACGATGATGTCTAAGTCTTGAGGACGGTCAAAAATAGGGTGTCTACACGCATCTAGCGTATCAGGGTCAAGGCAGACTCAGACCCACTAGTAGGCTCATTCAGTTCAAACTTCATAGGCTAATCATGGGGCCGCTTCGGCTCAGTCAATGCAGTAGGCCTATGCTCGGAGAGATGAGCAGGTTGATCAGAGGCCACAGGGGCGTGTGTATGTTGTTACTGCGCCAGAGCAGTTACTAGGATCCTCAGTTATGGGATTTATTTTTGTTGTGTGTAATTCTTTGGCTAATGAGTTGATAGATACGGGTGCATCACATTCATTTATATCTATTGCATTTGCTTCCGCATTGGGGTTAGAAGTGGCATGGTTAGTGTCTCCGCTCAGGGTAGAGTCACCAGTTGGGGGCACGGTTGACTTAGGCCGAGGATGTCGTGGTTGTGAGATAGAGGTTACCGGGCGCCGACTTCCGTTTGCCTTTGTGTTGCTAGACATGTCAAGTTTTGATATCATTTTTGGTATGGACTGGTTATCTTCATACCGTGCTGTGATTGATTGTTATCGTCAAAGAGTTACAATGTGCATCTCGAGTGGTGACTGTTTTTATTTTCTAGGGGACTGAGTTAATAGGGTCTTGTCACCAGTTTTTGACCCTCGTAGTAGGAGCGAGCTTAGTGGTCTCCTTGTGACTCTCTTGGGTTGTGAGAGTGATGGGACTCATGTTGAATTACCAAGGGTAGTTTGTGAATACCCAGATGTCTTTTCCGAGGATCTTACTAGTTTGCTATCCTACCAGGAGATCGAGTTCTCTATTGACTTAGTGCTTGGCATGACATCGATTTCTATGGCGCCGTATATATTCGCATCCGCCGAATTGCATGAGTTGAAGATTCAACTCCAAGAACTTTTAGATAAGGGCTTCATTACATCGCCTTGGGGAGCGCCGGGTCTCTTTGTGAAGAAGAAGGATGGGTCATTGTGGTTATGTATTGATTACCGCAAGTTGAATCAAGTTACCGTTAAGAACAAGTATCCTCTACCCAGAATAGATGATTTATTTGATCAACTTAGAGGGTCTCGTTGCTTCTGAAAGATAGACTTGAGGTCGGGGTACCATCAGTTGAGAGTCTGGGAGGAGGACATCTAGAAAATGACCTTTCGTACGCGTTATGGCCACTATGAATTCCTTGTAATGCCTTTTGGTTTGACCAATGCACCTGCTTCCTTTATAGATTTGATGAACCGAATTTTTTGAGAATTCTTAGACCGCTTTGTGGTCATCTTTGTGGATGACATCTTGATTTATTCCGCCTCTGAGGAGGAACACGAGACTCACTTGCGGTTAGTACTTGATTGGCTTAGGGAGCACTAATTGTATGCCAAATTTGAGAAATGCGAGTTTTGGTTAACTGAAGTGAAGTTTTTGGGGCATATGGTGTCAAGAGAAGGAGTCACTATAGACTCTTCTAAGATAGATGCCGTGCAGGATTGGGAACAACCTAAAAATATTTTTGAGATTCAGAGTTTCTTGGGATTAGCCAGGTATTATTGCCGTTTTGTAAGGGACTTCTCTAGACTAGCCACACCTTTGACTAGGTTGACAAGGAAAGGTGTCAAATTTGTGTGGAGTGAAGCTTGTGAAAGGTCATTCCATGAACTTAAGATTAGATTGACCATCACACCGGTCTTGATAATTCCGGAAAGAGGGTTGGGTTACACCATCTATTGTGATGCGTCCCAAGATGGGCTTGGTTGTGTCTTGATGCAAGAGGGAAAGGTTGTGGCCTATGGTTCACGACAATTGAAAACTCATGAGAAAAACTATTTTTGCCTTGAAAATTTGGAGGCATTATTTGTATGGTGAGAAGTTTGAGGTTTTCTCCAATTATAAGAGCCTAAAGTATTTGTTTTCCTAAAAGACTTGAAGTTATGCCAACGGAGGTGGATAGAATTCATGGAGGATTATGATTTTGAATTACACTATCTCGGGGAAGGCCAATGTAGTGGCCGATGCCTTGAGTCAAAAATCTATGAGTAGTTTGACAAGTGTAGCTATTCAAGAATGGGATATGCTAGGCGATATCAGCAAATTTGATTTACATTTGAGTGAGTCCAGCGAGAGTGCAACCTTGTCTACTTTGGTTACTCAACCTACCTTGATTAGTAAGGTCATAGAGGCACAACAGAGGGACCGTGAGGTGGAGTCAATCCATGATTGAATTTCCAACGAGAAGGAAGAGAATGGCTTGAACATCCACTCGGATCTAAGTGTACGTTACCTAGACCGTTTGTTTGTACCAAAATCTTGTAGAGAGGAAGTATTTCGAGAGTTCCATCGCTCACGCCTTACGGTACATCCGGGAGGCACCAAAATATATCATGATCTTAGTCGCCAGTTTTGGTGGAGGGGTATGAAACAGGATGTCGCTTTGTTTGTATTGAAATGCCTTACTTGTCAACAAGGGAAGGTCGAACACCAAAGACCAGCGGGTTTGCTACAACCCTTAGCGATAGTTGAGTGGAAATGAGAGCATGTTACCATGGACTTTGTAGTTGGGCTTCCTAGATCACAGTGAGGCAATGATGCCGTTTGGGTGATTGTTGATAGGTTGACTAAGTCTACACATTTCATTTTGATGTGCACTGGTGACTCAGTTGAGCAATTGGCAGAGTTGTACATTAGAGAGATAGTTCGACTTCATGGGGTCCATGTAACCATTGTATAGGATAAAGATCCTCGTTTTACCGCCTGGTTATGGCAAAGCCTTCAAGAGGCATTAGGGACTAGGTTGACCTTTAGCACTGCTTATCACCCACAAACCGATGGCCAGTCAGAGCGTACCATTCAGATTTTGGAGGACATGCTTAGAGCTTGCATCCTTGATTTCAAAGGGTCTTGGGAGAGACACTTACCACTGGTCGAATTTACCTATAACAATAGTTATCAAGCTAACATTGAGATACCACCATTTGAGGCCTTGTATGGCCGACCTTATAGATCACCAGTTTGTTGGGCCGAGGTGGGTGATGCACTGTTGTTGGGTCTAGAAATTGTTAGAGAGACAACCGAGAAAATTGCTCTTATTCGAAAGAGGTTAGTTACGACCCAAAGCCGACAGAAGAGTTACATCGATAAGAGAAGACGACCTTTATCCTTCGAGGTTGGTGACCACATGTTCCTTAAGATCTCACTCAGGTGGGGTTTGATGAGATTTGGTAAGAGTGGTAAATTGTCTCCAAGGTTCATTGAGCCTTTCAAGATATTGGAGCGAATTGGGGAAGTGGCATACCGGTTAGTGTAGCTCGACTTTTTGTGCCCCTTTTCGGAAAACGAATAAGCCCTACAATATCGGACTCCTGCGGTTCTGAATTTGATCTCACAAGTGTAATGTGAAATAGATAAACACCAAAGAGTCTCAATTCGGCAAATCTTTTGGAAAATCGATTTTGAATCAAATTGCAAAAAATGGATTGCTTTGCCAGATACAGAGTTACCACCTAAATATTTTGGGAAATTTAGGAAATCCATGACTCGTGCCAAAGGCCACGTGTCCATTATTACCAAGATTGTCTCGGCTCGGGAACTTAGGTATGAGAGGGGAAGGTCATGAATTGAGCACCCACGCTCGCTCGATTAAAGATCGGTTTCTACTAATCATGACATGAATCTTATCTACATTATATGCTCTTGTTCTGGTTTATTAGACTAGCATTACTATGTGATGCGCATACAAGTATAGACTAATTTGCACAAATTGGAACATTTGATTCATGTTTGTTTGCAAAATTGTTTCGAATATGTACCTGTAGCTCGACTTTTTCCTGACTCCTTTCGGAAGACGAATAAGCCCTACAGTATCGGACTCACGCGGTTCTGAATCTGATTTCATAAGTGCAATGTGAAATAGATAAACACCAAAGAGTCCCAATCTGACAAATCTTTTGGAAAATGCAATTTTGAATCAAATTGCCAAAAATGGACTGCTTTGCCAAATACAGAGTCGTCACTTAAATATTTTTGAAAAATTTAGGAAACCCATAACTCATGCCAAAGGCCACGTGTCCGTCATCACCAAGATTGTCTCAGCTCGGGAACTTCGGTACGAGAGGGAAAGGTCATAAATTGAGCACCCCTACTCGCCCGATCAAAGATTGGCCTCTACTAGTCATGATATGAATCTTATGTACATTATATACTCTTGTTCCGGTTTATTAGGCTAGCATTACTATGTAATGCGCATACACACAAGTATAGACTAACTTGTAAGAGTTGAAACACTTGATTCATGTTTGTTTTGAAAATTGTTTCGAATATGTACCACTTGAAAAAGTGATTGCATATAAACATTACTCAAATTATTCCAATTCAAGCAATAAGCCTTCATCCACAGGCATTCAAATAGTTTATGATTTAAGCATTTAGCCTCATGGCAAGCATGCTAGACATGGAAACAATCACACACATGCGATATGTTAAAGCTAGTAAAGGCTCACCTAGTACTCCAAGCCAATAAGAGAAATGAGTTAGAAAAATGCATGATTCCTAACTATGCGATATGACTAATGCAACACATGCAATATGCAATTAATTGGCTCGGTTACTAATATAGAAAATGAAGCAATTTTGATAGCATGAAGTCTAAGTACGTATTCAATAAAGAATTAAACTAACAATGCAAGTTAGAATGATGAACCGAGCCTCAGTGCATGCAATACAAATGGATGCAAACATGGAGTATGCTAAACAAAACGTGATGTCCCTAAACTAACCATTATAAGCTAGTAAATAAAAGGGAGAAAGACGTGGGGTTGGAAGACATACACATTATACAACATTGCGCTCTCACGAAGGAGAGTCCGAATAAACTAACTAGCGAACTAGCTAATTAATTAAACCTAAGCTAAGCTAATTATTACAAAACAAATGAATAAATAACTAAACTGCTTAACTAATTATTACAAACCGAAGTAATTAACTATTCTAGATAATTAAAATAATTACTAGACAAAATCAAACAACTAGTTAACTAATTAATTAATTACAACACTTTTCAAAATTAATTAGTTATAACTAATTAATTAAAACAAATATCTAAGCTAAGTATTTAAACTAAACAGGCTCGATATGCGAGGAATGCTCATGCACGTGCTCGGTTTCCACCTGAAAAGGCCACTGTTTTGCTTCCAGAAGGTCTCTGTTGCACAGTAGAACACTTACACTTTTGTTCACCTCTAGAATAACTCTGTGTTGCTCAAAAAACATACTGCTAGATTTTGCATTGGTGGCCGGCTGGCCAGGAGTGAGGGTTTGTCGGCCACCAGTGATGGCCTGCCGGCCATTGCTGCAGGGTTCATCTTGCTATAACAGAGAACAAACAGAGCATGCTCAGGGTATTCTCAAGAGTTTGTTTGCACAATTCACCCCTCTTTATCATGAACAGATCAGAGGAGAGACAAAACTTGGTCCACAAACCACCAATTCAAGCAATTTAATTGCATGATGGCTTATGAACCAAAGTGTGCAATTTCAATAAATGAAACAAAACAAGACACAAACCTCCTCCCTTTCATGAATTGATCAAGGGAAGTGGTGACCTTGGAAACTTGAACCATTTCATCACTAATGGCTATGAAATACCTCAAGTTTCTGTGTTCAACTAACATCTGATTGAACACAAAACCAAATTATCATCTTGCACCATTTTATTCCCATTTTAATTACTTCATTTTTAATTACCAACCATCCTTTAATTCATTGAGTCCAATGGTGAGTTTAAGTCCTCTAATGGAAAGATGGCTCAAACCAAGAGTTGCTTTGGGCATTAAAGAGACATCATACCATTGGTAATGAACCCCCTAAGGGATTAAACCATTAAGCATGACATTTCAATCTTATGCTTAAACAAACAAGTTGTTTGAAACTTTCAAAGCAAAACAAAAGCCAAGAAAGGAGGAAGGTTGTAGAGGTGATTAAGAGTCATCACAAGTATGGAAAGCCATAAATAAATGCAATTAAGTTAAAGAAGATGGTGTCTAAGGCCTAAAACACCAAACTCATGAGGACAATTACACTATAAGCATGCAAAACAAAGCTCAAATGCAACTATCAACCAAAAATAATCCTGAAATAGTCTAAAAATAGTCCTAAAACATGCTGGAATTAAACAAAAATAGTTAGATTAATATGCTAAAACATGACACAAGCTAGGCTAGTAACCAAGATACAAGGAGGGGAGGCTAAACCCTTCAAATTTGGCCTTCAAAACATGATTTTGGCCACTGAAATAACTATGAAAAACAGTGTTTAAAAGCTTAAAAGTAGATAGTAAAAGGATGGGAAACACAAGGGAAAAGGCCTCCAAGACAAAGTACAAAGAAGGGTGAACCACCCCTCAACCTTTAATGTCCTTAAAACCCAAGTTTCAATAAAAAAATATAGAGTTTTTACAACCCAAAAACAGTTGGAAAATAACAAGAAAAAGAGTAGCTAAAGCAAGTAAAGAGACAAAGCCTCATATCTTTTGAAGAGGAAATCAATTCGAAGCAATAAAACCAAGCAAACATGCCCTCAAGAGTTCAAACAAGGCACAAAGATATCTTAGCTCAAAGATGAGAAGGTTTAGTTTAGAGAGTATAGGCAAAGGTGAAGAGTGTATAGGCAAAGGTTGAGATATTTGTAAGAGAGAGAGGAAAAATTTTGCTCCAAAATTTTTCTAAACTTAAAACAAAAGAGGGAGGTCTCCTATATATAGAAAATATGAATTTCCATCAAGAACATCCAATCATACACGTAGGAGCAGATGCAACAATCTGTGGAAACAGCTGGCACAACTATCACAAAATATCTGCAAAAGACACTAGTGGCCGACTGGCCATCACTGGTGGCCGGAAACCAAAAGTGATGGCCGGCAGCCCAAAGAGGTGGTCGGCAGGCCACCAGGGGTTCCAGGCTTGAAAAGCTAGGGTTTTGGTCAAAAACAAGGCAACAAGTGTGTAAAGTTTGAAAGGCTTAAAGTTATGGCATTCCGTTGAGGACTTCGAGCACTTGATAAGCATATACACTCATAATCGGGTGTGCAAGCGATGGCGTCCAAGTCGTAAGGGCCGTAAAAAATGGGGTGTCTACAGTTGCCCCTCTTTGACAGAACTCGAAGTCTTGAAATGACGTGAGTGAATGTCAAAGCCCGAAGACGACCCATTTTGACAAGGTCGTAAGACTTGGACAAATAATCAAGACAGAAATAAATGGTTGCGCTCGCAGGCTGCCTACGTATGCCTTTGCAAGGAATCAAACCAACGTAGTTCTGGGGCAAGATGCAAATGATATGCACAATGACTTTGAAAGCTGGACTCACACGCTTTGCGAAGCTGGCTATTTTGAAAACTCATGATCACATGAGATGATGCAATAAGCAATAACATGAAATAATAATATATGAACATATGAATGAGTAGCTTCAAGCTTAAAACCAACACAGGTTCCATGCAAAAACACATAAAACACACTCTAACCATGCAAAAACAAGAGACGGCGAAAGAAACATCGCCCAAGGTTGTGTTTCACGCATCCTAAGAAATTAACAAACGAAAACCACTCGGGGTCGTGTTTCACGCGTCCCGAGAACCAGAGGAACGAAACCGCTTGAGGTTATGTTTCATACATCTCAAGAAATAAGAAAAATCGCTTGGGCTCGCGCTTCATGGTCTCGAGAAACAAGAAAAATCGCTTAGGCTCGCGCTTCATGCGTCCCGAGATAAAATACGCCCAGAGCCATGCATCACGCGTCCTGAGATACAAGAAAGCGGCTTAGGCTCGCGCTTCATGCATCCCGAGATAAAACACACCCAGAGCCGCGTGTCAAGCGTCCTGAGATACAAGAAAAGCCGTTCGAGCTCGTGCTTCACGTGTCCCAAGATGAAACTCGCCCAGGGCCGCTCATCACGCGTACTGAGATACAAGAAAAAATGCTTGGGCTCGCGCTTCATGTGTCCCGAGATGAAACCCGCCCAGGGCCGTGAGTCACGCGTCTTGAGATACAAGAAAAGCCACTCAGGCTCGCGCTTCACGCATCTCGAGATGAAACCTGTCCAGGGTCACGCGTCACGCGTCTTGAGATATAAGAAAAGTAACTCGGGCTCATGTTTCATGCAACCCGAGATGAAATACGCCCAAGGCCGCGTGTCATGCATCCTAAGATATTAGAAAAGTCACTCGGGCTCATGCTTCACGTGACCCGAGATGAAACCTGCCCAAGGCCGCGCATCACGTGTCCTAAGATACAAGAAAAGCCACTCGGGCGAGCGCTTCACGCGTCCCGAGATGAAACCTATCCAGGGCCAGGTGTCACACGTCCTGATATACAAGAAAAGCCGCTCGGGCTTGTGCTTCACGCGTCCCGAGATAAAACCCACCTAGGGCTGTGCATCACTTGTCCTGAGATACAAGAAAAGTCGTTCGGGCTCACGCTTTATGCGTCCCAAGATGAAACTAGCCCAGGGCTACATGTCACGCATCCTGAGATATAAGAAAAGCCGTTCGGGCTCGCACTTCATGCATCCCGAGATGAAACCCGCCTAGGGCCGTGCGTCATGTGTCCTGAGATACAAGAAAAGCCGCTTGGGCTCACGCTTCATGCGTCCCGAGATAAAACTCGCCTGGGGCCACGTGTCACGTGTCTTGAGATACAAGAAAAGTCACTCGGGCTCGCGCTTCACGCGTCCCGAGAAATAAGAAAAATGTACGATAGATGCACAAAAGTGAACAAATGTGATAGCTGCACAAAGCATAATCGTATGCGATAGATGCACAAAGTAATCGTGTACGATAGACGCACAAAGCATAATCCATGCAAGATAGACAACCGCCGTTTGATGTTAATTGAAAGCATGTTCTATGCAAGAAGAAAAAGCATATTCTATGCGAAATTGACAGCATGTTCTATGCAAAATTGATAGTGTGTTCTACGCACAAATGATAATTGATGTAAGACATGCGTACAACATGCATATACGGGAAATGCATATTCTATGCAACGAAAAAGAACAAAAGCGTAATTTAACAAAGCAAATAAAGTGACATTCTGTGGCAACCTTCGATTTACCTTTCAGAGATATTGCAACATGTTTACAAAGGATACACCTTGTTCAGAGTAGCAAGTGGGACACGTTCACACATCGGAACGCAACTGCAAGCTTCCAAAACAGAACCTTCCATACACCACTCGGGAAGAAGAAGCTCCAAACAGCACCAAGACCTACTTGAGAACCACCGGCCACCTGCCGGCCACCAGGAGATGTTTCTGGCCACTTGCTAGCCACCAATGTGGCTTGCCGACCACCGATGGCAGATCGGGGCAGTTTGGTATTTTCGAGCACGGGTCTTTAAATATAAGCCTCAAGGCTTCATTTCCTTACAATCTTAGGTCTGAAATTGCTTTCCCTCTCTCTCTAGGTGCTCCTTCTCTCTAGATTTGTGCTTTATACACGTTTTCCAATGCCCCACGTAAACTTTTCTCGTAAAATCCTCTTGATTCTTAACATTTTGAACCGATCAGATTTTGATTTCGACGTTTTTTCTTGGATTTTCACCACTTTAGGCTTGTTCCTCTCGACTTTTTTTGGGTTTCGTGAACTTTCTCGGGCTTTGACTTTTTCTCCCATTTTTTCTCTCGTAGGGTTGACTTTTTCCAAGTTTACCTTATTTTCCTCATTTTTTATTTTTAACTTTTCACCTATTTTTCAACCATTTTCCACCCATTTTCCAGATGGCAGATGATATTCCACATGACGGGGCTCCTCCCGAGGTTCCACTTGCATTCCCACCCGTCCCCAAGGTAAAGGGGCCGGTAGTTGCCAAGGCTGGCGAGGCGGCTAAGAGTATTGAGGCCGACCTTGAGGCGGAGTTTGAGCTTGAGTTTGAGCTAAAGCCGCTACCATTGAGAATACGGCCTTTTGATCCGACAAGGTATCATCCCCGCATGCACATATTGCCACCCGGAGGCATTAGGCGGTTCAGCGACTTTGCTTGCGGTGTACTATAGGACCGCCTGTTGAAGGCGCCGACCTCCCACCTTTTATTCAGTGCCACCGAGGTATGAATTTTGTTTTCATGCATTCCTGCCTTTCCTTAAACTGTATTTCTGCACTGTCTTTCATCTGACTGTACTTTTTTTACTACCTCATCTGATTCATCTGTTCTTTGCCACAGGGAGAGTCACGTGCTTATAGGGGGTACGGAGATACGACAGCGAGAGATTGGAATGACGAGCTCCCTGCTAGAGTCCGTGACATTGTTGATGAGATTGGCTTCGACCTTTTCTGCTTCGGCCTGACACGGGTCATTGCGAGCCGTTCACTTCTAGGAGCGCTTATGGAGAGGTGGTGGGACACCACCAACTCCTTCCACTTCTCTACTACTGGGAAGATGACGATGACTCCCTATGACTTTGCCATGATCACAGGCTTAGGAGTAGGGGGTGGTCCGATCCCTTTTGACATCGATATAGGGGAATGAGAGGCTGCATGGATCGAGCTGTTAGGAGCGCACCCATCATTGTACCAGCCAGCTATGGTGAGGTATAGTTGGCTTGTTGAGCAGTTCCGAGGGAGTGAGCCCGGGACATTAGAGGAGATGGAGTAGTATGATAGAGGCTTCTTGATGTTTGTCTTCGGTACTACCTTGTTTTCGAACAGGTGGAACACCGTGGGCTTATATTTGTTGAGTGCCTTGGTGACCCTTCCCTGGGTACGCTTCTATGACTGGAGCGAAGCTAGCCTCGCCACCCTGTACGGCTATATGAGCTCTACCTCCCGTCTGAGGGGAGAGCTGATCAGAGGCTACTGGCGAGCCTGGAAGGTATGCATTTCAGTTCCCTCTTTACACTTTACGCTTTCTGCTTTATATCTGTTCAACACTTGTGCTTTTTGCTTTGCACTTTTTGCATCTGTTCATACCCTTTGCTTTCTGCTTTGCACTTTCTGTATCTGTTCATATATTGTGCTTTCTACTTTGCACTTTCTGCATCTGTTCATACATTGTTGATCACATATCACTGCATTTTCCTTGCAGTTGTGGGTTTATGCATATTTTCCAGCTCTTGCCCCAGAGCCCATGGAGGAGCTCCCTTCGATGGTCCCTTACTCGAGGCAATATGATAGCGGATGTCAATAGAGGAGTCGCCAGTCCTTCTCCTTTTTCATCCACTACTTTGACATTGTGGCCGCCCATGAGGTAACCCAAAACACAGTCATTTTTGCTTTAAAACTGTTCTGATTCACACTTTTAGCAACTGATAGCGACTAACAATCTGTTCACTCTGTTTACAGATCATGTGGCAGCCTTGAGCCATGATGTCGGCTAAGGTACGAGACCAGTACGCGGGAGCGTGGGCCACATCGCGCTTCTGGATCCTGCTAGAGGGCCCAGTCTGCCAGGCCTGGTTCTTTAGTGAGCGGTTTGTTTGACAGACCGTGGGCTTGCCGGATCCGGTCGTCCCGATGCCATCGCCAGAGTCTATGAGGTCGGTAGACAGCCTATCTATTGATGTAGTTACGTAGTTCATGGTAGCTTTGGATGCTGATTACTTCAAAACAAAGGGCGACTACGCGACCTTTATTCAGACCCACCAAATGCCACCTCTAACAGGCGCTCACAGAGGCGAGGGGGCAAGGGCTCCTGCAGCGAGAGAGACGACTAGGGCGACTAGGGTCCGTGCTAGAGGGGTTCCCCCTATGAAGTAGAGCACCCATTGGCCAGAGCTTCCTACCGCGCTCACATGCTGGCGGCATACTGGGGTTGCTTACTAGATCCTGATCGAGCTGGTAGAGGCTGGACATGAGTTCGTCAGAGTTCGAGGTTTATCCCAAGTATGGACCATACTTTACCATTTGCATCTCGCATTTCATTTCAGATATGTTTATTACAGGACATTGATCATCTAAAAGCATTTGCAGGCATCTATAGAGTATAGAGGGGGCACTCTCGAGCTGATAGCTTCTCTAACGGGCATGATACAGAGAAGGGAGATGATGTTTGGTCTCCATGGCATCTTGGTAATTTCCTTCAGTTTGCGCTTCATGCTATCATATTTCCACTGATACACTAGCATTTTAACTGTAGTCTTTCCCAAACTGTACTGATACACTGCAATCACACATTGCATCCACACACTCTACTCATATTGTATCTGATACACACACTGGAACTGATATGTTAACAATTGTTTCTTTAGATTCCATCTGCACCAGCACGGCAGCACCGGCACCAGCACCGACAATACCTCCTCCAATAGTAGGGAGGAGAAAGGGACAGGCCCCAGCTCGTAGCTGAAATATGAGCCACAATCGAGGCAGAGGTAGGGGCACTCAAGGCTATAGCAGTCCTTCAGAGCTGATCTTGAGCGATGACAATGCTGAGACTAGTGACTCTGAGGAGGCAGTGAGTTGGCATTCTGAGTCATCCAAGAGTGGAGACGATGGTACTGGCTCAGGATCCGAGAGTAGAGGTGACGTTGAGGGGGACTCCGAGGCAGAGAGCGGAGATAATACTGGCTCTAGTTCTAGTTCAGAGACTGATTCAGACAGCGGTGATGATGGAAATAGTGCCCTTGAGTCCTCCACTCTGAGGAAGAGAACGGAGAGGGCCTCTCGGGGCCTGAGGCGACTAGCGCTGATTTTTTCGTACTTTCTGCTTAGTTTCTTTTTTGATTTGTAACATTAGCACATGTATAGCCTCAGATAGGTTTTATTTTGGTTTGAAACTTATACTCCTCTTTTGTAAAAACCATGATCGGAATAAAACCTCACAATTTTTATAAAAAATGTTGCCATTTTTGCATCATGAGCACCATATTTGCATGAAATGGACAAGGAATCGAATGTGCAAATGAAATCTGAACACTTGTATTGGCACAATGTTCTTAATTAGGTAATGAGCCGACCAACAACCAAAATATAAAATACAACTTGATAAGTAAAGCAAAAACAACTCAAAACAAATAAACAAATTTGCTAAAACCAAAAAGACTCTAAACAAGACCTTAAAACATACAAAGATCAAGACAAAACACATGTTTCCAGCAATTTCCAGCACATAGATAGACGACAAGCCTGAAAAGAAGGCTGTCGGCCAGAGGTAGAGCTTGTCGGCCATAGAGGGTGGTTTGCCGGCCACAAATGTGAGAATCGCCAGATTACTGACAGTTGGCTTTTACTCGCAGCCTTATCTTCTACAAAAGGTTCAGCTTCGTGATTTCTCTTCAGAACCTTATTTCAGCTGCAATTTCTTTCACAAATGGAGCCATTTTTTGTTGAAAAGCTCTCTGATTGGATTGCAACTTTAGACGGCACGAAAAAGGTAAATTTTTGGGGTTTCGACATAAATGTAATTTTTTTGCTGAGCCGTACTCCACTTTGTTTTCCGTTCCTTCATGCCACGGCTCGATGCTGGGACCTGATTACACATGTCTTTCGCTTTAGGGGACAAGAAATATGCTCGATAATTGAAGAATTCCAGGCACTAATGGAATCCCGGCGCGATGAGGAAATCATGCCTCAACCCCGTTTTGGCCACGCCCAAGCTTTGGGACGGATGTGTGGGCTTACTCTACACGAGGCTCAATCTTTGTCCCACAATGGAGAGCTAGGCATACCCAGCTTGATTCATCAATTTTTCGACATTGGTGACAGAGGCGACCTTCTCTGGCAAGGTTTTCGACAACATGCCCTCTGCTTATGTATGCTTGCACATTTCTTTCTTTCCTCTAGTTTCAGCGGGTCCAACATTCGATTGATCGAAGTGGCCCAAGGTTTAAAAGAAGGCAAAAGTTGCATTGGTTTGGCGTTGGCTAAGACTTTGATGGGTTTAGATGCCTTTCATCGACGAGAGACTACCAGATTCACGGGGAGCCCACTACTTCTTTAGGTATTATTTCCCACCATTTCTTATATGTGTTTCTCACATCACTCGGCACGCATGCTCTATTTTTCTTTCAAAGCCCTTTTCTCACTTTTCTCTCAATATACATCTCTCTATTCTTTAATCTCTCTTTTCTTTTATCCCTCCACAGGTGTGGCTTATGGATAAGCTGAAGGTAGTGGACTCTTGCACTGAGTACTCAGCTCGAGGCTATTTCTTCCACCACCGACTAGTGGATTTTCCGAATGAGGGATGGTAGTGCAACTGGATGTGCAACAGGTTTGCTGCTGACATAGCTTGGCATTGCCCCTGGCTTAATTTGACCGAGATGAGTTACAACATGGCTCAGCAACCTGGTATACAATTGAGTGGACGCATTGTGTGTTCTATTTCCCTTTCCGGTTTAGACGTCAGTTTGGACATGATCAGACTCGCCCAAAGGAGGTGGTAGAGTACCCTGTTTTATTCCCCATCCGTTGTTTGCACTTGACTAGGTACCTCACTGCTTGGAGGATGAGAGAGCTTCCCTGCCCCTAGTTTCAGTTACGCCTTTTCTGGCGAGTGTTTGGCTTGGCTCGAGGATAAGGCACAAACTGGGCCCACTTTGGCTTCAGAAGCTTCCACAAGCACAAGCGGAGGACGCAGGAGCACCTGACTCATCTATGCCCCTAGTTTATTGCTTTGACCTTTCTTTTCAAGTTTTTTTTGAATGTAATAAAAGAAACTTTGATTTGTATCAGATAGTTGGAGAACTTTTATTTTGAAATCAATGAAATTAAAGTTGTAAGCACTGAAATTTTTTTTTTTGGTCCAAAAATGGTCTAAGTTGTAAAAGGAAAAATTTTGAACAAAATCAACTTTTATCAAAACTTTTCAAAACCATTTTCGAAAAGGATCACCTTTTGACACGCACGGAATCAATCCTCAAGATGTACAACCCTGAATCAAAAGATCACAAATTGCCTATTGATTGAACACCACTGCTCAGCATTGTAACCAACTCTTTTCTCAGAGTAAAGATCACAACCGAACTCTTAGGTAAAGGACAGACAAAGATGACCTAATCAATCACATGGACAGGACAGTTGAGTTGGAGGTGATTACGGCCGAACTTCAGGATGAAGTTGCCTACGTATCCCGAAGATGGGAATCAGGCCTTACGTAGTTCAGTTCAGGTTCACTCGATTATTAACTCTCTCATTTTACGCTCTAACTTTTGCCAAAGTCGCCCTTTAGGGTTTTCAACCTTGCGAGCTCAGTTTTTTTTTTTATTTCTAATTTTTCATGCTCTAACTTTTGCCTAGGTCACCCTTTCGGGTTTTCAGCCTAGTGAGTCTTTCAGGGATAGTATTTCTTTAACTTGTACATGTTGATCGGTTGTGAAAATTCTAGGCCATCTAAGTCCATGAGAATAATAGCTCCACCCGACCAGATAGCTTTAATGATGTAAGGACCAGTCCAATTGGGTCTAAACTTGCCCCTGGGGTCATGAATGGGAGCTTGGTTGTCTTTCAACACCATATCCCCCTCTTTGAGATTTCAGGACTTAACTTTCTTATTAAAAGCCCTGGTGATCCTGCGTTGGTAACCTTGAACATGATACAATGCTTTCAGCCTTCTCTCATCAACCAGCATCAACTCTTCGAATCTGCTTTGTTGCCAGTCTACCTCTACTATTTAACACTCAGCTATAACTCGCAGTGATGAGACTTCTATTTCAATTGGGAAAACAGCCTCTATCCTATAGACAAGAGAATAAGAAGTTGCCCCTGTAGATGTCTGGATTGAAGTTTTATGGCCCCAGAGTGCGAATGGCAATTTATCTGGCCAGTCCTTGTAGATCTCAACTATCTTCTGCAAAATATTCTTGATGTTCTTGTTGGTGGCTTCAACAACTCCATTGGTTTGCGGCCAATATGTAGATGACTTATGAAAAGCCACATTATACTTCTCTAACAAGTCTATCACCTCTTTCTTGAAGTGGGAGCCATTCTCGTTTTGGACTTCGTATCGGCAAATGATGTTGTTTCTGATGAACTTGGCCACATGCGATGCTTTCAACACTACATAGGACTGGGCTTCTACCCACTTTGTAAAGTAATCAATTGCCACCAAGATGTATTCATGCCCATTCGACCCTTTTGGTGTGATTGCATCGATGACCACGATTCCCTAGACTGAAAAAGGCTATGGCAAAGTCATGTTATATAGTTTTGACAGCGGGATGTTCATGTGATTAGCATAAATTTGGTATTTGTGGCATCATCGAACAAAACCAATACAATCCTCCTCCATAGTGGACCAGTAGTAACCTTGCCTGAGAATCTTCCAGGCTAACATCACTTCGTTCATGTGCGCTCCGCTTTCTCCTCCATGGATGGCCTCCATCAGGCACTTTGATTCCTCTTCTTTGACACACAACTTGTGCATTTCCAGATGACCTCTTTTGTACGGTTTACCTCCACAAATGATAAATTGGACGGCCATTCGCCGTATTCCCCTTTTGTCCTTGCCATTTGCCCGTAGTGGATAAATCTCTTTTTCCAAGAGGTTCCAAATATCGTAGTACCAAGGGTTTTTGTCTTGCGCTTTATCTATTGCAGCGATAGTTTCATAAGCCGGCATGTATCTCTGCTCAATGATAATTGGACGAATCTGGACTCCAAGTGGGATGTCTACCATAGAAGATAGAGTTGCTAAAGCATCGGCGAACCTGTTGTTCTCTCTCAGTAGATACGTGAAAGTTAGCTTTTCAAACCTAGGAATTAGAACTTCCAGAGTCTAGTGATAAACCTTCATATTTTCTTCTTTGACTTTCCAGTCTCCATTTGGTTGAGAAACAATTAAGTTCGAGTCCTCGATAACATCCAACCTTTTTGCCCCTAGTTCTAGGGCTGCTTCTAAACTAGCGATAAACGCTTCATATTCTGCTTCGTTATTGGACACCTTGAACTAGAATTTGAAGGCTAAAGATATATAGGAGTCGTCGGGGGCTATCAGTAACACACCTATCCCATAACCATACTGATTGGATGCTCTGTCAAAGTACATCGTCCAAGTTTCCTCCTTAACTTGCAGAATGGCTTTATTTGGGAATAGGTATTCCACTGCCTTATCCCCTTCTACCTGGTGATCTACTAGGAACTCCGCTATCGCTCTTCCCTTGACCGACTTGTGGGTAACATACTTGAGATCAAATTCGGAGAGGAGAAGCAACCAACGAGCTAGCCTACTCGTAAGAGCTGGTTTCTCAAAGAGATATTTGATAGAATCTAATCTCAAAACTAGGATTACAGAGTGGGCTAACAAGTAGTGCCTCAACTTCCTGGTAACCCATACCAAGGCTAGGCAAGCTTTCTCCAACGGAGTATAGCGGGTCTCATAATCCAGCATTTTCTTGCTCAAGTAGTAGATGGCTTTCTCCACCCTATCTGCAGATTTTTCAGCGAGTATGCACCCCATAGTGGTGTTTGTCACTGACAGGTATAGAATCAAAGGCTTCCCCGGCTCTAGCGGTGATAACACAGGTGGATTTTGGAGGTACTGCTTAATCTGCTCAAAGGCGAATTGACATCGATCATCCCATCAAAAAATTTTCCCTTTCTTCAAGAGACCAAAAAGTGGTTCACAAGTCAAGGCTTATGAATTGCACTTTACCGAGAAAGCCTCGCACCTCTTTTTCAGTCCTTAGTGGTGGCATTTCTAAGATGGCCTTGATTTTGAAAGGATCTACTTCGATGCCGCTCTGTGTGATCCAACAGCCCAGCATTTTCCCTGCTGTTACGCCGAAAGTGTATTTCTACGGATTCAACCTCATTCTGTATTCTCTGATCCGTTGAAAGAATTTCTTTAAGGCGGTCTAGTGGCCCTCTCTTTTCTTTAGACTTGATAATCATGTTATTCACATACACCTTGACCTCTTTGTTGATCATGTCATGCAGAATAGTGGTTGCAGCCCTCTGATAGGTAGCCCCGACATTCTTCAGCCTAAACGGCATAACCTGATAGCAGTAGGTCCCCCACGGCATAGTGAATGCGGTTTTCTCTCTATCCCGGGCGCCATCCATAAAGGATAACAATGCATGGCCCGCAATGAAGTCCACTAACTCATCAATGTGCGGCAGACGAAAGTCGTCCTTCAGACTGGCTCTGTTCAAATCCCTGAAGTCCACACACACTCGGATTCTACCATCCTTTTTCGGCACTAGGAAAATATTGGCCAACCAAGTCGGATATTTAAATACTAACAAGAAACCTGCCTCGATCTTCTTGGTGACTTCTTCTTTGATTTTCAAAGCCCAATCTGGGCGAATTCTACACAACTTCTACTTGACGGGTCAGGCCTCAGGGTCAAGAGGGATCCGATGTTGTACAATCTCAGGATCGATTCCAGGCATGTCTTCATAGGACCATGCGAAAACATCTTTGAAATCTTTTAACAAAGCGACTAAGCGTTCGCACATCTCCGTAGACAACGTGGACCTGATCTGGACGAGACGTGGATCCTTCTCAGTACCCACGTTAATAGCAATGATTTCATCAGAATAAGGTTTTGCAAACTTCTCCTCTCGATTAATCAAGTTTTTCAAAACTAGAGGAATTCCTTCCTCTTCGTTTTCATTAAAATTCTGAAAATCTTGGTCAATATAATAAATAAGTGGCACAAAGAAATAGTCAGAATCGGCAGCGTTCTCATTCATAAGATCCAGATATTCGATTACAACTGACTCAAAAGTAAAACAGAAATAGGACCTCGATAAGACCTTGGCATCTGGGTTATCACCCCCACGAATACCAAACTCAAACTCAGAAGAACCAGAATCTGATTCCAACTCTACAAACTCAGTGGAATTAGATTCGAGCTCATCACTCGACTCAGAACTAGACAGGTAGCCCTCCTCCAGCTGCCAGATAAGAGATGGTGCTTTTGATACATTTAAAATGCTGCTAGATGGGTTCACACCTTGTTGGTTCCCGATCATAGAGATGATAACGTTATCCTCCAAGTTATCTGAGTCAGCCACGGGATCTATAAGGAGACATGCCAGTGTTGTCCCTATTCCGAGCTCACTTTTGTCTGAGTCATTTTCCATGCTCTGTTCAGTTTTAGCACTTGGCTCAGCCTTTTCCTTGACATCACTATCTTGTAGTTGTAGGTTGAAGAAGATTTTGAACCCGGGAACACCCTGCTTTGTGGAATTCATCCAGGGCTCGGGAAAGTCGCAAAAGGAGAAATCTTCTCTCTCCCAAACAAAGTGGCCATTCAGCGTTTCCTGGATTGGCCTGTGAATGAGCTCATAGTGTTTCTCTGCCTACTTGGCTCGGGCTCTGCCTCTGATTTCTTCTTCTTTCCTGATCCAGTCCTTTTTGGTGGGTACATAGCCCAAACCAAAAGCATATGGATTGTGTGGTACGTCTGCCAATGCTGTGACACCTTTTCGGCCACTTTTTCCAAGTTCCATTCCTGGCACATGCTATTGTTTGTTCATGACATAGATAGATTGGGCGCTGACATACATGCCCTCATCAGCAGCCTGAATGGTTTGCACTACCCGGGCCTTGGCCAGAGTGAACCCTGAGAGAAAAACATTCTCCTCCCCATGTGTGATTTCCAGCATTGGTGTAGTTACCTCTGGCGGGGAATGGATGGACAAATTTTCAAAAACAATCGCCACTCCCTTCTCGTGGGGGTACTTCAACATTTGGTGGAGGGTAGAGGAGACTACTTTCACCTGATGCAGCCAGGGCCTCCCTAGCAGTAAGTTGAAGGTGGCCGGGACATCTAGGACATGGAACTCGACATCCTGTTGAGCTGGGCTTACCTGGACTCTGATTTGTACCGTTCCCATAACCTCTCTACTCGTATTATCATATGCCTAAATTACTTGGGCCATAGGCATGAAGTCTACCGGTCTAAGGCCGATGGCATGAGTTGTGCAAGACGGACAGACATTGATAGCCGAACCGATGTCTGTCAACACCATCGGTACCCATTTCTCCCTGCACTCAATAGATATATACACGGGCTTGTTGTGAGTTGAGCCTTCCGATGGTAGTTCTTTGTCAGAAAAGGTTAGGGTCGACCCGGTGCCACCTGGGAAAACCAATCCCACAAGCTGTTCAGGGGTAGTGTCAATGGACAATTTAGCTTTGTCCATTGCTGATAGTACTGCTTGTCGATGTACTCGGGAGGCCATGAGAAGACCCCAAATTGAGATGTCAGCTTGGATTTTCTTCAGTTGCTTCAACACTGTCTCTTCTTCTAACTGCTTCTCTTTCTGTTTCTCAACCTCTCTGTCTTTCCCAGATGCCTCAACTTGATCTAAGTGCGGTGGCTTGAAATACTGCCCACTTCTTGTCATGTGATCTATCTCTTCTGCGTACCAAGTGTTGTCTGGAAGGCACTCACCCCAGTCTTCATCGATGTGGGCCAGATGTAGATCGTCATCATCTTACCATACACCTCCGGCAGTCGACAAACAGTTGTCCGGCTCTGTTCGGATCACTTTCACCTCACAAGTATCCCCCGCAGAGTGTTAGGCCATTACAACTTCCTGGTCGTCTTCAAGCCTCTCTTGTTCAAATTATTTCAACGCAACTTCCTATTCTGTGTCTATAGTGCTTACAGTGCCCAATTCCTGAGATGAATTTTCCACGCCGGTGTTCTCCGGCAATTTTCCCTTTTCATCGGCCATTCTGGCCACTACAACAATTCCTATTTTCTTTTCCTCCGGTTTTGTTTAAGTTCTTTCCTCCTTGTCTGATTCATCACTCAACCACCTAGAGTTGTCTGTTGATTAATTCAAATTGAACCAGTCAATCTGCACATCCCCTTGATCTTGTTCGTTGAAGAACTGTAGGTTATCTAAGTCCTCTCAAGTTCCGCCAAAGCATCCAAACCTTCGCTCAGGCTATCCTCCCTTACCATATTGACCTCCATTATAGTTTACAATACCACTTCCGGCTTGGCTTGATCAATCGGCACAATGTAGCAGCTTGGATCGTACACCCCCTCAGACAAGTCCTCAAAGCACTCAGGCAACGGACTCATACTTTCTTCTAAGGCCAACCTCCCTTCTACTGCAACTTTCACCACCACAGGCTTAGGTTGAAGTGTGGACGTGTCCACCATGCACAAATATGTGCTTTCAGGAATGAACACCATCGGTCTGGGTAGGTAGAAAGGGGTAATGTATATGCTGGGGTTATAGGGGATGGCCAGTGTATGGATTAGATTTAGATTTTGAGGTAGGGGAACTTAGTTGTGGGTTAGGAGAGGGTTTGTAGTTACATTTGGTTTTTGGGGAGGTGCGATCACCTTATTGTTAATGAGGTCTTGAATCTCATGATGTGGTCTGAAGCATTGGTCGGTATCGTGATCGTGCTGCTGGTGAAACGTACAGTACTTAGCTGGGTTGTGTTTGGATGGAAGAGGATCAGGTAGTGGGTGAGACTTTAATGATTTGCGGTGCCCCTTTTTGACCAACACCTTCATGGCTTGAGATAGGGTCATGTAGAGTTGGGTAAAGGTCCTCTGGGATTGGGCAGAGTTGGCTGAAGTTTGTGGAGCTGTATTGGCAAAGAGATTGGCGGTCTTGGTTGTGGTGGTGACGACACTCACATCCAACGACTGCGGAGCTGTGCTACCACTGGTGGTTGCATTAGAACTACGCACAAAAGGCCTTTTTGCTTGCTCTTTCTCATTAGTAATTAGCCCTTGTTTCATGGCGTCTTCAATCTGAACCCCCATCTCATGGAGCTCGGTGAATGTGAATAGAGGTAGGATGATCATTTTCTGCAACAACTGCCTGTGCAGATTCCGGACTACTATCCTTATCTGATCTTTCTCGGACGGCCTGGTGGTCATCATTGAAGCCTTAGCCCTCCACCTCGTCATAAATTTCGAGAAGCCCTCATTCGGCTCTTGGCGCGTTGCCTCGAGATCACAAGTTGTGATCTTGATCTGCGTGTTATACGAGTATTGAGCAATAA
The DNA here is from genome assembly GCA_030407325.1 of Camellia japonica. Lineage (NCBI taxonomy): Eukaryota > Viridiplantae > Streptophyta > Magnoliopsida > Ericales > Theaceae > Camellia > Camellia japonica. The sequence continues at coordinate 111,681,919 of JAPPVO010000059.1, forward strand.
AGGCCTCAGCCATTTCCAGTTCTGCTTCACAGAATCCTCCAACTTCACATACCATATGGCTGCTACTCCCGACACGGTTCGGTCGAAGAGAGACAATTTTTGCAATCCAGTCAGGCCCATCAACCGCAAGATGTTTGAAAACAGCCGTAGATGAAACATGGGATCCCCGGAGTCGACGAATCTATTGATGTGCGGCATTTTGAACCGATCTGGCAACGTCACTGCAGAGTCGATATACCCATCTTCTATATCAGGGATGTAGTTAACACCTTGTGCTCTCTTGAATAGGTTCTCCAACTTGTTGACCTTAAGCACAGTTGGGTCAACCTCAAATACAAACGGAGCCTCAATTTGATACATAGGTGCTTTAGAGGCCTATGGTGGGATCGGCTCTGCCGAATTGCCCTGATTTTCAGTATGGGCATTAGCAGTATAGGCAGTGGCTCCGGGTGCTGGAATACCCGTAGGAGGTGCATGAGATGCAGAAGCCGCTGTTGGTTGCGGTTATTGTTGTTGCAACCTGTTTATTAGCTCAGCCTGACGTGTTGTGACCTCGGCCTAACGAGCAGCGTCTTGCTGCATGGTTTCAACTATTTGCTAAAGGTGGTGGATGAATTCATCCATACTGACTGGGGGCTACTGTGTTATCAGAATAGTTGAGTGCTCTCGCGCTGGACTAAATGTAGAAGACTGTCCCTGAGCCTGACTGGATATAGGTGAATTGAGGGGTGACTGCTGTAGAAATTGGGCCGGTAAACTCTGTTTGACTCTCCTCCGTCTAGTAATCGGTGGGAGCGAAGTAAACATGGGTTGTCCCCTGACAAGATCTCCGGCTTTGCAAAGCCTTCTGACTCAGGTCCAGAGCACTTGGGGGATATCTGAACTTTCCGAAGCTATGGTGTTATACTACCTAGCGAAAAGAAATAAAGCAAAAAAGGAAGCAGTAATCAGAAACCGCACAGCACCTCAGCTACTGATGTTAACAACACACAGATGTAATCAAAGCTGTAAAACTGCACTCAACACTGAATTCTGCCCCAAAACGGATACCAAAACTTGCAACTAATATGCACATACCAGTTAACTGAGAGACAAAACACCCCTATGAGGGGATAGAGATACCCCGTCCTAGTTTCGTCAGGAACTAGGTTCAAACAAAGTGGTTTTACACAATCCTGTATTCTGGTGAGCATCTTGTCCTAGTTTGGAATGGTCTCTATGACTTTATAATATGCAACTAGGCCAAATCATTAGAAGGGTACCTCAGCAAGACTACCTAATATACCTCTCGCACCTAACGTGAGAAGTGAAAAGAGGATCAAATGGTACAGCGGTAGTCCAAATCCATGGGTTGTGTTCCCATCATGGCAGAGCCCATGACTGGTCGGCCTTTTGGCAAGCTTTTCGGGCAAGCCTCCGGCAAACCGCCCAGGCATAACAGATGGCAAACACAGTGACTTAAACGCACCAATGCAAATGCAAATGCAAAATAACATATGAGTGTAGATAAAATTTCATATTATGAATTTCGAGTCAAGTTCTCTAATTTCTCCAGCGAAGTCGCCAGAAACTGTAGCTCGACTTTTTTGCGCCCCCTTTCGGAAGACGAATAAGCCCTACAGTATCGAACTTTCGCGGTTCTGAATCTGATTCCACAAGTGCAATGTGAAATAGATAAACACCAAAAAGTCTCATTTCGACAAATCTTTTGGAAACTCGATTTTGAATCAAATAGCCAAAAATGGACTGTTTTGCCAGATACAGAGTCGCCACCTAAATATTTTTGAAAAATTTAGAAAATCCATGACTCGTGCCAAAGGCCACGTGTCCGTCATCACCAAGATTATCTTAGCTCGGGAACTTAGGTACGAGAGGGGAAGGTCATGAATTGAGCACCCCTGCTTGCCTGATCAAAGATCGGCCTCTACTAATCATGATATGAATCTTATGTACATTATATGCTCTTGTTCTGGTTTGTTAGGCTAACATTAATATGTGATGTGCACACACACAAGTATAGACTAACTTGTAAGAATCGGAACACTTGATTCATGTTTCTTTTGAAAATTGTTTCGAATATGTACCATTTGAAAAGGTGATCACATGTAAACATTACTCAAATTATTCCAATTCAAGCAATAAGCCTTTATCCACAGGCATTCAAACAGTTTATGATTTAAGCATTTAGCCTCATGGCAAGCATGCTAGATATGGAAACAATCACACACATGCAATATGCTAAAGCGAGTAAAGGCTCACCTAGTACTCCAAGCCAATAAGAGAAATGAGTTAGAAAAATACATGATTCCTAACTATATGATATGACTAATGTAACACATGCTATATGCAATTAATAGGCTTGGTTTCTAATATGGCAAATGAAGCAATTTTGATAGCATGCAGTCTAAGCACGTATTCAATGAAGAATTAAACTAACAATGGAAGTTAGAATGATGAACCGAGCCTCAGTGCATGTAATACAAATGGATGCAAACACGGAGTATGCTAAACACAACATGATGTCCCTAAACTAACCATCATAAGCTAGTAAATAAAAGGGAGAAAGACGTGGGGTTGGAAGACATACACATTATTATAACATTGCGTTCGCACGAAGGAAAGTCCGAATAAACTAACTAGCGAACTAGCTAATTAATTAAAGCTAAGCTAAGCTAAGCTAACTATTACAAAACAAATGAATAAATAGCTAAACTACTTAACTAATTATTACAAACCGAAGTAATTAACTATTCTAGCTAATTAAAATAATTACAAGACAAAATCAAACAACTAGTTAACTAACTAATTAATTACAACACTTTACAAAATTAACTAGCTAAAACTAATTAATTACAACAAATATCTAAGCTAAGTATTTAAACTAAACAGGCTCGATATGCGAGGAATGCGCATGCATGTGCTCGGTTTCCACCCAAAAAGGCCACTGTTTTGCTTCTAAAAGGTCTCTGTTGCACAGTAGCATACTTACACTTTTGTCCAGCTCCAGAATAACTGTGCTCTGCTTAAAAAACACACTGCTGGATTTTGCATTGGTGGCCGGCTGGCTAGGAGTGACGGCTTGCCGGCCACCAGTGATGGTCTATTGGCCACCAAAGGTGGCCTGCCAGCTATAGAAAGTGGCCTACCGGCTACTGCTACAGGGTTCATCTTGCTGCAACAGAGAACAAACAGAGCATGCACATGGTATTCTCAAGGGTTTATTTGCACAATTCACCCCTCTTTATCATGAACAGATCAAAAGAGAGACAAAACTTGGTCCACAACCACCAATTCAAGCAATTTTATTGCATGATGGCTTATGAACCAAAGTGTGCAATTTCAATAAATGCAATAAAACAATACACAAATCTCCTCCCTTTCATGAATTGATCAAGGGAAGTGGTGAACTTGGAAACTTGAACCATTTCATTACTAATGAGTATAAAATACCTCAAGTTTCTATGTGTTCAATTAACGTCCAATTGAACACAAAACCAAATTCTTATCTTGCACCATTTTATTCCCATTTTAGTTACTTCATTTTTAATTACCAACCATCCTTTAATTCATTAAGTCCAATGGTGAGTTTAAGTCCTCTAATGGAAAGAGGGCTCAAACCAAGAGTTTCTTTGGGCATGAAAGAGACATCATACTATTGGTAATGAACCTCATAAGGGATTAAACCATTAAGCATGACATCTCAATCTCATGCTTAAACAAACAAGTTGTTTGAACCACTTTCAAAGAAAAAAAAAAAGCCAAGAAAGGAGGGAGGTTGCAGAGGTGATTAAGAGTCATCACAAGTATGGAAAGCCATAAATAAATGCAATCAACTCAAAGAAGATTGTGTTAAGGCCTAAAACACCAAACTCATTAGGGCAATTACACTATAAGTATGCAAAACAAAGATCAAATGCAACTATCAACCAAAAATAGTCCTAAATAGTCTAAAAATAGTCCTAAAACATTCTGAAATTAAGACAAAAATAGCTAGATTAATATGCTAAAACATGGCACAAACTAGGCTAGTAAACAAGATAAAGAAGGGGAGGCTAACCCCTCCAAATTTGGCCTTCAAAACATGGTTTTGGGTAGTGAAATAACACTAAAAAATAGTGTTTAAAAGCTCAAAAGCAGATAGTAAAAGGATGGGAAATACAAGGGAAAAAGCCTCCAAAACAAGGTGCAAAAAAGGGTGAACCACCCCTCAACTTTTAATAGCCTTCAAACCCAAGTTTTAGCCCAAAAATACATAGTTTTTGCAGCCCAAAAACAATAGGAAAATAGCAAGAAAAAGAGCAGTTGAAGCAAGTAAAAAGACAAAGGTTTATACCTTTTGAAGAGGAAATCAATTCCATGTAATAAAACCAAGCAAACACACCCTTTAGAGCTCAAACAAGGCTCAAAGATACCTCAGCTCAAAGATGAGAAGGTTTGGTTTAGAGTGTATAGGCAAAGGTTGAGAAATTTATATAAGAGAGAGAGAGAGAGAGAGAGAGAGGAAAGAGAGGGAGGTCTCTTATATATAGAAAACATGAATTTCCCTCAAGAACGTCCAACCATATACGTGGGAGCAGATGCAAGCATCTGCGCAAACAGCTGGCATAGCTATCACAAAATATCTACAAAAGACACTGGTGGCCGGCAACCAAAAGTGATGGCCGGCAGCCCAAACAGGTGGCCAGTAGGCCACCAGAGGTTGCAGGCTTGAAAAGCTAGGGTTTTGGTCCAAAAACAAGGCAACAGGTGTGTAAAGTTTGAAAGGCTCAAAGCTGTGGCATTCTGCTGAGGATTTCGAGCACTTGACAAGCATATACACTCATCATCAGGTGTGCAAACAATGGTGTCCAACTCGTAAGGGTCGTCAAAAATGGGGTGTCTACAGTACCACTTGAAAAAAGTGATCGCATATATTCCAATTCAAGCAATTAGCCTCCATCCACAAGCATTCAAGCAATTTATCATTTAAACATTTAGCCTCATAGCAAGCATGCTAGACATGGCAACAATCACACACATGCAATTATGCTAAAGCAAATAAAAGCTCACCTAGTACTCCAAGCCAAAAAGATGAAAGAGTTAGAACAACGCATGATCCTAACTATGCAATATGACTAATGCAACACATGCGATATGCAATTACTAGGCTCGGCTACTAATATGGCATATGAATCAATTTTGATAGCATGCAGTCTAAACACATTCAAAGAAGTATTTAAAGGACAATGCAAGTTAGAATGATAAACCGAGCCTCGGTGCATGCAAAACAAGTGGGTGCAAACAAGGATTATGCTAAACAAAACATGATGCCCTAAACTAACCATCGTAAGTAGTTAAATAAGAGGGAGAAAGACGTGGGGTTGGAAGATATACACATTATTACACATTGCGCTCTCACGAAGGAGAGTCCGAATAAATAAACTAACTAACTAACTAACTAACTAGCTAAAGCTAAGCTAATTAATTAACTAATACAAACCCAAATGAATAATTTAGCTAAACTACTTAACTAATTATTACAAACCGAATTAATTAACTAAACTAGCTAACTAATTATTACAACAAACCAAAATGAACTAATTATTTACATGAATACAACATAAAAAGAGTGCTAAACTAGTTATTCTAATTATTCTGCCTCGGGAAACGAGGAATGCTCATGCATGCACGGACTTCCACCTGAAAAAGGCCACTGTTTCTGCCACTAAATGCCTCTGTTGCACAGTTGAACACTTGCACTGTTTTCCACCTCAGAACCTGTTCTGTTCTGCTTCAAAAGTATACTGCTGGATTTTGCACTGGTGGTCGGTAGATGGCCTGTCGTCCACTAGTGATGGCCTGTCGGCCACTGATAATTGGATTGTCCTACTATAACAGAGAGCAAACAGAGCAGGGACAAGGTATTTGTAAGGGTTTGCTTGCATAATTTACCCCTCCTTATCATCTCTTGAAGAGAATAACCAATTCTAGGCAACAAATCAAGACAAATACACCCTCAAGAGCTCAAACAAGGCTCAAAGGTACCTTAACTTGAAGATGGAGAGGTTTGGTTAAGAATGTATAGGTAAAGGTGAAGAGTGTATATGCAAAGATGAAGAAATTTGCAAGAGAGAGAGAGAGAGAGAGAGAGAGAGAAATGTAGAGAGCGGAAAAATTTTGCTCCAAAATTTTTCTAACCCCATGGCAAGAAGGGAGGCCTCCTATATATAGAAAACCAAACAACTTCCTCAGAAATATCCATCCATACACATGGGAGCAAATGCATATATTTGTGCAAACAGCTGGCACAGTTGGCAGAAAATATCTGTAAAACACATTAGTGGCCGGCAACCAGAAGCAATGGCCGACAACCCAAAGAAGTGGCCGGCAAGCCACAAAAAGTTGCAGGCTTGAAGATCAAAGGTTTTGGTCCAAAAACAAGGCAACAAGGCAACAAGGGTGCAAGGTTTGGAGGGCTCAAAGCTGTGGCATTCCGCTGAGAACCTTGAGCACTTGACAAGCATATTCACTCATCATTGGATGACAAGCAATGACGTCCAAGTCGTAAGGACGGTCAAAATAGGGTGTCTACAGTTGCCCCTCTTTGATAGAACTCAGAGTCATGAAATGACGTGAGTGAATGTCAAAGCTCAGAGATGACCTATTTTGACAACGCCGTAAGACTTGGACAAACAATCAAAAAACAATCAAAACATAATTTAAAATGTTTGCGCTCGCAAGCTGCCTACGTATCCCTTTGCAAAGAATCAAACCAGCATAGTTCTGGGGCAATATGCAAATGATATGCACAAAGATACTTTGAAGCTGGACTAACACGTTTCGCGAAGCCGACTATTTTGAAAACTCGTGATCATGCAAGATGATGCAATAAGCAATAACATATACGACAATCAAAATAAGTTAATCACATATGAATGAGCAGCTTCAAGCTTAAAACCAACACAAGTTCCCTGCAAAAAGATATAAAACACATTCTGACCACACCAAAACACGAGACAAGGAAAGAAAACACTGCTCAGGGTTGCGTTTCACGCATCCTAAGAACCTGAGAAATGAAAACCGCTCGAGGTCACGTTTCACACATCCTGAGATAAAATAGGAACCGTTCGGGCTTACGCTTCACGCGTCCCTAGATAAGAGAAACAAAAACCGCTCAAGGTCGCGTTTTACATGTCCTGAGATAAAAGCCACTCAAGGTCGCGTTTCTACACATCTTGAGATAAGAGAAAAATTGCTCGGGGTCACGCTTTACGCGCCCGAAGATCAAACCCGCTCAAGGTTGTGCTTCACACATCCTAAGATACAAAAGAAACCGCTCGGACTCATTCTTCATACATCGCCGAGATATAACACGTCTAGGGCCGCGCTTCACTTGTCCTGAGAAACAAGAAAATCGCTCGGGCTCGCGCTTCACACTTCTCAAGATAAAACACGCCCAAAGCCGCGCTTTACTCGTCGTGAGAAATAAGAAAACCGTTCAGGCTCACGCTTTATGCGTCCCGAGATAAAACATGCCTAGAGCCGTGTGTAGACACCCCATTTTTGACCGACCTTAAGACTCAGACGTCACCGGTTGAGCGCTCGGTGATGTTGCATATCGTGCTCGTTCAGAAGTTTCAGAGTCGCGGCCGTGCGCCCTGCCTCCGAACTTCCGAATCCTCTTCTGTGCCTTGTCTCGGTTTGCGAACTAGACTCGGTTTTCTCTGTTTTCTTTCCCGCGGGAAGGGAGTGGTCCTGTAGACTATCTCCCGGTGGCCGTGAGCTACATTTCGTGGCCGTAGGTCATTTTGCCCATTTCGGAGCCCGGTTCCCGGTTTTCGGAGCCGTTAGGCCGTGTGCCTCGGTTCGGGACCGCCCAACCGTCTCCGATTTCTCCGGTTCTCGGCTAGTACCTCTGTTTTATCATTTAAAGGCACACTGGGGCCCCTGATGCCCACTTCGTGGCTGAATGCCACTTTCGGTGCTTATAGCCGGTTTTCGAGACCCCGAACTGCGTGATTTGGGCCCCGAGCATTCATTTTGCATCGGTTTTCTCCGATTTTTGGCAGGTACCTCTGTTTCATCATACCGAGGAACACTGGGGTCCCTGATACCCACTTCGCTGCTGAACACCACTTCTGGTGCCTACAGCCCATTTTCGGGACCCCGAACTGCGCGGTTTGGGCCCCGAGCGTTCATTTCTCATTAGTTTTTGTTCAATTTTGGTAGGTACCTCTGTTTCAACATTAGGAAGATCACTGGAGGGTAGGAGGCCAGCAATTATCCCAGATAACCATTTTCGCTCCTCCGGCGCCCGTTTTGCTCACTTCCGGGCCAATGTTGAACACCCTGGGGTTATTTTCTTCCAACCAAAGCTACATATCTGTGATCAGGGGACATGGGAGGACCCTAAAAACTACTGGTCGGCCAGAAATTCCAGGTTTCATTTTTGAGCCTCTCCTTCAAGCTCTATGTTGTGGCTCCTGCTTCAGTGTTGCCAATTTCCGACCTTGGAACCTTGTTCTACACATCTGGGAGGACCCTAAAAGTTGGTGGTCGGCCAGCAATTGTTGTTTTCATTTTTGAGCCTCTCCTTCAAGCTCTATGTTGTGGCTCCTGCTTCAGAGTTGCCAGATTCCGACCTTGGGGCCTTGTTCTACACATCTGGAAGGACACCATTGCATGGTGGTCGGCCAGCAATTTGTGACTTCATTTTTGGGCATGGCCGGCCGGCCAGGGTGAGTGGCTGGCCGACCAGGTGGGGTGGCCGCCCGGCCACCTCCCAGAAAGTTCCCTGGCCGGCCAGCTTTCTGCTTTCCAGCCCTTTACAGCTGTCCAGATATTTTTTTGAAATATCTCCCCCATCCGGGGGATATTTTGGGAGGGAATGCTTGGATGCAATTCCCTCCCCTTTTACACCTTTTCTTCCCTATTTGAAGCCATAGCCTCCTCCTTGGTTAAGGTTAGAACCTTTGATCTCAAGACTCTCTCTTCCATAGCCTCCATCTTCACCTCAAAAAACCCTAAAATTCATTCAAGTTCCTAGCTCAATCCTTCATCAACCCTAAGCTCCACCATCCCCACTTCCATTCCAGCAGCAAAAAGGGGTTCCTCAGAGGCTAAGAAGCAACTTTGATCAAGGCAAGAGGTAGCAAAAACTTGATCTTCAAGGGTAAGTCATAATTTCCCTTTTTCTTGCATGATTTTGCTTCAAATTTTTACCCTACTTGTGATCTGTTTTGGGTTCTGACCTCTTCTAGTTTTGGGCTTATTTTGAGCCCCTCTACAACTTTCTAGAAGGGCTCAACCCTGTTTGGTGTCTCCTTAATATACTTCTTTCAATATCACTCTTTAGGCCATTGTTTTGCATGCTTTATTTGCCTTATGAGTAATCTGATTTCGGGACTGATGTAAACAGTTAGTGGGCTTATATTGAGCCCCTCTTCAACATTGAAGAAGGGCTCCATCATGTTTGGTAACTCTAGCATGCACTTCCTTTGAAATCCTCCATTTTACCGTAAAATTGCATGATTGTTTTTACCTATTTGTGATCTGAATTGGAGCATGAAACATACTGTGATTGTGCTTATTTTGAGCCCCTCTTCAACATTGAAGAAGGGCTCAACCTGGTTTTCTTGTTCTAAATATCACTTGCTTTGAATTCTTGTTCCACTCCCATTTTGCATGCATTTTTAAGCTCACCATGCCTCGGATTTCAGCCTTCATCAGGCTTAGAGAGTGCCTTATTTTGGTCCATTATTCATTCTTTGTTAAGGGTCTTAGGCCATTTGATGACTGGTTTTGGTACTTGTTTTGTAATCTTTCAATTTACCGTAAAATTGCATGTTTGTTTAGGCTTGCTTAGCCACTGATTTGAGTCTTCATCAGGCTTAGAAAGTGTCTTAGAATTGCCTATTCTTCATCTTTTGTTAAGGGTTAAAAATTGTTTGATGCTTGCCTATGGTACCTCATGTTGTAGCCCCTTATTGGCTCATTTTTGCATGCCATTTTGAGCATATCTACACACTGAATTAGAGGATCTCATCTACTGTAAATATGCATGTTTTTGGCCCCTCTTCAATTTTGTAGAACTGATTTTTCTGGTTTGAGCATTGTATATACTACTTGCTTTGTAATTCCTCTTTTTTCCCCTGTTTTTGCAAGCTATTTTTGCCATGCTTGTGGTTCTTGTTTAGCCTTGCTTTGTATTGAAAAAATGCCATATTTGGGGCTGCCTTGCTACTGTTTTTGCTGTCATGTATCAATTTTGCATGTTTAGCATAGCCGTAGGCCATTTCGGGTACTTAGAATCACATTTCGGGATGATTTCATGCATCGGTTGTCATTTCGTACCATTTCGGGACTGTTTTCCCTTTCATGTAGCTGCTGAAATTTGGTTTGCATGCTTGCATGTCATTTCCCGTGCTATTTCATGCCTTCGGGCCATGCCTCGGTTTGCGTGCCCGTGGGTACGCACTTCGAGGCACCTCTGTTTTATCCCACGGCATCTGATGTGAGTGTGGCTGAGGTCCACTCATGTTACTGTAAGCCCAATTTGCATTTCCATCTCATTTCATCATCGCCTCGGTGTGCGTGCCTGTGGGCACACATTTCGAGGCACTTCGGTTTTATCCGATTTCTCATTTCATCATCGCCTCGGTGTGCGTGCCTGTGGGCACACATTTCGAGGCACTTCGGTTTTATCCGATTTCTCATTTCATCATCGCCTCGGTGTGCGTGCCCGTGTGCACGCATTTCGAGGCACTTCGGTTTTATCCAATTTGCATTTCATATCATCGCCTCGGTTTGCGTGCCCGCGTGCACGCTTTTCGAGGCGTCTCATTTTCATCTCATGTTCACAGCATAGTGCATACTAGGTTGTATCTTAGATTGCATTCATGTATTTTCTCGGTTTGCGTGCCCGTGTGCACGCATTTCGAGACATCTCATTTTCATCAGCATTGTGCATGCTAGAATTGTATCTTAGTTGCATTTCATGCATATCATGCATATTGCACGGGAAACGAGGTACGTTTCGCACTCCGAGTGACGGAACGGGTCTCAATTCCTAAGTCGCCGATACTCCGGATAACCCATGATGGAGTTAGGTTTTCATTGTAGCATTCATCTGCATTCATCCTATATTGAGTCGTGCAAATCCGACTCCTCGGCCATCATGCATCGGTATGCGTGATTGGTGGCACGAGGATCGAGGCATGCATATATTTGTGAAATACATTGCTATGCCCTTTTCCTACTCTCTGTTGCAGCAAGATAAGGAATCAGCAACTTTTCAAAGTCGGGCACGCATTTCAAGAAACACTGCGAACAGAGGCTAAATCGGGCATTCTAGTGGATTTCTGCGCAAGGCAGCCCAAAATGCAGTATTCATCAGAAGCGAGGCAGCCCCCGGCTTGCAAACCGATTTACAGCTTTCTTAGTTTAAATTGTTAATTACTTAGAAATCTGTAATATTCTGTAGTATTCGGACTGTGTATTTATTCGGACCCTCTGCGCGAGGGCATAACTGTAATAAGTGTGGGTGTGTGTGATGTATGTCTTCCAACCCCCATTTCTTTCTCCCTTTTATTTACCCGCTTACGATGGTTAGATATAGGGCATATTTCAATTAGCATACAGTATGACAGCATGTTTGCATCATTCATCTGTTTTGCACGCACCGGGCTCGGCGCATCATACAAACTGCATTTGTATTTCAATTCCAAATTGAATACGTGTTAGTTGTTGCATTTCATATGCCATGTTTAGGACAGCCGAGCCTGCTATAGTTGCATTTTTGCATGTGTTGCATTAGGCATTTCTGTATACTTAGGATCATGCATGATTTCTAATCAGCTTCTATTTTGGCTTGGAGTACTCGGTGAGTTTTTATGCTTTAGCATCCTTGCATGCGTGTGAGTGTTGCCATGATAGCATGCTTACCATGAGGCTATGTGCTTATGTGATATAACTGCCTTGAATGCCTGTGGGTGGAGGTTGGGTTATCTGAATTGGGACAATTCATCAATCATGTTTTTCTAAGCCCACCTGAGGGTGGCAAATCCACGTTTTTAGCCTACCTGCGGGTAGCACCATCAAACCATTTTCAAATGTTTTGTTCCAATTCAGGTGACTCAGTCTATACTTATTTGCTGCGAGCATCACATAGTAACCTAGGCTAATAACCGGAATAAGAGCATACAAGGTTTTCAAAATAAGATATCATGGTTAGTAGAGGCCGGTCTTTGACCGGGCGAGCGGGGGTGCTCACGAAGTGACCTTCCCCAATCGTACCCAAGTTCCCGAGCCAACTTTGGTGATGACGGACACGTGGCCTTTGGCACCGAGTCAGGGTTTCCTAAATTTCCCATTTAAAAAATATTTAGGTGGCGACTCTGTTATCTGGCAAAGCAGTCTATGTTTGGCACTTCTTTCAAAAATCTGTTTTTCTCAAAACGATTTGCCGGATTTGGACTCTTTGGTTCAAGATTAAGAACCGTGACATTTGAGTCCTTGAACTGTAGTGATCCCAATATGAACAGAACGGGACCTAACCCTCCCGGGGCGTTCGGGGACGTCTACACCGTGCGTCACGCGTCTTGAGATACAAGAAAATAGCTCGGGCTCGCATTTCACGCGTCCTGAGGTACAAGAAAACTGCTCGAGCTTGCGCTTCACGCGTCTCGAGATAAAGCATGCCCAAGGCCGCGTTTCACATGTCCTGAGAATAAGAGAAACCGCTCGGGCTCGCACTTCATGCGTCCGAAGATAAAACACGCCCAGGGCTGCACCTCACGTGTCTTGAGAAACAAGAGAAACGAAAGCCGCTCAGGGTCTCCTTTCACGCATCCCGAGATAAAAGAGTGAAGTGCGCGATAGGCGCATAAAATGAACAAATACGATAGATGCACAAAGTGAACTTGTGCGATAGATGCACAAAGTAAACATGTACGATACAGTGACAACACATATTCTATGAAAAATAGACAACCGACGTATGATGTTAATTGAAGCCATGTTCTATGCAAGATCTGAAAGCATATTCTACGCATGAAATAAGAGCATATTCTATGCAAAATTGACAACGTGTTCTATGCATGAATCATAAATGATGTAAGACATGCGTGCAGCATACATATATGTGAAATGCACGTTCTATGCAACAGAAGAGAACAAAGACGTAATTTGACAAAATGAATAAAACAATATCCGGTGACAACCTCCGATTTACCTCTTGGAGGAATTGCAACATGTTCAAAAGGATACACCTCGTTCATAGTAGCAAGTGGGACATGTTCACACCGGAATGCAGCTACAAGCTTTCGAAACAGAATCTTTCATACACTACTTAGGAAGCAGAAGTACAGAACAGAACCAAGACCTACCTGAGAGCCACCGACCACCTACCAGCCACCAGAAGAAGCTGTCGGTCACCTGCCGGCCACCGATGGCAGATTCGGGGCAACTTGGTCTTTTTGCTTCGGGTGTTTAAATATAGGGCTCAAGGCTTCATTTCCTCACACCCACAAGGCCGAAATAGCTTTCCCTCTCTTTCTAGGTACTTTCTCTCTCTAGATCTGTGCTTTACACACATTTTCCAACACCCCATGCAAACTTTTTTCGTAAAACCCTCTTGGTTCTCTACTTTTTGAACCTATCAGATTTTGATTTCGTCGCTTTTTCTTCATTTTCAGCACTTTAGGCTTGTTCCCCTTGAGTTTCTCTCGGGTTTCGTGAACTTTCCCAGGTTGACTTTTTCTTTCAATTTCTCTCTCCTAGGGTTGACTTTTTCCAAGTTTACCCTCTTTTCTCCATTTTTATTCACTTTTCACCTATCTTTGACCCATTTTCCAGATGGCAGACGATATTTCTCATGATAGAGCCCCTCCCGAGGTCCCACCTGTGTTTCCAGCCGTAGCTGAGGTAAAGGAGTCAGTAATTGCAGAGGCCAGCAGGGTGGCTGAGGACATTGAGGCTAAGCTTGAAGTGGAGTTTGCGCCAGAGCTTGAGCCAGATCCGTTACCATTGAGAGTACGGCCCTTCAATCCAGCAACATATCAGTCCCGTAAACACATATTACCGCTTGGAGACATTAAGCATTTCGGTGATTTTACTCGCGGCATACCAGAGGACCTCCTGCTGAGGGAGCCAGCCTCTCATCTTTCTTCCAACACTATTGAGGTATGAACGAACTATGTTTTCATGCATTCTTGCCTTTCCTTTAACTGCATTTCTTGCACTACCTTTCATCTGATTGCACTTTCATCACTACCTTTCATCTGATTCATCTCTTCTTTGCCACAAGGAGACTCCCGTGCTTATAAGGGGTACGGAGTGACGACGGTGAGGGATTTGTACGATGAGCTCCTTGCCGGGGTCCATGATATCGTCGATGAGGCTGGCTTCGGCCTTTTTTGCTCTGGAATGACACATGTCATAACGAGCTACCCCCTTCTAGGAGCACTAGTGGAGAGGTGGTGGGACACCACTAACTCCTTCCCCCTCTCTACCACCGGGGAGATGACGATGACTCCCTATGACTTTGCCATGATCACAGGCTTAGGAGTAGGGGGTGATCCGATCCCTTTTGACACAGACATGGGGAAGTGGGAGGCTGCTTGGATCGACTTGTTAGGAGTGCGCCCACCTCTGTATTGGCCAGCTATGGTGAGATACAGTTGGTTCGCCGAGTAGTTCCGCGGGAGCGAGCCCGAGACACTGGAGGAGATGGAGCAGTATGCCCGGGGCTTCCTAATGTTTGTCCTCAATACCATCTTGTTTTCGAACAGGTAGAACACCATGGGTTTATATCTGTTGAGCGCTCTGGTAACTCTTCCCCGGGTACGATTCTATGACTGGAGCGGAGCTGGCCTCACCACCCTTTACTACTATATGAGCTCTACCTCCTACATGAGGGAAGAGCGGATCGGAGGCTACTGGCGAGCTTGGAAGGTATGCATTTCAGTTTCCTCTTTGCATTGATACTTTCTACTTCACATTTTCCGTTTTATATCTATTCAACACCTGTGCTTTCTGCTTTGCACTTTCTATATCTGTTCATTTTCTAGGCTTTCTACTTTGCACTTTCTGCATCTGTTCATGGCCTATGCTTTCTACTTTGTACTTTTTACATCTGTTCATGCTCTGTTGATCATATATCATTGCACTTTCCTTGCAACTATGGGTTTATGCGTATTTTCCAGTTCTCACTTCAGAGCCTATAGAGGAGCTCCCCTGGTGGTTCCCTACTCACGACAATACGATGGTCAGTGTCAACGCTGAAGTCATGAGACTTTTGCCTTCTTTCGTCATTACTTTGACATATTGGTCGCCGCCAAGGTAACCCAAAACTCAGTCATTTTTGCTTTACCACTATTTTGATTCACACTTTAGCAGCTAACAGCAACTAACAATCTGTACATTCCCTGTTTGCAGATCGCGTAGCAGCCCTGGGCCATGATGCCGACCGAGGTTAAAGATCAGTACACGGAAGCTTGGGACACATCGCGCTTCCAGATTCTGCTAGAGGGCCCAATCTGCTAGGCTTGGTTTTTGAGCGATAGATTTATTCGCTAGACTATGGGCCTGCCTGATCCAATCATTCTAATGCCACCCCCGGCATCTATGAGGACAGCGGATAGCCTATCAGTTGATGCAGTCATTCAGCTCATGGTAGGCCTAGACGCTGATTTCTTTAGAGATGAGGGTGATTACTTGACATTTATCCAGATCCACCTTATGCCTCCTTCGGCGGGCGTGGGCGTTTGCGTAGCTAGGGAATAGGGGCTCCTGTGGCAAGCGAGGCAACTCGGGCGACCAGGGCCCATACTAGCGGGGCTCCCCTTATTGAGCAAACTATTCATTGGCCAGAGCTGCCCACTGCGCTTACGTGTTGGCGGCCAACTGGGATTGCTTATCAGATTCCGATCGAGAAAGGAAAGGCAGGGCATGAGTTTGTCGGAGTTTGAAGCAAGTCTCAGGTATGGACCACACGTTACTACTTGCACCCCACATTTCCATTTCAGATATATTTATTTCACGCATTGATCATCCAAATGCACTTGCTGGCATCTATAGAGTATACGGGGAGCTTTCTCGAACTGGTGGCTTCTCTAATGGATATGGTGCAGAAGAGGGAGATGTTGCTCGATCTCTACGGTATCTAGGTAATTCCCTTCAGTTCAGCAAGCATTTTCATTACTAACTTTGTTTGCGCTTCATGCTATCATCTTTATACTGATACACTGGCATTTTAACTGTAGTCTTTTGCAATCTGCACTGATACACTACATTGGCACACTGTACTAATACACTGTATTAGCACACTGTACTCACACACCGTACTCATACTGTATCCGATTTCTGCATGACACTTATTCTGCATATTATGCCTCTATCTTGATACACACACTGTAGCTGATATGTTGACAACTATTTTTTCCATATTCCATCTACACCGATGGCACCAGCGGCAGCAGCACCACCAGTATCAGCAACATCTCCTCCAGCAGCAGGGAGGAGAGAAAGACAAGCCCCAGCTCGTGGGCGAGATGTGAGTCGTGGTCAAGGCAGAGATAGGGGCACCCGAGGCCAGAGTAGTCGTTCAGGGCCTATTTTGAGTGATGATGATGCTAAGACTGGTGACTCCGAGGAGGTAGTGAGTCGGCATTCTGAGTCATCTGAGAGTGAAGATGATGCTGGTTCGGGGTCCGAGAGCGGAGGTGACGCCGAAGAGTGTTCTGAGACAAAGAGCGGAGATGATACCAGCTCCGGTTCAGAGTCTGATTCTGACAGCGGTGTCGATGGAGATAGTGCTCTCGAGTCCTCTCCGAGGAAAAGGATGAAGAGGGCCTCTCGAGCCTAAGATGACTAGCGCTGATGTTTTTGTACTTTTTGCCTAGTTTCTTTTTTGTTTGGTAGCATTAGCACATGTATAGCTTCAAATAGATTTTATTTTGCTTTCAAAAACTTGTACTCCTCTTTTGTAAAAAAACCACGATCGGAATAAAACCTCGCAGTTTTTATGAAATGTGTTGTTATTTTTGCATCGTAAGCACCATATTTGCATGAAAATGGAATCAAATTTGCAAATGAATATTGAACACTTGTATTGGCACAATGTTCTTAATCGCGTAATAAGTCGACCAACAACCAAAATACAAAGTACAAAATACAACTCGATAAACAAAGCAAAAACAACTCAAATACAAATAAACACACTTGCCAAAACCAAAAGACTCAAAACACAAAGATTGAGGCAAAACACATGCTACCAACACTGCCCAGCACACAGGTGGATGGCAGGCCAGAGATGAGAACTGCCGGCCACCAATGGGAGGCTGCCGGCCAGAGGAGGTGGCCTGCCGGCCACAAGGGGGTGGCCGTGAGAGGAACCTCTAGATTATTGATAGCTGGCTTCCACTCACAGCCTTATCTTATACAAAAGGTTCTGCTTTGTGGTTTCTTCTCCAGAACCTCATTTCAGTTGCAATTTCTTCTACAAATGGAGATATTCCTTGCCAAGAAGCTCACGGATTGGATAGTTGCTTTAGACAGCATGGAAAAGGTAAATTTCTGGGGTTTTGGCATAAATACACTTTTTTCGTTAAGCCGAACTCCACTTTGTTTTCCGTTTCTCCATGCCGCGGCCTGATGCTGGGACCCAATTACACACGCCTTTTGCTTCGGAGCACAAGAAATGTGCCCAACACTTGAAGAATTCCAGGTATTGATGGAAACTCGGCACAATGAGAAAATCATGCCCCAGCCCCATTTTGGCCACGCCCAAGCTTTGGGATAGATGAGTGGGCTCACTTTGCACGAGGCTCGATCTTTGGCCCACAACGGAGAGCTAAACGTACCCAGCTTGATTCATCAAATTTTCGACATCGGTGACAAAGGAAACCTTCTCCGGCGAGGTTTTCGATAACATGCACTTTGCTTATGTATGCTTGCATATTTCCTTCTTGCCCCTAATTTCGGCAGATCCAGCATTTGGTTTATCGAAGTGGCCTAAGGTTTGAAAGAAAACAAGAGTTGCATTGGTTTGGCACTGGCCGAGACCTTGATAGGCTTAGATACCTTTCATCGACGAGAGACAACTAGGTTTGCGTAGAGTCCACTACTTCTTTAGGTATTATTTCTCACCCTTTCTCATATGTGTTTCTCATATCACTCGGCACTCACACTCTATTTTTCTCTCAAAGCCCTTTTCTTACTTTTCTCTTAACATATATCTCTCTATTCTTTGATCTCTCTTTTTTTCATCCCTTCCCAGGTGTGGCTTATGGATAAGCTGAAGGTAGTGGACTCTTTCCCTGAGTACTCAGCTTGAGGTTATTTCTTCTGCCACTAACTAGTGGATTTCCCCATTGAGGGATGGTGGTGCAATTGGATATGCAACAGGTTTGTTGCTGACATAACTTGGCGTTGCCCCTGGCTTAATCTGACCGAGATAAGTTACAACATGGCTCGGCAACCTGGCATACAGTTGATCGGCCTCACGCATTGCATGTTCTACTTTCCTTTTCGGTTCAAACGTCAATTCGGGTATGAGTAGACCCGCCTAGAGGAGGGAGTAGAATATTCAGCTTCATTCCCGATCCGTGGTTCACACTTGGCTAGATACCTCATTGCCTAGATGATGAGAGAGCTTTTGGCCCCTGCCCCTAGTTTTAGTTGCGCCCTTTTTGGGGAGTGCTTGGCTTGGCTGGGCTTGGCTTGAGGATGAGGCACAAGTCGAGCCTACTTTGGCTTCAGAAGCTTTCAAAAGCACCAGCAGAGAACGCAGGAGCACTTGACTCACCTATGCCCCTAGTTTATTGCTTTGACCTTTCTTTTCAAGTTTTTTTTTTTTTCAATGTAATAAAAGCAACTTTGATTTGTATCAGAGAGTTGGAGAACTTTATGTTGAAATCAATGAAATAAAAGTTGTGAGCACTAAAATTTTTCCTTTTGGTCCAAAAATGGTCTAAGCTATAAAAGGTAAAATTTGAACAAAATCAACTTTTATTAAAACTTTCCAAAACCATTTTCGAAAGGGATCACCACCTGACACGCACGGAATAAATCTTCAAAATGTACAACCCCTAATCACAAGATCATAAACTACCCCTTAAATACCACTGCTCTGCATTGTAACTAGCTCTTCTTTTCATAATGAAGATCACAACTGAACTCTTAGGTAAAGAACAAACAAAAATGACCTGATTAGACACATGGACAGGACAGTTGAGTTGGAGGTGACTACGGCCGAACTTCAAGATGAAGTTGCCTATGTATTTCGAAGATGGGAATCAGGCCTTACGTAGTTCGGTTGAAGTTCACTTGAGGATTAATTCTCTCCTTTTGTGCCCTAACTTTTGCCAAAGTCGCCCTTTAGGATTTTCAACTTTGCGAGTTCAGTTTTTCTCTATTTCTAATTTTTCATGCTCTAACTTTTACCTAGGTCGCCCTTCCAGAGTTTCAGCCTAGCGAGCCTCTCAGGGATAGTATTTCTTCAACTTGTCCATGTTGATCGGTTATGAAAATTCCAGGCCATCTAAGTCCATAAGAATAACAGCTCCACCCAACCAGATAGCTTTGATGATGTAAGGAACAGTCCAATTGGGTTTGAACTTGCCTCTAGGGTCATGAATGGAAGCTCGGTTGTCTTTCAGCACCA
The DNA here is from genome assembly GCA_030407325.1 of Camellia japonica. NCBI lineage: Eukaryota > Viridiplantae > Streptophyta > Magnoliopsida > Ericales > Theaceae > Camellia > Camellia japonica. The sequence goes on from JAPPVO010000059.1 coordinate 111,701,561, forward strand.
TATCTCCCTCCTTAAGATCTTGGGACTTAACTTTCTTATTAAAAGCCCTAGCAATCCTGCACTGGTAGCCCTAAACATGATACAATGCCTTCAGCTTTCTCTCATCAAACATCATTAACTCCTCAAATCTGCTTTGTTGCCAGTCCGCCTCTGCTATCTGACGCTCAGCCATAACTCGCAACGATGGGACTTCTATTTCAATTGGCAAAACGGCTTCCATTCCATAAACAAGAGAATAAGGAGTTGCCCCTGTAGACGTCCGGATTGAAGTTCTATAACCCAAGTATGTGAATGGCAATTTATCTGGCCAGTCTCTGTAGGTCTCAACCATCTTCTACAAGATATTCTTGATGATCTTGTTGGCAACTTCGACAGCTCCATTGGTTTGCGGCCTGTATGTAGATGACTTATGGAAAACCACATTGTATTTCTCCAACAAGTCTATCACCTCTTTCTTGAAGTAGGAGCCATTATCTGATATGATCTCGTTCGGGACTCCGTATCGGCAAATGATATTGTTTCTGATGAACTTGGCCACATGCGATGCTTTTAACACGGTATAGGACTGAGCTTCCACCTACTTTGTAAAGTAATCAATTGCCACCAGGATATATTCATGCCCATTCGATCCTTTTGGCATGACTGCGCCGATGACGTCAATTCTCCAGACTGAGAAAGGCCATGGCAAAGTCATGTTTATACAATTTTGACGGTGAGATATTCATGCGATTGGCATGAATTTAGCATTTGTGGCATCGCCGAATAAAACCAATACAATCCTCCTCCATGGTGGACCAGTAGTAACCTTGCGCAAGAATCTTCCAAGCTAGCATCACTCCGTTCATGTGCGCCCCACACTCCCCGCCATGGATAGCCTCCATTAGGTGCTTTGATTCCTCTTCTTTGGCACATAACTTGTGCATTCCTAGATGACCTCTTTTATACAGTTTACCTCCGCAGATGATAAATTGGACGGCCATTCGCTGTATTCCACTTTTGTCCTTGGCATTTGCCCCTGGTGGATAAATCTCCTTTTCCAAGAAATTCCAAATATCATGGTACCAGGGATTTTTATCTTGCACTTCATCTATTGCAGCGATAGTTTCGTAAGCCGGAGTGTATTTCTGCTCGATGATAATCGGACACATCCAGACTCCAAGTGGGATGTCTACCATAAAAGATAGAGTTGCTAAAGCATCAGCGAACCTGTTGTTCTCTCTAAGTAGATACGTGAAAGTCAGCTTTTCAAACCTAGAAATTAGAACATCTAGGGTCTGGTGGTAAACCTTCATCTTTTCTTCTTTGACTTTCCAATCTCTATTTGCTTGAGAAACAACTAAGTTCGAGTCCCTGATAACATCCAACCTTTTTGCCCCTAGTTCCAGGGCGGCTTCTGAACCAGCGATACACACTTCATATTCTGTTTTATTATTGGACACCTTGAACCGGAGCTTAAAGGCTAAAGGTATATGGGAGTCGTCGAGTACTATTAGCAACACACCTATCCCATAACCATACTGATTGGATGCTCCATCAAAGTACATCGTCCCAGTCTCCTTCTCAACTTGCAGAATGGCTTCATCCGGAAATATTTATTCCACCGTCTCGTTCCTTTCTACTGGGTGATCTGCTAGGAACTTCGCTACAGCTCTTTCCTTGACCGACTTGTGGGTGACATATTTGAGATCAAATTCGGAGAGGAAAAGCAACCAACGAGCTAGCATACCTATAAGCACTAGTTTCTTAAAGAGATATTTGATGGGGTCTAATCTCAAAACCAGGATTACAGAGTGAGCTAACAAGTAATGCCTCAACTTCCGGGTAGCCTATACCAAGGCTAGGCAAGCTTTCTCCAACGGAGTATAGCGGGTCTCATAATCCAGCATTTTCTTGCTCAAGTAGTAGATGGCTTTCTCCACCCCATCTTTAGATTCCTGAGCAAACATGCATCCCATGGTCGTGTCTGTTACTAACAGGTACAGAATCAAAGGCTTTCTTGGCTCTGATGGCGACAACACAGGCAGATTCTGGAGGTACTGCTTAACCTGCTCAACGGCAAATTAGCATCGATCATCCCATCGGAATTTCTTCCCTTTCTTCAAGAGACCAAATAGTGGTCCACAAGTCAAGGTTAATTTGGAAATAAATGGTCTTATAAATTGTACTTTGCCCAGAAAGCCTCGCACCTCCTTTTTAGTCCTTGGTGGTGGCATTTCTAAGATGGCCTTGATTTTGGAAGGATCTACTTCGATGCCCCTCTGTGTGATAAAAAAGCCCAGCATTTTCCCTACTATTACGCCCAAGGTGCATTTCTGCGAGTTTAACCTCAATCTCTATTCTCTGATCCGTTGAAAGAATTTCTTCAAGGTGGTGTAGTGGTTCTCTCTTTCTATAGACTTGACAATTATGTCATCCACGTACACCTCAACCTCTTTATAGATCATGTCATGCAAAATGGTGGTCGTAGCCCTCTAATAGGTAGCTCCGACATTCTTCAGCCCAAATTGCATAACACAGTAGCAGTAGGTACCCCACGGTGTGGTGAATTCGGTTTTCTCTATGTCCTTGGGCGCCATCAGAATCTGGTTGTACCCGAAAAATCCATCCATAAATGACAGCAATGCATGACCCGCAGTGAAATCCACTAACTCATCAATATGCGGTAGAGGAAAGTCATCCTTTGGACTGGCTCTAATCAAGTCCCGGAAGTCCACACACACTCGGATTCTACCATCCTTTTTCGGCACTAGGACGATGTTGGCCAACCAAGTCAAATACTCAGATACTAACAAGAAACCTACCTCGATCTGCTTGGTGACCTCTTCCTTGATTTTCAGCGCCCAATCTGAACGTATTCTACGTGACTTCTGCTTGACGGGTCGGGCCTCGAGGTCAAGAGGGATCCGATGCTGTACAATCTCAGGATCAATTCCAGGCATGTCTTCGTAGGACCATGCGCAAATATCTTTGAAATCTTTTAACAAAGCGACTAAGCACTCGCGCTCCTTCGAAGACAACGTGGACCCGATCTGGACCAGACGTGGATTGTTTTTAGTGCCCACATTAATAGCAATGATTTCATCAGCATAGGGTTTAGCAAACCTCTCCTTCTTTCGATTCAATAAGTTTTTCAAAACCAAAGGAATTCCTTCCTCTTCGTCTTCATTAAAATTCTAAAAATCTTGGTCAATACAATAAATAAGCGGCACAGAGAAATACTCAGAATCTGCAGCGTTCTTATTCATAAGTTCCGGCTCCTCAGTTATAACCGACTCAAAAGCAAAAGAAAAAAAAGACCTGGACAAGACCTTAGCATCCGGGTTACCACCTCCGAGAATACCTGACTCAAACTCAGAAGAACTGGAATCTGATCCTGACCCCACAGACTCAGTGGAATTAGATTCTAGCTCATCTCCCGAGTCAGAACTAGACAGATAACCCTCCTCCAGCTACCAGATAAGAGATGGTGCCTCTAATGCATCCAAAATGATGCTGGTTAGGTTCACACCTGGTTCTTCCTCGATCATGGAGATGGTAAGGTTATCCCGCAAGTTCTCTGAGTCAACCGCAGGATTTGTTAAGAGACAAGCCAGTGCTACCCCTACTCCAAGTTTGCCGCTGTCTGAGTCATTTTCCGTTTTGCTCAGCTTTTGTGCTTGGTTTAGCCTTTTCCTCAGTATCACTGTTCTGCAGCTGTAGGTCAAAAAAGATCTCGAACCCGAGGACACGCTAATTCGAGGAATTCATCCAGGGCTTAGGAAAGCCGCAAAAGGGGAAATCTTCTCCCTCCCGAACAAAGCGGCCATTCAGCGTTCCCTAGATTGGCCTGTGAATAAGCTCATAGTGTTTCCCGACTTGTTTGGCTCTGGCTCTGCCTGTCATCTCTTCTCTTTTCCTGATCCAGTCCTCTTTGGTGGATATATAGCCCAAACCAAAGGCATGCAAGTTGTGCTCCACATTTGTCAATGTTGCCATGCCTTTCTGGCCACTCCTTCCAAGTCCCATTCCCAGAACATGCTGTAGTTTGTTCATGAAATAGATAGAATAGGTGCTGACATACATGCCCTCATCTGTGGTCAAAATGGTCTGCACTACTCGAGCTTCAACCAGAGTGAAACCCGAGAGGAATACATCCTTCTCGCTATGAATGATCTCCAACACTGGCGTAGTTACCTCCAGCGGCAGGTGAATGGATGAATTCCCAAAAACAATAGCCACTCCTACCCCATAAGGGTATTTCAACATTTGGTGGAGGGTGAAGGAGACAGCTTTCACATGATGCAACCAAGGCCACCCTAATAGTAAATTGAAGGTGGTCGGCACATCCAGGACATGGAACTTAACATCTTGCTGAGCCGAGCCCACTTGAACTCTAATTTGCACCATGTTCATGACCTCCCTACTCGTATTGTCATATGCCCGGATTACTTGGGATGTGGGCACAAAGTCTGTTGGTCTAAGGCCAATTGCATAAGCTGTGCGGGAAAGACAAACATTGATAGCCAAACCGGTGTCTATCAACACCACTGGCACCCATTTGTTCATGCACTCAACAGATATGTACAAGGGTTTGTTGTGAGCTGAGCCTTCTGGCCACAGTTCTTTGTCAGAAAAGGTTAGGGTAGGCCTGGCGCCACCTGGGAAGACCAATCCCACAAGCTATTCGGGGGTAGTGTCAATGGACAATTTAGCTTTGTCCATTGCTGACAGTACTGCTTGTCGATGTACCCGAGAGGCCATGAGAAGACCCAAATTGAGATGATAGCTTGGATTTTCTTAAGCTGCTTCTACACTGCCTTTTCCTCCAGCTACTTCTTTTTTTGTCTCTCAACCTCTCTGTCTTTTCCAGATGCCTCAACTTGATCTAAGTGTGGTGGCTTAAAATACCGCCCACTTCTTGTCATGTGATCTATTTCTTCTGCATACCACGTGTTGTTTGGAAGGCACTCACCCCAGTCTTCGTCAGTGTGAGCTAGATACAGATCGTCATCATCCCACCATACACCTTTAGCAGCCAACAAACAGTTTTCCGGCTCCATCTGTATTACTTCACATCACAAGTATGCCCCACAGGGTGTTAGGCCAGTACTATTTTCTGCTTGTCTTCAACCCTCGCTTGTTCAAACTACTTTAATGCAACTTCCTGTTCTGTGTCCACAGTGCTCACAGTGCCCAGTTCTTGAGCTGAATTTTCCATACCAGCGTTCTCTGGCAGCTTTCCCTTTTCATCGACCTTCCGACCACTACAGCAATTCTAGCTTCCTTTTATTCGGATTTCAGTTCAGTTCCTTCCTCCTTATCCAGCTCATCACTCAGCTACCCTGAGTTATCAGTTGATCCATTCAAGTCAAACCAGCCAATCTGCACATCCCCTTGATCCTGCTCGTCAAAGAACTGCAGGTTGTCTAAATCCTCCTCGAGTTCTGCCAAATCATCCAACCCTTGGCTCAGGTCATCTTTCCTAACCACATTAACCTTCACTACAGTTGGCAACACCAATTCTAGCTTGACTTGACTAGTCGGTACAATGTAGCAACTTGGATCGTACACCCCCTTAAGTAGGTCCTTAGAGCTCTCCAGCAACAGACTCTTACCTTCCTCTAATGCCGGCCTCCCTTCCACTGCAACTGTCACCACCACAGGCTTAGGTTGAAATATGGACGTGTCCATCATGCACAAATCTGTGCTTCTAGGAATGAACAACGTCGGTCTTAGTAATTGGGAAGGGGTAATATATATGCTGGGGTTGTATGAGATGGTCAATGTATGGATTAGGTTTAGATTTTGAAGTGGGGGAACTTAATTGTGGGCCGGGAGAGGGTTTGTAGTTAAATTTGGTTTCTGGGGTGGTGCAATCACCTTGTTGTCAATGAGGTCTTGAATCTCATGACACAATTGGAAGCATTGGTCGGTATCATGACTATGCTATTGGTGAAACGCACAGTATTTTTCTGGGTTGTGTTAGGGTGGAGAAGGATTAGGCAGTGGGCAAGGCTCTAACAGTTTAAGGTACCCTTTTTTGACCAACACCTTCTTGGCTTGAGATAAGGTCATGTAGAGTTGGGTAAAGGTCCTCTGGGATTGAGCAGGGTTGGCGGAAGTTTGTGGAGTTGTGTTGGCAAAGGGATTGGCAGTCTTGGTTATGGTAGTGACAACGCTTACATCTAATGGCCTCGCAGCTGTGCTACCACTGGTGGTAGCATTGGAACTGTGCACAAAAGGCCCTTTTGCCTGCTCTTTCTCATCTGTAATCAGCCCTTATTTCATAGCGTCTTGAATTTGTACCCCCATCTCATGGAGCTCAGTGAATGTGAACAGAGGTAGGACGATCATCTTCTGTAACAACTTCCCATGCAGATTGTGGACTACCATCCTTATCTAATCTTTCTCGGAAGGCCTTGTGGTCATCATTGAAGCTTTAGCCTTCTACCTCCTCACAAATTCTGAGAAGCCCTCATTCGGCTCTTGGCATGTTGCCTCGAGATCACGAGTTGTGACCTCGATTTGTGTGTTCTGCCATTTTCTCCCAATTCTGCTTAAAAGAATCCTCTAACTTCAAAAAAACCATATGGCCGCTATTCCTAACATGGTCCGGCCAAAGAGAGACAGCTTCTGCAATCTGGTCAGGCCCATTGGCTATAAGATGTCCGAAAACAGTCGTAGATGAACTATGGGATCTTCAGAGCCGTCGAATCGGTTAATGTGAGGCATTTTGAACCGATTTGGCAATGTCACTATAGAGTCGGTATACCCGTCCTCTATGTCCAGGATGGAGTTAACACCTTATGCTCTCTTAAATAGCTTCTCCAGTTTGTTGACCTTGAGTACAGTTAGGTCAACCTCAAACTCAAATAGAGCTTCGGTTTGATACATAGGTGCTTTGGAGGCTTGTGCTAGGATCTGCTCTGCTGGATTGCCTTGATTTTCTTGGACATTAGTAGTATGGGCAGCGGCTCCGGGTGTCGGGATACCTGTGGGAGGTGCATGGGATACAAAGGCCGCGGCCGACTGCGGCTGTTGTTATTGTAGCTTATTTATTACCTCAGCCTGACAGGCTGTGACCTCGGCCTGACAAGCAGTATCTTGTTGTTGGGTTTCAATTGTTTACTGAAGATGATGGATCAATTCCTTTATACTGATTGGGGGATACTGTGTCATCAGAATAGGTGAGAAATCTCGCGCTAGACTAGAAGTAGAAGACTCTCCCCGAGCATGATTAGATGCAGGTGAATTGAGGGGTGACTGCTGTAAAAACTGGACCAGTAAACTCTGCCTGACTCTTCTCCATCTTGTAACCGGTGGGAGTGAAGTAAACACGGGTTGTCCTCGAACAAGATCCCCGGCTTTGCAAAGCCTTCGGACTCAGGTCCAGAGTACTTGGTAGATATCCGAACTATCTGAAGCTATAGTGTTAGACTACCTAGCAAAATGAAATAAAGCAAAAAGAAAGCAGTAATTAGAAACCGCATAGCACCTCAGCTAAGATGTTACCAACACAGATGTAATCAAAGTTGTAAGACTGCACTCAATACTGAATTCTGCCCCAAAAACAGATACTAAACTTGCAACTGATACGCATATTCCTGTACAGTTTCACTGTAAAGCACACACCAATTAAGTGAGAGCCAAAACACCCCTATGAGGGGGTAAGGTTACATTGTCCTAGTTTCATCAGGAACTGGGGTTCACTATTCAAGCAAAGCGGTTTCACGCAATCCTGTATTCGGGTGAGCATCCTGTCTTAGTTTGGAACAATCTCTATGGTTTTTCGATATGTAACTAGGTCGAATGGTCAAAGAAGGGTACCTTAGCAAGACTACCTAATATACCTCGCACACCTAACACCGAGAAGTGAAAAGAGAATCAAACAGTACAGCGGTAGTCTAGATCCAAGGGTTGTGTTCCCATCATGGCAGAGCCCGTGATCGGTCAGCTTTTAGGCAAGCCTCTGGCAAACCATCCAGGAATAGTAAATGGCAAACACAGTGAGTTAGGTGCACCAATGCAAATGCAATGCAAAGAAACATATAAGTGTAGATAAACTTTCACATCATGAAGTTCAAATCAAGTTCTCTAATTTCCCCAGCAAAGTCCCCAGAAACTGTAGCTCGACTTTTCGTGCCCCCTTTCGGAAGACGAATAAGCCCTACAGTATCAGACTCCCACGGTTCTGAATCTAATCTCACAAGTGCAATGTGAAATAGATAAACACCAAAGAGTCTTAATCCGACAAATCTTTTGGAAAATCGATTTTGAATCAAATTGCCAAAAGTTGACTGCTTTACCAGATACAGAGTCGCCACCTAAATATTTTGAAAAATTTAGGAAATCCATGACTCATGCCAAAGGCCACCTGTCTGACATCACCAAGATTGTCTCGGCTCGGGGAACTTAGGTACGAGAGGGAAAGGTCATGAATTGAACACCCTCGCTCATCTGATCAAAGATTGGCCTCTACTAATCATGACATGAATCTTATCTACATTATATGCTCTTGTTCCGATTTATTAGGCTAGCATTAATATGTAATGCGCACAAAAGTATAGACTAATTTGCACAAATTGGAACATTTGATTTGTGTTTGTTTGCAAAATTGTTTCGAATATGTACCACTTGAAAAAAGTGATCGCATATAAAATATTACTCAAATTATTCCAATTCAAGCAATTAGCCTCCATCCACAGGCATTCAAGCAATTTATCATTTAAGCATTTAGTCTCATGCCAAGCATACTAGATATGGCAACAATCACACATATGCAATTATGTTAAAGCAAATAAAAGCTTACCTAGTACTCCAAGCCAAAAAGATGAAAGAGTTAGAACAACGTATGATCCTAACTATGCAATATGACTAATGCAACACATGCGATATGCAATTACTAGGCTCAGCTACTAATATGGCATACGAATCAATTTTGATAGCATGCAGTCTAAGCACGTATTCAAAGAAGTATTTAAATGACAATGCAAGTTAGAATGATGAAGCGAGCCTTGATGCATGCAAAACAAGTGGGTACAAACATGGATCATGCTAAACAAAACATGATGCCGTAAATTAACCATCGTAAGCAGTTAAATAAAAGGGAGAAAGACGCGGGGTTGGAAGACATACACATTATTACACATTGCGCTCTCACGAAGAAGAGTCCGAATAAATAAACTAACTAACTACCTAGCTAAACCTAAGCTAATTAATTAACTATTACAAACCCAAATGAATAATTTAGCTAAACTACTTAACTAATTATTACAAACCGAATTAATTAACTATCCTAGCTAACTAATTCTTACAACAAACCAAAATGAACTAATTATTTACATGAATACAACATGAAAAGAGTGCTAAACAAGTTATTCTAATTACTCCGCCTCGGGAAACGAGGAATGTTCATGCATGCACAGACTTCCACCCGAAAAAGGCCACTGTTTCTGCCGCTAAATGCCTTTGTTGCACAGTTGAACACTTGCACTGTTTTCCACCTCAGAACCTGTTTTGTTCTGTTTCAAAAGTATACTGTTGGATTTTGCACTGGTGGCCGGCAGATGGCCTACCGTCCACTAGTGATGGCCTGCCGGCCACATAAGGTGGCCTGCCGACCATCAATAGTAGCCTGCCGACCACTGATGACTAGATTGTCCTGCTACAACAGAGAGCAAACAGAGCAGGGATAAGGTATTCTCAAGGGTTTGTTTGCACAATTTACCCCTCATTATCATCTCTTGAAAAGAAGAACCAATTCTAGGCAACAAATCAAGACAAACACACCCTCAAGAGCTCAAACGAGGGTCAAAGGTACCTTAACTTGAAGATGGAGAGCTTTGGTTAAGAGTGTATAGGCAAAGGTGAAGAAATTTGCACAAGCGATAGAGAGATAGAGAGAGAGAGAGAGAGAGAGGGGGAGAGAAAGAGTATTGTAGAGAAAGAGGAAAAAAATTTCTCCAAAATTTTTCTAACCCCATGGCAAGAGGGGAGGCCTCCTATATATAGAAAACCAAGCAACTCCCTCAGAAACATCCATCCATACATGTGGGAACAGATGCATGCATCTGTGCAAACAACTGGCACAGTTGGCAAAAAATATCTGCAAAACACATTGGTGGTCGGCAGGCCACTAATGGTGGCCAACAACCAGAAGTAATGGCCGGCAGCCCAAAGAAGTGGCCTGCAGCCCACAAAAGGTTACAGGCTTGAAGATCCAAGGTTTTAGTCCAAAAACAAGGCAACATGGGTGCAAGGTTTGAAGGGCTCAAAGCTGTGGCATTTAGCTGAGGACCCTGAGCACTTTACAAGCATATTCACTCATCATTGGGTGTGCAAGCGATGACATCTAAGTTGTAAGGGCAGTCAAAAATGGGGTGTCTATTGTTAGCCTTACTGCCAAAACTTTCGGGAGTTCACAACGTGTTTCATGTATTTTTGTTTAGGAAGTATGAACCCGACCCTTCTCATGTCCTAGATTGGGTTGACTTGGAGGTAGATGAGGATGCCTCTTACGAAGAGCGACCGGTGCAAATTTTAGACACACGGGAGCAAATGTTGAGGGGAAAGACCATACCGTTGGTAAAGGTGTTGTGGAGGCACCATGGGGTTGAGGAAGCGACTTGGGAACGGGAGGCGGAGGTTTGCTCCAAGTGTCCAGATTTGTTTGAAAATGCTTAGTTGTTTTAATTTGTAATATTTCCTAGTGTTTGAGAGAAATGTATTAAAATTGTTAGCCATGTGTTGTTATGTGTATTGTTATTTAAAGGCATGAGATTGCTATAAATTGCCATTATTGTTGTTGGAGAGTTTCATGCTTATGTGGTATCACGAACCGTTGTTGTTAACATTGTGACTTAGGCACTTGGAAACCATGTCGATAATGGTGAACTTTGGTTAAGAATTGATATTGTGGTTTGAAATTGTGATAGTGTGGTTTTGTTCGCTTGTAGCTCTTTTGTTTGGGTAGTTGGATTTAATTTCGGGGACGAAATTTCCTATGGTGGGGAGGTTGTGATGACCGGGTACGTAATTCGCCTCATCTTCTTTGAGTTATGTTGGGTTTACTATTATTAGAGTGTCGGGTTTTAATATGAGGTCTTGCCAACTGTTGGGTTCGTTGTTTTTAAAAAAACTTTTTCTCTAAATTCTCGTTCTTACTTATTTCAATTCCGAGTTTCACTTATTTCGGAAGTTGCGAGGTTGGATCCGGGGTGTCACGGGTCGAGCCGGGAAATTTTCTGGCTAGGAGGCAGAACCGCACATGTGGGGGCTTGGGCCGCACATACAGAGTGGGGGCCGTACGTGCGGGAGATGAGGCCGCACGTGCAGAGAAAAAAGGGGGTGTCCATGGTGCATTCTGCTTTATATGCACAAGGGAAAGAGGGGCGGGAGAGAGTGTTGCACGTGCGGGGGTGAGAGTCGCACGTGCGGATGGGGGTGTCGTGCCGCACATGCAGGATAAAGCTGAGTCCGAAAATCTCCTTTTTCTTTCTTCTTGGGTCGAGTGTATATCATTTCTACACATCTCTCTCTCACTTTAAAATTATCTTTTGCTCTCCCTTCTCTCAAAAAACCTCCACCAAACACCATAAACTCTTGATTTCTTGCAATCCATTAGAGTTTTGACCCAACATCCTTCACTAATTTTGAAGAGCTAAGCGAGGGCTTTCGTTGTGTGCGGTGGAGATCGGGTTTCGACACCGTTGATCTTGGGGGTTTCATCTCATTTCTTCTTCAAATTTGAGGTAGGGATTTTCTTTGAGTCATATATACATTTTTACAAGTTATGTTGTTGGGACTCCTCCTTGTTGGGTTGAGCTTGGTTTTGCCTCTTAAGTTGTGAATGATTTTCGAAGTGGGTTTCCAAAATGTTTTTCTAAAAATCCTTGAGATTTTGAGTTATATTGTTGTAAGAGAAGTGTTGTCTTGAAATAATTTCTTGCAAAATGAGGAGAAAAAAGCCTTGTTTATGGAAACTCTAGAAATTTGGGAATTTTTTAGAAAATGTGGTGAGGTTATGAAATTGATTTTTGACAAGCATTATGACAATGTTGAAAGAAAAGAATTTCATGGGTTATGATGAATAATTGGTTTGAAGTTGATATTCAAAAATGTGTATATAGTCATGAAATGATTAAATTGTTGAGAAGGCATGAAATGTGGAAGTGTTGCTACACTTGGATAGATATAAATCCATACATGATATGTTATGAAATTGCATTGGAAAGGGAAATGGAAATTGTGATTGAAATGGAGAAATTGTGTGGAAAATATTGCAAATGGAAGACTATTATAATGCCTTGATATATATTGCATTGGTATTTCAATTTATTTGGTTGTTACAAATTTTGAATTAAGATTTGAAAACTTTTGCTTTGAAAAAAGAATGTTGTGATATAAGATCTCATTGAAATGCTTCAGGGTAAATACATTGGTAAGTCCGGATAAGGGATGTAGATGAAAGTGATTAAGTTGGCCTGAGTGTCCAGGGTAAAAGACCGAAAACATGCGCGGAGGAAGTACTGCGTGCCTTCCGGTTAGCTACCGGTAAAGTGGAGTTTTGGTAGTGCTAGTTATGCCTATTTGCAGACACCAACCTAGGGATTACCTGAGTCGCATTTACTATAACGCCCTCAAAAAAATAATACACAAACCAATCATTCACGACATCCATAAAGTAGAAAAGAAGCATTATATTACAAACATCAGAGTATTCACTACAAAAGTATTACATGTTGACAACAAAAGTAAATGCCCTACGGGTTTACAACTTTCCAAGCCAATACTTGGTTACAAAAAGGAGAGTGCTAACTCAAAACACATTAAGCCCTTGGCTTGAATTTACATGTAAAAACAAAAGATAACAACAAAAGATCTGTCAGCCTCTAAGCCTCCCAAGCTACGTCCTTGGAGGTGGCATGTTACCTGAACCTGAAAATGATGTTCCATATAGGGTGAGCCAATGCCCAGTAGAGATATGCTAAACATAATATGAGCAATAATTAAAACATTAGCATTTGATAAATGTTTAACTCACATAAACAAACATACATCCCTTTCACAATCAATCCTCATTCGCACATACATTCAATTCATTTCCGTTTCATTAACTAAACCAATTCATGGTTATGGTTCTCTGTTCAACCAGATAGTTTACAAGGAGACTACAGCTCACGTTAACAATGCTTTGATCATGATCAATCAATATGAGACTACAACTCACATTACTAACACCTCAACACTTCAATTTCAAGTGAGATTACAACTCATATTATCATCATTTCAATACTTCAATTCATCTACGTTATGCAAACGCAATTAGGATTTTGGGACTTTCACCCTGGACACTCCGGCTAACTTAGTTATCACTGGAGTCCATCCCCTATCTCCTCCCAAATCCGGTTTAGGAGTACATCCCCTATCTCCTCCCAAACAATATACATATACAATGTATTTAAACACTTATCATATACAATGATCAAGCAAAACACATATTCAATGTGTTATTCGACCCGTTATATTCAATGACACACTCAATTGATTAGTTTTAATTCACCTAATCATCATGCATACAACATTCAAGACTATCATCCACCGATAGCCCAAAGCATTCATTTCTAAACAGATAATAAATTCATTAAACAAATAAATTATCAACATTTCCATAGGTGTGTGATTAATCAATCCAACTACACCATTCAATCTCATAATTTCCCAATTCCATTATTTCCAAACCAATTTCATATTTCCATAATAAATTTCATTTATTACATAAATGACTCGATTAAACCCAACTAAGGCATTTTTCCTTTTTTTTCAACATTGACTCAAAGGTCCAAATATCATCAATAAATATCAACAACTCATTTTAAAGCCCAATTACACAAGTATGGTTCAAAGGAACAAAACCCCTCTTTATACATTTTAAGTTTTGAAACCCTAACATCCAAAATTTCCCAACTTCAACATTAAATCAAAAAGACCACATGTTTATGTCAAAGATCATAAATATGAGTAGTTATCCCTACCTCAAGTGAAAGAACCCAATGGAGAAGATGAAGAAAACTCAGAGGTGCTCCAAACTCATAATTTTTCGGATCAAAATGGAGGCCTTGAAAAGTTCTAACACTTTAATGAAGGCACAAGGGTTGGGTCTCACTAAACCAAGATCAAAATGTAGAGAGAGAGAGAGAGAGAGAGAGAGTTCTAGAGAGAGGAGCTCTCAAAATAGGGTTTTGGAAAGCTAGAGAGAGAAAGAGAGTGCCGAAAAAGTGGTTCAAAAAGCTTCATCTCGGACTGATATACATCACAGTCCGCTCGAGCGTGGAACGCCCCGCTCGAGCGTCAGACACAGACTCCCGCTCGAGCGTAAAAAGCGCCGCTCGAGCGTCGATTGCACATTTCCAGAAGTTCTACAGAAGAAGGTCCCCGCTCAAGCGTGAAAGTGGACGCTCGAGCGTCCGATGACCTGCAGGAAAAGTACTGAAGACTGAATAATCCCGCTCGAGCGTCAACCTCTCCGCTCGAGCGGAGGAGCAAAAGCAAAGGGCCTGCTCGAGCGTCAAAAGCCCCGCTCGAGCGTGAAGGCCAAAATCTGGGCATCAACTCTATGTTTCTAAACACGACCAACCTGTTTCAAACCTGCCCAACACAACCCAAAACTCAAATACAAAGAGTAAAGGATGGAAACGAGAATAAGACAACAACACACACCCTTGGAACCGAGTCCGAAATACACTAGACAAGGAAAGGAAAACCGGGATCGCTATAACCTCCCCCCCTTAAAGAATTTCGTCCCCGAAATTAGATAAATAAGCTTCAAAAATTGATCTTTTCCAATTCTTAACTCATTATAATTTAGCATTAATTACCTTGGCCCATTACCGGTCATTCCATCTCTTTTCAAGAGGCAACTTGCCACATAACTTTCAACATGCATTATCAACATGCATTCCCTTGAAATTCACCAATTTCAACACATATATTTCACAATTCAATCATATATTCAGTGTTGACAATATATTTGCATTTCTACACCACATTCAACATATACAATGTTAAATTAAACTCATAGTTCCGAAATATATTCCACAATTTCCATAAGCCAAAACATATACAATGTTTTTAGATTTCATCAAAAAATAAAATTCCCAATACAAGGTTAGACATTAACAAACAAGTCCGAGTATTTCCCACGGACCTCCAACTCATGTTCCCAAGTGGCTTCCTCCACTCTGTGATGCTTCCACAAAACCTTCACCAAGGGTATCATCTTGCCTCGCAAGACTTGATCTCGCTTATCCAAGACCCGTACCGGTCTCTCCTCATACAAGGTATCATCATCTACCTCTAAGTCGGTCCAATCCAATACATGTGACAGATCCAGCTCGTACTTCCGAAACCCCGCCTAGGTGATATCTTCAGAAAGACGTGATCACCCACCTCAAATGCCAAAGGCCTCCTCCTACGGTCGGCATAACTCTTTTGGCGACTCTAGGCTGTAACAAGCCTCTTACGGATAAGCTCAACTTTCTCCGTCGTCTCCTGAACCAACTCCAGGCCCAACAAAGGTGCATCACCCACCTCGGCGCAACACACTGGAGACCTACACGGTCGGCCATACAAGGCCTCAAACGGTGCCATGCCAATACTCGATTGGAAACTATTGTTATAGGCAAACTCCACTAAGGGCAAGTGCCTCTCCCACAACCCACTAAAGTCAAGGACACAGCCTCAAAGCATATCCTCAAGGATCTGAATATTACGCTCAGACTGCCTGTGAGTCTAAGGATAATAAGCCATGCTAAAGGTCAACCTAGTGCCCAAGGCACTCTGCAAACTATGCCACAACCTAGCAGTAAAGCGTGGATCTCTATCTGAGACGATCAACACTGAGACTCCGTGCAACCTCACTATGTCCCGAATATACAAGTCGGCAAGATGATCTACCGAATCTCTCATGCGCGTAGGAATAAAGTGCGCCGACTTAGTCAACCGGTCTACGATCACCCAAATAGCATCACTACCCCGCTGAGTCCTCGGAAGACCTATAACGAAGTCCATCGTGACATGCTCCCACTTCCACTCGGCAATAGGCAAGGGTTACAACAAACCCGCTGGCCTCTGATGCTCGGTCTTCACTTGCTGACAAGTAAGGCACTTAGACACAAAAACTGCCACATCCTTCTTCATCCCTCTCCACCAAAACTAGCGGCTCAGATCACGATACATCTTAGTGCCTCCCAGATGCACCGCAAGGCGTGAATGGTGAAACTTTCGGAGTACTTCCTCTCGGCAAGACTCCGGCACAAATAAACGGTCTCGGTACCTCACACTCAGGTCAGGATACACAGTCAAACCCTTCTTAACCTTCCCACTATAGATCTACTCCCGGAGGGATTCTACCTCAAGGTCACTTCTCTGTGCCTCTAACACTCGATTCACAAGTGTAGGCTGCGCAACTATAGAGAACAAAGCCGCAGACTCAACAGATTCGCCCAAAAGCAAATCAAACTCGCCAAGTGCACCCAACATTTCCCACTCCCGGATGGCTATACAAGCTACATCACTAATGGATTTCGTACTAAGGGCATCGGCCACAACATTGGCCTTTCCCAGGTGATAGTGCAACTCGAAATCGTAATCCTCAATGAACTCCATCCACCTTCTCTGCCTCAAATTCAAGTCTTTCTGTGTAAACAGGTACTTCAAACTCTTATGATCCGAGAACACCTCGAATTTCTCACCATACAGGTAGTGCCTCCAAATCTTTAAGGCAAATATTACAGTTGCTAACTCTAGGTCATGTGTCAGATAATTTTTCTCATGTATTTTCAACTGATGTGAGCCATAGGCTACTACTTTCCCCTCTTGCATCAGCACACAACCCAAACCTTCTCGTGAGGCATCACAATACACTGCATAACCCAAATCCCTCTCTGGAATAACCAAAACTAGAGCGGTGGTAAGTCTAACTTTAAGCTCTTGGAACGACTTCTCACAAGTCTCACTCCATACAAATTTGACCCATTTCCGCGTCAACCTAGTCAATGGTGAAGCTAGCCTAGAGAAATCCTTTACAAACCGACGGTAATAACCGGCCAATCCTAGAAAACTACGGATCTCAAAAACACTCTTAGGCTGTGCCTAACCTGCACTACCTCTACCTTGGATGTATCTACAGACACCCCTTCCCCGGAGACCACATGGCCTAAGAATTTAACCTCTCTTAGCATATAGCTTATGGGCTCTAAGCAACTCAAGCACCACTCTTAAGTGTTCCTCGTGCTCCTCCTTCGAAGGTGAATAAATCATAATGTTGTACACGAAAACGACCACGAAGCGATCTAAGAATTCCCGAAAAATCCGGTTCATCAAGTCCATAAACACTGCCGGTGCATTGGTGAGCCCAAAAGGCATCACCAGAAACTCATAGTGGCCATACCGCGTATGGAATACCGTTTTCGGGATATCCTCATCCCTGACCCTCAACTGATGGTAACCCGATCTCAAGTCTATCTTAGAGAAACAACGGGATCCTTTCAACTGGTCAAACAGATCATCTATACGAGGCATAGGATACATGTTCTTAACCGTAGCCCGATTCTACTTCCGGTAATCAATACAAAGTCTCAAAGCCCCATCTTTCTTTTTAGCAAAGAGGGCCGATGCTCTCCACGGTGAAGTACTAGGGCGGATAAAGCCCTTATCAGCAACTCCTGGAGTTGAATCTTCAACTCACTCAATTCGGCTGGGGCAAAACGATACGGCGCCATGGATATCGGTGCCGTGCCAGGCATTAAGTCGATAGAGAACTCAATCTCTCGATAGGGTGGCAAACTAACAAGATCCTTGGGAAAGACGTCGAGTACTCACAAACCACTTTGGGCAACTCAGTCCCGGTCTCATCACACTCACCACTCATGCAGCTAGCGAGAAGACAACTAAGCTCACTCCGGCCTCGCGGATCATACACCGGTGGCAAAACCCTACCAACCCGATCTCCCAAGAAATGAAAACAATCCCCGCTCAAGGTACATACAGTGACCCTCTGGCGGTAGCAATCAATAACAGCCCAGTATGACGATAACCAGTCCATACGTAAAATCACATCAAAACCCGACATAGCCATTACTACAAAAGAAAATGGAAGCCGGCGGTCGGCGACCTCTATATCACAACCTCTACACCTATGTTTCAAAATCAACTCACCCCCAACAGGTGATACTACACAAATAGGAGAAGCTAACTGTGCTAACTCCAACCCCAAAACAGATGCAAATGCAGCAGATATAAAGGAATGGGATGCATCCGTATCAATCAATACATTAGCAGTCGAGTTGCAAAACAAAAAGGTATATCTCACAACAGATGGAGCCTGTACAAGATCTTGCGAGGTAACAGCATACACACGCCCAGAAGGTCTCTGATCTACCTGCTCACCTCTCAGAGCAAAAGACTACTGCACAGACTGAGCCGAAGAGGCTCCCTGATTGGCCCTCGAGGCCTGAACTGACTGAGCTGGCTGAAAACTCTACCTCGACCCAGATGCACTAGATATGCCACTCAACTGCGGGCAAAAGCTCTTCAGGTGCCCCGCCTGACCACACTGGTAACAAGAGAGTGGTTGGCCTCTGCCCTAACTCTGGCTCTGAGAATGAGCCGAAGATGAAGTTGCTCTCTACCCTCCTCCCCTCTGCGGGCAAGCTGGAGACTTGTGGCCCAGCTGACCACATTTGTAACCGGTAAAGTCTCACTGATTGCCTCTCCCAGAGCTTGAACTCGACACTAGAAAGGTAGATCTCGCAAACGCATCCTGGGACTGCTGAAGGTTAGGACCCCTCTGCCTCCTACCGTTCCCCTGATCGTCCTGACTCCTCTTGGAGCCCCTCATCCTCTCCTCCTTCTCATGCATAATAATCTCAAGATAGGTCGTAGCATCCACAAGGCACCCATACTCCCAAGTCATGGACCCCGCAACTCTCAGCTTGAGCTCGGTCCTTAACTTCTTCTTAAACTCAAGACAACGACGTTCATCAGACACCACTAGCTCAGGTGCAAACCTCGATAAACTGGTAAATGCGGCCTCAAACTCAGCCACTAGTGTATTCAGCTGCTTGAGCTGACAGAACTGATCCCTCAACTTCTCCCTAGCAGCGGGGGGCAAAAACTTCTCCCGGAAAGCATCAACGAAAGCCTCCCAAGTCCCTCCAATACGACCTCGAACAAACTTCCACCATTGACCCGAGTCTCCCTTCAGCTGGAAGGACGCCAAGGTCACCCTCAAGGCTCCGTCTTCGATGCCTAGCATCTCAAACGTCATCATCATCTGCTCAAGCCATTCATCGGCCTTCAGTGGCTCTTTAGGATCCCCTAGAAACTCGTCTGGATTAGACCGGAAAAACTTCCTCTTTAGAAAGGACGGCCCTGCCTCAGCAACATGGGCCTGGACCTGATTCTCAGCTCTGAGAATGTCCATGGATTCCCTCAATGCTCCTACCATTTTGCGGGCTAAAGCGCCTATGGCCTGCTGACCTACTGGTTCGGCCACATTAGCCTGACCAACACCCTCCTACTGCGCCGGAATTTCATCCGGTATAGGCATCTCCTGCCTCATAGGCCTACCTCGCCTACCACCACGTCCTTGTCCTGACATCCTAATAAAGGTAACGAAAACATTAGCACATTCACAAATGTGCCGAAGCTATAACACTCACGTCCTAATACATGGACAACTGTAATTCACTCCACGTAAGCATATAATCACATAAACACTTACGAATTTCATTTCCGGATAATGATAGTCACGTGGTGTTGCTAGAGTTCCAGTTAGAAACAGGATTGATCAGGAGCTTTTCCAACAGGACTCCCAGAAACCCAATGATCCAATTAACATCCTAGAAACTAAATTCCATACCCACTTAGTCACGTAAACATGTTATCACATAAGCACACAACATTATACTTAAGTCTCTAACAAGCGAGACAAACCCATTGTGGTACTAACCACTTCCCACGTACCCAAAGTATTCAAATCCGGTACGCTCTGATACCAAGTTGTAATGCCCTCAAAAAAATAATACACAAACCAATCATTCATGATATCCATAAAGTAGAAAAGAAGCATTATATTACAAACATCAGAGTATTCATTACAAAAGTATTACATGTTGACAACAAAAGTAAATGCCCTACGGGCTTATAACTTTCCAAGCCAACACTTGGTTACAAAAAGGAGAGTGCTAACTCAAAACACATTAAGCCCTTGGCTTGAATTTACATGTAATAACAAAAGATAACAACAAAAGATCTGTCAGCCTCTAAGCCTCCCAAGCTACGTCCTTGGAGGTGGCATGTCACCTGAACCTGAAAATGATGTCCCATATAGGGTGAGCCAATGCCCAGTAGAGATATGCTAAACATAATATAAGCAATAACTAAAACATTAGCATTTGATAAATGTTTAACTCACATAAACAAACGTACATCCCTTTCACAATCAATCCTCATTCGCACATGCATTCAATTCCTTTCCGTTTCATTAACTAAACCAATTCATGGTTATGGTTCTCTGTTCAACCAGACAGTTTACAAGGAGACTACAGCTCACGTTAACAATGCTTCGATCATGATCAATCAATATGAGACTATAACTCACATTACTAACACCTCAACACTTCAATTTCAAGTGAGATTACAACTCATATTATCATCATTTCAATACTTCAATTCATCTACGTTATGCAAACGCAATTAGGATTTCGGGACTTTCACCCTGGACACTCCGGCCAACTTAGTTATCACTGGAGTCCATCCCCTATCTCCTCCCAAATCCAATTTAGGAGTACATCCCCTATCTCCTTCCAAACTGTGGAGTACATCTCCTATCTCCTCCCAAACAATATACATATACAATGTATTTCAACACTTATCATATACAATGATCAAGCAAAGCACATATTCAATGTGTTATTCGACCCGTCATATTCAATGACATACTCAATTGATTAGTTTTAATTCACCTAATCATCATGCAGTGTCTACAACATTCAAGACTATCCTCCACCGATAGCCCAAAGCATTCATTTCTAAATAGATAATAAATTCATCAAATAGATAAATTATCAACATTTCCATAGGTGAGTGATTAATCAATCCAACTACACCATTCAATCTCATAATTTCCCAATTCCATTATTTCCAAACCAATTTCATATTTCCATAATAAATTTCATTTATTACATAAATGACCCAATTAAACCCAACTAAGGCATTTTTCCTTTTTTTTCAACATTGACTTAAAGGTCCAAATATCATCAATAAATATCAACAACTCATTTTAAAGCCCAATTACACAAGTATGGTTCAAAGGAACAAAACCCCTCTTTATACATTTTAAGTTTTGAAACCCTAACATCCAAAATTTCCCAACTTCAACATTAAATCAAAAAGACCACATGTTTATGTCAAAGACCACAAATATGAGTAGTTATCCCTACCTCAAGTGAAGGAACCCAATGGAGAAGATGAAGAAAACTCGGAGGTGCTCCAAACTCACAATTTTTTGGATCAAAATGGAGGCCTTGAAAAGTTCTAACACTTTAATGAAGGCACAAGGGTTGGGTCTCACTAAACCAAGATCAAAATGTAGAGAGAGAGAGAGAGAGAGAGAGAGTTCTAGAGAGATGAGCTCTCAAAATAGGGTTTTGAAAAGCTAGAGAGAGAAAGAGAGTGCCGAAAAAGTGGTTCAAAAAGCTTCATCTCGGACTGATATACATCACAGTCCGCTCGAGCATGGAAGGCCCCGCTCAAGCGTCAGACACAGACTCCTGCTTGAGCATGAAAAGCGCCGCTCGAGCGTCGATTGCACAATTCCAGAAGTTCTGCAGACGAAGGTTCCCGCTCGAGCGTGAAAGTGGACGCTCGAGCATCCGATGACCTGCAGGAAAAGTACTGAAGATTGAATAATCCCGCTTAAGCGTCAAACTCTCAGCTCGAGTGGGGAAGCAAAAGCAAAGGGCCCGCTCGAGCGTCAAAAGCCCCGCTCGAGCATGAAGGCCAAAATCTAGGCATCAACTCTATGTTTCTAAACACAACCAACCTGTTTCAAACCTGCCCAACACAACCCAAAACTCAAATACAAAGAGTAAAGGATGGAAACGAGAATAAGACAACAACACACACCCCCGGAACCGAGTCCGGAATACACTAAACATGGAAAGGAAAACCGGGATCGCTATATTTACTGCCCCTTCAACTTGATTTAAAAATTGTTGAATCTTGTTGAAATTTTAAGATTTCATTGTGCATGATGGTTTTCAAAGATGAAAATGAGACTTTCTTTTAAAGGCATGGCATAGCATGTACATTCTATTTCATGAGACTTGTATAAAATGTATATACTTTGTTAAGAATCTTTTCTACTGGGTTTTATGCTCACCTATGGGATTTTGGTACAGGAAAAGATGTGGTAATTCCGCCAAACTAAGGGCGTGGATGTGTACGTTGGGAGCACGAAGCTCTTGTTTTGTTGTGAATGTATTTTTGCCAAGGGCTATATTTGTATGGGTTCAAGTAACCAGGCTTAAACCTTGGACTTGGTGGTCCTTGAGGGCATATATTTACTTTTGATGGGTTATTTCACATACTATAGATTCATATACTAAGGTCGTTGAATGTATAATCGCATGTGGAAACTTTTGTAAAACTCTCATGATTATGTATATGCAAATGTTGGAGATTTGGGTCTGACGTGTTTTTTATTATTATTATTATTATTATATTATTATTATTATTATTATTATTATTATTATTATTATTTATTTTTTTATTTTTTTATTTTTTTTTAGGCGTTACAAGTTAGGCGAAACTTGTTGACTGAGCTGCATTCGAATGTAAAGCACTACGTGCAACTATTTGGTTCACAAGAAAGGATTGATGACCTTACCTCTATCTTATCCTACTTCGAACCTGGCCTAGATTTAATCATTGGATGACTATGTCCAACATGGGCCATTTGATAGCATCATACTACCAAGTCGTTCTTTATCATTTATCCATTCAACAATGCTTGACATTTCTATTATTTAGAGTAGTACTGATTGCAACACCTAATCGAAGAGATATCTACATAGGATTTGTAAATGAAAACCATTTCGTGTAGATAACTACCGAGCCTACTTTGATCATTACCATGTCTTATTTTGTAATTCTACTTATTGATTTCTTTGTTATATGTTTATTTGCAACCTGGTCATCCAGTAACTTTGATAGCAAATAATTGGATTCGTTTTCATTACCCATGTACTAGTGGATGGGAGAAAGCATATACTATCCGTATTCATCAATTCCGTACTCTTGTCAGCCCTAATGTAGTAACTACTGAAACTATCGATATAGACGAATTGTGATAACATATTTGATTAAAAGATGCAAACAATGACAGATTTTATGGATGCTTTTATGGATATTCATACACTGATTTTTTTAATGAATAATTTCATGGATACTTTTTATTTGTGATTTTATGGATACGTGTTTGATTTATGGATGTTTGAAGGAAAAAGTAAATCTTTCAATGTACAACGACAAGTGCCTAGACAAATCTATTATAGTTTGGCAACATGACACTAGAGTAATCTAATTTGTATAACAATGTATAGCAACAAAACACTATGATCAATATGATCCAATTTCAAATAATTATGTATATATAGCGTTCATTTGGAAGAAAGTGCCTCTGTAAATGTATAACAACAAAACGCTGGACAAACCTATTTTTCCCGGCAACATAACACCGAAAGAATGTAAATTGTCTAGTACTGTGTAACCGAATAGACACTTCACTATGGGCACCACCAAACCCCTCATCTTCCTTGTTTTCTCTTTTCCTCTACTGCTTCTCTCTTTTCCCTCCAAAAATTAGTAGTGTAAAAAGATGAAATAGTTAATTTAGGATTAGTTTTGGTAATATATTAGGGGTGTAATGAGAATTATATTTTTTTTAGTAGTGTAATGAAATAAAGGGTGTAAAGAGGTAAAATAGTTGTGTGAGTAGAATCACTCTTAGAAGTTAGATTAAGATCAATTTTTATGGCAACAATTAAATTCTTGGAGAATTATATTTATTCATACTAATTCATGATCACTTAAACCCCCCCCCCCTTTTTAAATCAAAAAATATAATATGATTATTTTTATATAAAAAATAAGAAAATGTATGTATATTTTTGGCATATTTATTTGTAAAAAATTTATGTATTTATATTAAAAATTCTTACACAAATAATTAACTATATTTATGTATCAAAAAATTATATAATATTTGGTCAACCTAAAATATAAAATTTATTCTAGTTTTATGTTGGAGTCAATTTAAAAATTGATCAGTTAATTAGTGAAAATAGTTAATAATAATTAATTTAAGTTTATATGTGATTAATTTGTTAAGTTATGATAGGTATGAGCTAATATTTAAAGTAATGCACAACTAAATTTGGATGATTTTTATGCTATACATCAATCCAATTTACAAAAAAAAAAATCTTTTTGGTTCATGCCTAACCATCACATTACCCACTTATTTATTTTTTAAAATGACAAAAAT
Organism: Camellia japonica; assembly: GCA_030407325.1. Classification (NCBI taxonomy): domain Eukaryota; kingdom Viridiplantae; phylum Streptophyta; class Magnoliopsida; order Ericales; family Theaceae; genus Camellia; species Camellia japonica. The sequence continues at coordinate 111,726,150 of JAPPVO010000059.1, forward strand.
ATAATAATTTTTTTTATAACCAAAATAATAAAAAAATATACGAATATATATTTGGCATATTTATTAATATTCTAAAACTTCAATTGAGAAATTATATATTTATTCTTAAAATATGTCTAATATTAAATTATGTTTACATCCAAAAGAATTATTTAAGATCAGATTAATTTAGCTCATAGATTTTATTTTTAGTATAGAATTTGATCAAAGAAGTGAAGTCTCAAAACAAATCATAATTTTGAATTTAAATTTTATTAAATTTTTATTTAATACAAATTTTCACATAAAATGTTTTAATATTTTAAAAATAATTAATTATTTGTGAAATTAAGTTACCATTATAAAAAAAATACTAAAAATATTATCTTTTAGTAGTTTAAAAATCCATTAACTAAATATTAAATTGATGAGAGATATAATTTTTTTATTTTTTTATTTTTGAAAACAAAATCAATGAATGTGGTTAATAGGAAGGGTGCTTATAATCATAATTTCTTTTCACACCCATCACATATATTAAAAATTTATAATTTAGGCATAAATATTAGTACATATGAGTATACAAATCAAATCAAAAAAGAAAAAAAAAAGTGTACAAAAGAAATTAAATGTGTGTAATTAAATCAAAATATTTTGAAGTTTCTTAATTTTTATCATAAATTTTAAAGATTTGAGAGTAATTATATATGGTATGAATAATATAGTAATATAGTAAGAAGCAAATTTTAATTTTTTTTAAAGGAAATAAAAATTAGTATGAGAGGATTAGGTAGGAAAAATATAAAATATATTTTTTTATCTTTCTTTTTAAAACTATAAATTATGGAATTATTAATATTTTGAACACTATTCACTTTGTTTGGTTGTAATTTTTCAAACTCAGTTTTTTGAAAATTTTAGGGTATTTGTTTGGTTATTCAGAAAACTAAACACACTTTTCAAAAATGCATTATTGTAAATTGAAGTTTCCCTCCAATTTAAGGAGAAAGACAATTTTGAAAAAAAAAAATTTGTCACATAAAAAAATACTCTCATCTTAGTTACATATATATATATATATATATATATGTACATGCTATATATGTATGAAAAATAATTTGGTAAGTAGCCATTTATTGGTATATATCCTACTATTAAATGTGTGACTTTATCATAAAATTTACACTCATTTCAACCACAAAAAACGTAACTTTTTTGCAAATTGGCATTAAAAAAAAATATCGTAACTAACTTACAAACTTTTGCAACATGAAGTACAAAAAATTTGGACATTTTATTATGCTAATTTCAAACGATGTTACACATGTTTGTATTAATGTTATGATATTGTGTGATAAAATAAATTTTCTGAATAATATTTATGAAAATTTAATTCTACACAAAAAATTTGATGCCAATTTGGAAAAAAATATATATATATATATATATTACGAAGGATATACAAAGAAGGGTGTAGAAGTGGGGTTTTTTTTTTTTTTTTTAATCAACAAATCGAAATTGTATTGATGAAAATCGATATACGAAGGATATACATACAAACATCAATAAAGGAGAAGTGCGTGCGTAATGCGTTAAAACGAGACTAAACATTACAAAGCAAGCCTTATCATCTACAAGCACAACACCAAAGACTAATAAGCAACCAACCACTACACCAAAGAGAAAAAGATAAAGCACAACAGTTCTTTTAGAAAGATGGTTATAATCAATTTTTTGATTAAAAATTAATTATAATTAACTTTTTGTAAGAGAGGGAAGTGGGTCATAATCTAAAAAGTAGATTATAACCCACTTTCCAAAAAACTCCAAAATAATTAGAATCATTGAGTGTAAAATAGTTAATAAAATAAAATATTTCATCACATCACTCTCTTTATATTTTACACTATCTTTATATTTTACACTTTTTTTTTTTTTTTTTTATAAAGTAGTACAACTACTTTACAAATAAGCACCAAAACTCAAAGTAAAAAAAAAAAACTCTCCTAACAATAGCAGCACTTTAGAGCATCTCTAATGATATTTGTTATAATATCATTGTTATTGCTATAATTTAGCAATGAATAGTAATAATTTGTCAAATTATAGTAATAGTACTCCAATGGTACACATGTTCTTTTGGTAAATCTCAACCAACTTTCCCTTCAAATTTATAGATATTGTTTGGATATAAATTTTTTAGTGATTTTATTTATTTATTTTTTGTTTTTTGTGACCTTTTTTAACTGTTTGCAAAAAAAATTTATATATTTTCATTATACCCCGACTAGACAAATATAAAAAATAAAAAGAAATTGAAAATCTATTGTTCCGTGGAATTTTTTTTGTAATGGCAACAAAAATTTTTTATATAATATTGCAAGATTTTGCAGTCTGAATTTATATATATATATATATATATATATATTATTGTTCCATCTCTGGTAATAATTTCTCCAAAATCTATTATAACGGCAAATTTTTTGTTCCACTATGTTTTTTTTCATTTTTTATATTATTGTTCCATCTCTGATATATTATTGTTCCACTGTGTTTATTTCTTCCATGAAAATTTTGGAGTCAAATTCTATTTATTTGGATGATGTAGCAAGGCCAAATTTGAGAGATGAAATGGCATTTGCCAAATTTGGCAGGGGTTATAGCAACCCATTGGAGCAACATTTTTTAAAACTTTTGTCAAATTTTGGCAATGACAGCTCAAATAGCTTACCATTGGAGATGCTCTAATACAACGGGAAATTATGTGCACATTCCTTTAAGGACGTGTTCCTCAGGCACTCTATCACAAATAATATAATTTTATCATAAAATTTTGTAACTTCAATCACAAAGTGTGTAATCTTTTTACAAATTAGCATAATAAATTATTTAAAATTTTGTGGTTCATGTAACAAAAGTTTGTGACTTAATTATGTCATTTTTTGTTACGCTAATTTGTGGTGAAATTATATTTTATAATTAATATTAAGAAATTTTATGATAAAAATTATGTCAATTTAATAGGATGCATATGATACACCCTCTTGACGTAATTTTATCAAATAATGTAATTTTATAACTTCAATCACAAAATATGTAATCTTCCTACAAATTAGCATAATAAAATATTTAAAATTTTGTGATTCATGTAACAAAAGTTTGTGACTTAATTATAATATTTTTTTGTTACACTAATTTATGATAAGATTATATTTTGTGATTAATATTACAAAATTTTATAATGAAATTACGGCAATTTAATAGGATGCATATGATATACCCTCGTGCCTTCACATAATACCCTAGGCACACAGAGCAAGTACAACCAACAATCCCCTGCCTTATTAATTTCCATTTTTTTTTAAAAAAAATTATCATATACACTTTTATTATATTATTTTTTTAATTATAAATAATTTTTTTTTAATTATGACATTATTTTGATTATAACTCATGAGTTATTTAGTTATATTTCTTGTGTTTAATTATAGGATAAATTATAAATACACCCTTGAGATTTGATCAAAATACGAATCACCCCCTATGATTTTGAAAATTACATTCTATCCTCTGAGGTTTCTAATTTCATAACAAATCGCCCATTTTATTAATAAATCATCAAGTCAATTAACACTTTTTAATAATATTAAAAATATGTTTCAATTAATAATTTAGGTAATTTTATTATTGTATAGGAGAGAAATTATGAATTTAATTTTTTTTAGTTAATTCTATTAAATAAAAAATTCTAATAAGGGGGTATTTGTAATTTTTCAAACCATAAGAGACAATCTGTATTTTAAGCAAATTTCAAGGGTGTATTTATTATTTACCTTTAATTATAATATATATATATATATATATATTTAACTTATGACCTAAAAAAAACTTTTATAAACTTAAAAAATTATTTGTTAGATTTATTTAGTTTTTTTTTTTTTTTTTTCCGAATACACTTATATAAAGAATAATATTCAATTAATAATGTATCAAAATTAATTCAGTATATATATTTTAACAAGGGTAAATTACATTGACACCCCCTGAGATTTATATTTATTACAGTTCTCCCCTCATCTTTTGGAAATTGCATTCCCTTCCCTGAGGTTTAAAGTTTCATTACAGATTGCCCCTGAGGTTTAAAGTTTCATAACAGTTCCCCCCTTCACCGTAATGATCATCATACATAAAATTAAATTAATAGAGGGGTCAGTGTAATTTTCCAAATATAAGGGGGTGAACTATAATAAACATAAACCTCAGGAGGTGTCAGTGTAATTTACCCTTACAATGATTGAGCCCCCATTTTTGAGAACTCCACCCCTTTCAGTGATCTGAACCATTCATTTGAGAGAGATAAAAAAAGTAAAAAATAAAAATAAAAACATGAATGGTTCAAATCACTTTGAAAATGGTAGGGGTTCCAAACAATTGAAGGTCTGACTCATTTTCTATATATTTTTATGTATATACATTGCCTCCTCCGGACAAATTTCCAGGTTCCGCCTATGCTTCCCAATTGTGCTGGCGAGAAGAGAGCTGAGAAGAAGGTCCCTCAGAAAGGCAGGGGATCTGATGATGATAATGATGATGCTATTGACCAAGCCGCAAACGCTTTCAATGCAGCTAAAGAGCTGGTGGACATCGAGTTTGATTGTAATGAATGAAGATATTTATTTTCATGATTTTGTAACCAACGAAATTCTCAACTGCGATCGATTTCGCAAAACAATCAAAAAGAAGAGATGAAGATCCTGTCGTGGATAGCATGGGGCCTTGGAAAGTCTGAGAAGAGGCAAAGATTAAGACTCTGTTTGGTTGGTGAACTTGGGAAAAAATTGAAAAGATGAAGGAAAAATATTTTTGAAATTAAGTAAAATATAAATAAATATATTTTACCTATAAATAAATAAATAAATATATTTATATTTTATCTATCTTTTTTCAATTTTTTTTCTAAAACTCTTTTCAAATTGTTAAACTAAACTTATTTTGCTCCATAAAAAGTGGATGTAACCTTCATTCAAATGATGATACTGTGTACTCCAGATGAGACGGGTTGGATTGATCCACGCTTCCCAAATCGTTGCCTGAGTGTTGGGTCCACAGAGAAACTTGCACAAGAGTTCAGCGGGGAATAGGGAGTCCCCCAGTGAACCCTCCGACGAGCAAGTTAGAGAAGTGAGAATGATGGAATCTAGGGATAGGGTGATGATAAAGAACTTAACATTTTCTTTGTCTTAGAAGCCTACTTATATCCTTTACTTATCATTTCCTTGTCCACTCCGAGCTGTCATGTTGGCTGAAAGTCTATGTTCTAGCTTGCCTTGTTCATGATGAGGCTGTTTTGTTCCGTCGTGAAGGGTTATCGTAATAAATGCTACAGGGAAACTCATTAATGGCTGATGTGTGGTGCAATAACTCTACAGGATCTTTGTCTACTGATGTGGCTGGTTCTTCACTTGACAAGTGTTTAGATGTCATTGGTGCTTGGTGTGACGTTGGATTCCAAGAATGTTGGGCTTTAGTACTTGAATCATGAATTGGGCCTTAAGTGGTGGGCCATATCCTTTATGGGCTCACCCATGTCAGTAGTCCCCCATTCCCAAGTGCAGTTTCAGTCCAACGAAGAGAATAAGGAAAAAGACAGGGGTTGTGAGAGGTGGACGGAGAGAAGACCGACTGGGAGGTGGGCCGACCGCGAAGGGTCACCAAGTGGACGAATCGACCGCGAGGAGAGGCGACCGCAAAGGGTGACCGAGTGAGGAGACTGATCGTGAAGAGGGCTGAATGAGGTGGCTGACTACGAGGAGGGTGACCAAGTGAGGAGGCGGACCGCGAGGAGGGCCGATCGCGAAGGGTGACCGAGTGAGGAAGCTAACTGTGAGGAAGCAGAAGTGGCGGTGCGCAGGGCTCAAGGAGCGGCGGGGCACGTGGTGAAGTGAAGTGGAATAGACAGGGAAGAGGAAGAGAGTAGTAGAACGTGGTTGTACACGTGGCATAATCCTTTAATGGAGGAGGTGACGCATTAGGAAAAAGTGAAGGGACGGGGTGATATAGGGCAGTGACAAGGTAGGGGCGGGAGTTTTTCGAAACTTTTCAAACTGGCGAAATTGAATCTTGACCCTTGGAATATAGGCAAACCATGGGCATTTGGGATTATTCGCTTTACCTACTTTATCGCAAAAAACCAACACATCCCTGAAGTGAACTCATTTGTCTCGTGCAACACACCTCTGCAACACTTTGCGAACTTCCTTGTGCCTACGTCCGAAGCAATACGTAGACACGTAGAAGAAATGGCCCAAGAGGAAGTCCCAGCCACAAGGCTTGATTCGTTGGGTGATGACGACGCGGTGGAGCTGGCGGAACAGTATCAGGTGGAGCAAAGGGAGGGGAGGGGAGCTAGTCAAGCGGTGCAGGATCGTCCGACGACGATGATTGCGTGTAGAAACCCCATTTTTGACCGTCCTAAAGACTTGGACGTCATCATTTGAGTGCTCGATGATTGCACATGTTCGCGCTCATTTGGAGTCCCCGAGGTGTTCGGCTGCGCGCCTTGCCTCTGAGTCTCTGAGCTCTCTTGGTTTTGTGCTTGTTTTAAGCCAAACCTTGGTGCCCCATTTTGCCTGGAGAGAGAAGTAGAGGTGTAGACCACTTTTCTCCCCTGCCAGCCAGTTTTCTCCCCTGTAGACCACTTGTGGTGGTCAGTCAGCTAGGGTAGGTGGTCGGTCGACCACTTTAAATGGTCAGCAGCCTACCACCACCTTCTTCTCTTTGTGTAGAACCACATTTCCCCCTTGTCGACCAGCTTTTGTCCCTGTCAACCACATTCGGTGGTCGGTCGGCTAGGTTGGGATGTCGGTCAACCACCTTAACTGGTCGGCGGCCTTTCTGCACTTTCTGTAGATATTTTTGGTGCCAGCTGTGCCAGCTGTTAGGCACAGAATGCATCCTCCCTACACGTGTAAGGAGGGATGAAGCAAGCTTTTTGCTTGCTTGCTCTATATAAGGGAGGTGCTTCCCCCTTATTAGAGGTTCAGATTTTTTGGAGCAAAAAATCTATTCTCTCTCTAGAATTCCCTCTCTATATATATATATATATTTTTTTTTGTGCTTAAAGTGTTTGAAAGTGGGAATTCTTGGTGGATTTGCAAAGGAACTCTTGATCAAACACTACCATCATTGAGCTGAGGTTCTTGGGGGTGATATTTGAGTTCTAAAAGCTAGTTTTGGGCTGAAGAAGTTTCTATTTTGCTGTGGTTCTTCAAGGGTGAGCATCTCCCTCTTTTAAGCTTATTTTTGTACACCATTTTAGCCACCTTTGCATGCTATTTTAGGCTTAGCTTTCAACTGAAAAAAATTCTGTTTTGAAGTGGTTAAATGGTTGTTTAAGGCTTTGTTTGAGTTAGGGGTGGTTTACCCCCTTTGGTGGCTTGTTTTGCCTTGTTTTGTGCCATTTTTAAGGCCTTTGAGACCATCTCTTTTTTGCCTTCTCACCACTGAAACTCAGAGGAATTTCAGTGGTGGAAAAGTGGTTTTGACGTCCCAAACGGGTGGGGGTGGTTCCCCCTCCTCTTCTCTTGTTTGCATGTGTTGATGGCCCTCCAAAAGACCATGTGTTTCTACTTCTTAGAGGCTTTGTTTAGGCTCATTTTTGTGACTTTTCAGACCTGCCATAACTATGTTTTTGGCTGTCTTGGTCACCTCTTGCATGCTTCTTATACTTGTAGTGTAATCCTACTTGTAGCCTTGCAAAGTAGCATGTCTTTCTAGCATGTTTTTGCTTAGTTCAAGCATGTTTTTAGCCATTATTTTCCATGTCATAACTCTGATTTGTGTTGGTTTGGTTGCCTCTTGCATGCTCCTTGCACTTGTAGCGCAATTTTGTTCACTAGCCTAGTGTATTTGGTGTTTTAGCCTATTGATCTAGCATGTGTATGCTCCACTCCAACACATTTTTGGCTATGTTTTAGCATGCCTTAGGTCTAATTTGAGTGGTTTTGGTCATGCATGCTTAGCTTTGTATAGCTATAGTGTATTTGGCTTTGCTAGCCTTGCACTTTGGGACCTCTAGCATGTCATATTTGAGCCTTTTGCATGGCATGGCATCATTTGGTATGTGATTTCAGAGCATAAACTTCTGCCATACTCTCATGTTTATCACTCTTTCATTGTGTTTAAGAGTTGTGCCCTTATGCCTTGTTTATGAGCTAATTCGGGAGCCTATCTTTCTTGCTATCTATGTTGCAAGTCTAGTATGTTTTTGCTACCATTTTGACCTACCTTAGGTCTATTTTGAGTTCTTAAGGTCATTTGAGCATTGCCTAGTATGTTGTAGTGTAAAGCCCTTGACTAGCTTTGTATTTCAAGTCTCTTGGCATGCTTTATTTGATTTATTTGCATGATATGGCTTCACTTGGCATGTAATTTCAAAGCATATGTCATTGCCACTCTCACATTTTTCACTCTTTCAATGTGTTTGAGAGTTATGTCTTCATGCCTTGTTGGCGAGCCATCAAACGTGTATATTTTCCTTGTGTTATATGCCTTGATCTTAGTATATTTCAGCCACTGTTTTGGCGTATTTAACCTCTGTCCGAGGTTGGTTTGGTCATTTAGGCTTAGTATTGTATGCCTATAGTGCTATGCTCTTTGCTAGCTATAGACCTGCCCCCGAGAACTCTCCGGCTCCGCGCCTGCGAGGGCGCGAATTTCGTTTTGTTCTCTATCTACTACAGTTCGGACTCAATGTCACGGTTTTGAATCTAATCTCACAAAGTGCAATGTGAGACCGATAAATCACCAAAGAGTTCAAATCCGGCAAATCGTTTTGGAAAACTGATTTTTATGAAGAAGTGTCAAACATGGACTGCTTTGCCAGATACAGAGTCGCCACCTAAATATTTTATTTTGGGGGAATTTAGGAAACCCTGACTCGTGCCTAAGGCCATGTGTCCATCATTACCAAAGTTTTCTCGACTCGGGAACTTGGGTACGAGAGGGGAAGGTCATGCAATGAGCACCCCCACTCGCTCGATCAAAGATCGGCCTGTACTAAGCATGATATCTTGTTTTTGAAAATACATGTGTTCTTATTCCGGTTATTAACCTAGAATTACTATGTGATGCACACAGCATACAAGTATAGACTAGATTGCCTCAGTTGGAACAAAACATTGCATGTTCGTTTGTTTGAAAACGGTTTGAAGTTTGTTACTTGCAAGCAGGCTAAATCACGGATTTCAATGAATTGTTTCAATTCAAGCAATCCAACCTTCACCCACAAGCATTCAACCAGTTAATCACATAAGCAGTTAGCCTCATTGCAAGCATGCTTTCATGGCAACATTAACACACATGCAGTATGCTAAAGCGTAAACACTCACAGTGTACTCCGAACCAAAATAGAGAACTAGTTAGAAATCATGCATGATCCTAGTTCATGTTAAGATGGCTAATGCAACACATGCAAAAATACAGCTAAAATAGGCTCGGCTATTCTAGAATAGCATATGAAATGCAACTTGATACATGTACACAACCTGGAATTGAAATACAATGCAGTTAGCATGATGCGCCGAGCCCGGTGCATGCAATACAGATGAATGATGCACGCATGCAAGCATAAGGTATGCTAATCAAAATATGCCCTAAAACTAACCATCGTAAGCGGTTAAGTAAAAGGGAGAAGGAAATGGGGGTTGGAAGACATGCATCACACACATGCACGCTTATTACAACAATTGGCCCTCTCGACGGAGGGTCCGAATAAGAAGCTAACTAGCTAATCTAAGCTAATTAAACTAATTATTACAGATCAAGCTAATTAACTAATCCTAGTTAACTAACTATTACAAAACAATTAAGCAGCTAAACGCATTAACTACTTAAATACAGAACCAAAGCATAAACTAGCTAAGCAAATTAGCTAAGTAAAGCGATAAATCAGGATCCTCGGAGGGAGAAGAGTGCATGCATGCCCGGCCGCCTCGTTCGGAAATCCGTCACGATGCCCCAACTTGCCTCTATTTGCAATTGTCCTCAGAACCTTGCACCAAGCTCTAGAAAGCTTAAACTCCACCATGGGAACCTGTGGGAGGGCTGCCGACCAGCTGTTGATGCTTCCAGCCACTGGCCAACCACTTTTCTTTGTTGAAAACCAGAAAAAGTGGTCGGCCAACTAGTTTTTCTGGCTGGCCGACCAGTTGTTGCTGCCAGACTCTAGTTTGCTGCAACAGAGAGCAAGAAGGGGCATGGCAATGCATTTGCAAGATATGTGTGCATAACCACCCTCCCTATCATTTCATAAGCTCAAAGGAGTGTAGTTCTCGACCCTCGGGCCACCAATCACGCATCTCGATGCATGATGGCCAAGAAACAAAGTTGCGCAATTCAATATGAAATAAATGCACACATAATCACATAAAGCCTAGAACTCTATCATGTATGATCAAAAGGGTCGGTGACCGAGAATTGAGACACGTTTTATCACTTCAAGTATGAAATGCCCCTCGTTTCCCGTGTTTGGACTAACACCTATTCCAAACAAAATGCAACAAATAACATGCATAACACAATGGAATTAACAACATAGCATACACAATGCGAAGAACAACATGGCATACTCAATGCAATGTAACATGGCATACACAAAGTGAAGAACAACATGACATACTCAATGCAATATAATTATGGCATACACAATGCGAAGAACATGGCATACTCAATGCGATGAACAACATAAGCACGCAAGCAACATACTAATAAACATGCTAAATGGACTTACACCAGATATGGACAGACCTCAGCCATGCCCAAAACAGTGGCCATAACACCAAAACAAAGGCATGAAATGCAAAACAAAGCATGCACATGCATTGGCCCATCAACTAGGCCTAAGAGCACAACTCTCAAGAGTGCTCAAGAAGTGATAAACATGGGAGTGTAACAACACTATAAGCTCTGAAATATGGTAAGAAATGATTCCAAATCATTCAAACAACACAAGTATGGCATGCTAGGGCCCTTAAAGCGTAAGGCTAGTAAAGAGGATTACAAAGGAGGCATGCAATACATGGCACAAATGCATGAACCAATCATGGATAGAGCTTAAATAGGTCTATACAAAGACCAAAACATGCTAAGATAAGGGCTCAAGGACCTAGGCAAGATGGCATACATGCTAGGCCACAAACAAGGCAACAAATGCACAACCCTCAAAGGCACTTAAAGAGTGAATGAAGTGGGAGCATGGCAATGCTACATGCTCTGAAATGTCATCATAAATGATGCCAAATCATGTACACAACACAAATGAAGCATGCTATGAAGCTCAAAGCTTGAAGCTAGCATATGCACTTACACTATAGCTATGCAAAACATGAAGCATATGGCAAGGGCAACCCAAAACAGTCCTAGAACATGTCAAAATGAGTCTAAAACATGTATGAAAGGAAGCCAAAATATGCTAGCATGAAGGGCATAAGGCATGGAATATGAGAGGCAAATAAGGTGGATTACACTACACCTATCAAGACCAAGCATGAGATGGCTTCGCCAACAAAAATCAGAGTTATATCATGGAAAAATAACCCCCAAAACACATTGAAATGATAGCTCGCAAGCTTAGGCATGAAGGCATACGCAATGACTCATGTTAAGGCATAAAGGACCAACCCTCCAACGCATTGAATAAGTGAAAGATGCAAGTGTATGATCATGAAACATGCACTGAAATCACATATGAAATGATGCCAAATCATTCAAAATGGCCAAGCAATGCATGCTAGTGGACTTGATACACAAGGCTAACAAGCTAGAATGCATTATAGCTATAGAAAGCATGGCATACATGACCAAAACAACACAAATCAGAGCTTAAGCATGCTAAAACATGGACAAAAGCTTCTTAGAGTTGAGCCAAAAGCATGCTAGAAAGATAGTCTAAAGCATGACACACATTAGGCTAATTCATGGAATTGTACTACAAGTGCGTGGAGCATGCATGGGGCTATTAAACCCAACCTTAACAGAGTTATGGCATGTTAGAACAACACCAAAAACCTACTGAAATGGAGTCAACATAAGCTAGAAAGACATGCTACTTCATGAAGCATACAAGACTAGTTTATGAAATTTACACTACAAGTGTATTAAGTATGCATGAGGTGATCAAGACAACCAAAAATAGTGGCATGCCATCTCAAAATAACCCCAAATACATGCTAAGAACAAGCCAACAAAAGCTTAATAAACATGCTCAAACATGAGGCATACGAAGTAAGTATTCAAAATACAAGGAGAGGGGATGACCCTCTCCTATTTGGGACCTCAAAACCACCTCTCCACCACTGAAAATCCTCCGGATTTCAGTGGTGAGAAGGACATGTAAAGGCTAAAACAAGAGCCTAAAAGGGTGGCTCAAAACAAGGCCTAACAAGGCCTAAAAGGGGGTAGACCACCCCCAACAAAAAAGTGACCTTAAACAAACATTTTAAGCATGCAAAAAAAGAACATTTTGTAGTTAAGAGTTAAGCTTAAATCAGCATGCAAATAGGTCCAAAAGCTTAAGCAAAATCAAGGGATTTAAGGGTTAGAAGCTCACCCTTGATGAACACCTTCAAAAACACAACTCCCGCAGGTTTTCCAAGCTCAAACCAATCCAACAACACCAAAACCAGCTCCTAAGCACCTTAGCAACAAAAGGATGGTGTTTGAGTGTGTGTTTGTGTGTTAAAGTATGATAAAACTACACTTTAAGGCACAAATATGAAGAGCAAGAGCAAGATAGATACAAAGGTGTGTATGTATAGCTTAAGGCACAAAATCTGAACCTGGAGGAGGGAGGAGGAGGTTCTCTCTTATAGAGAACCAATGCTCAAGCTTGTTGGACAAGCTTAGGGTTCAAGGCCATCCATACACGTGTATGGAGGATGGCTTTAGTGCATTCCAGCTGTGCCAGCTGGAAGAAAATATCTCCAAAAAGGTGACAAAAAGCAACCGACCACTTGAAGTGGTCGGCCGACCACCACAAGTGGTCTCCCAAAACAACAAGTGGTCGGCCATGGTGGGAGATGGTCAAAACATTGAAAACAAGCTAGTGGTGGGGTGGCCGACCAGAAAAGGTGGCCCAAAGACCAAGAAAACCAGTTGGCCGACCAGAAAACTGGTTGGCGGGAGGAAAAGTGGTCTCCAAGGGAAAGAACTAGTCTCACACCCTTGTACCACCTTCCAAACAAGGAAGACAAGGTTTGTGCCAAAAGCAAACCAAAATGGATGCAAGACGAAAGTTCGGGAGGCAAAGCGCGCAGCCGAAAGCCTCGAAAACTAGTCTACCGGAACCAAAAGTGGTATGCGACCACAAAAGTGGTCTCCCGGACCACAGTGTCCCTCTAGGCCGAGGCAACAAGGTATGATTCAAAAACCATGCCAAACGGAGAACGTTAAGCGGTCTCAAGTCAAGGCGCGCGGCCGAAGGCTCCGAAAACCGGAAACTAGTCTCCAAGCACGAAAAGTGGTCTACGACCACAAAGAGGTGGTCTACAAGACCACTCCCTCCCTCCAGGGAAGAGAAACAAGGTTTGGTCCGCAAACCAAGCTAAAGCACAAAGAGTTCAGAGGCCTGGAGGCAAGGCACCCAGCCGAAACTCCGAAACCTCGAAATGAGCACAACACGCACAATCACCGAGCGCTCAATCGATGACGTCTGAGTCTTAAGGTTGGTAAAAAATGGGGTGTCTACAGTTGCCCCTCTTTGACAGAACTTGGAAGTCATAAGTGACGGGAGTGAATGTCAAAGCCCAGAGACGACCCATTTTTGACAAGGCCGAAGACTTAGACAAACAGGCAAGATAACAAAGAGATGCGCCCGTAGGCAGGGGCAAGATACAAATGATATGCAAAATGCCGAACATAACTTGTGATCATGCAACGAAAGCTGTAATGAAGCAAGTATGCACAATAAATGAAAACAGTTTAAGCAAGCGAATACGAACCAAACTACATTACATGTAGAAAGGATATAAGAGAATTATACAATTCTCGCCACGTCTCACGCGGAGTAAATACAATATTGTCTGGTCGCACCAGCCTCAAATGAACAGTACATACAATATCGTGCCTGCAAAAAGAAAGAAACTCAACAAGTACAATATAGTTAGAAGCACATGTTCAACATTACATCAAGATGCAATTCCAATGCGAGATAAACGCGTGCATACATAATGCCGATGGAAACATGCATAGCAATGCAAGCGAAAAGTACGTAACAATGCAAGTAGAACGTACGCGACAACGCAAGTAAAGAGTGTGCATAACAATGCGGGTGAAAGAGGTGCATGACAATGCAACCTAAGTTTGCGCATAACAATGTGGAAAGGGGTGCATGACAAAGCAACCTAAGTGTGACGCATAACAATGCGAGTGAAATGCATCACAATGCAAAAGGAATATGCAAAACAAATGCGAGCAAAATGTGCGTGACAATGCAAATAAAGTGTGCTTGACAATACGAGAGAAACGTGCATAACAATGCGACGAGTGGTGTGCATAACAATGCAAGAAGTGATGTGCATTACAATGCAACAAGTGGTATGCATAAGGATGTATTTGAAATGTGCAACTCCAAAAGTACGTTCGAAGCAAAATACTGAAAAATGAGATACAAATCTTAACACGAGTAATTAAACCTGAACATCCGAGTTACCTCTCAGAGGGGTCACAACATATTCAAAAGGATACACCTTGCTCTTGATGAGTAATGATGAGCCACGCATCGAAGACTTGAATCGAAATTCCCGCGAGGACGATTTTGAGCCGAAAAGTGTACTTTCCTTGCACTTTTTTGAGAGCCGAGGACTCCAATCATCACCAAAACACACAGGGAGAACAATGGAGCCCTGAAGATCATCCAGGAGGGTGGCCGACCACCTAGGCCAATGGCCAACCAGTTGTTAACCACAAAAGTGGTCGGCCGACCAGAAAAACTGGCTGGCCGACCAGTTTAGCAAAACAGGGACAGATTGGTCTTTTCAGGTCCGGATCTTTAAGTACACAACTTCAAATCACTTTTGCTCACAAACACAAGGCCGAAACACATTCTCCTTTGCTCCTAGACCCTTTTCCCTCTCAGATCTGCACTTTATACGCGTTTTCCAACGCCCTACGCGAAGTTGTTTCGCAAAAACTTTTGATTCTCTTCGTTTTGAACCGATTAGAATTTGTTTTCGGAGCTTCTTTCTCCATTTTCACCACTTGAGGTATGGTTGTCTCAAAGTTTAGTCCCTTTTCTCAGGCGTTGACTTTTGTTGACTTTTTCTCTTCCCGAGAGTTGACTTTTGTTGACTTTTTGCAATTTTGGCCCATTCCGCTCATTTTTGCAGATTTCTTCAGATAGCTGACGATATTCCATACGGCGGAGACTCCCCGAGAGTAAAGGATGAGCCCGACATTATACCGTTGCCACTGAGGATACAACCATTTGACCCAGAGAGGTACCACCCACAGGAGCACATCCTACATCCTTGCACCTTCCATCATTTTACCGACTTCGCGCGATGGGCGCCCGCAAACTTACTGCTACGGGAGCCTGAGTCTCATCTATCTCATCATGCGCGAGAGGTACGTACTTTACTTTTTACATTTTCTGCAATGTATTTTATCTGCTCGTTCTGAACAGATTCACATACACAGTACTTCTGCTCATTCTTGAACACAACTTGCACACAGCATTTTGTCCACTTGGCACGCAGCTCATAACATAAGACACTGTTCAATGGGCACACAGCTCAAAACACAATATTCTGTTCATTGGGCACACGGCTCATTTTAGGCACACAGCTCATTTGGGCACACAGCTCATTTTGGGGCACACAGCTCATTTTGGGCACACAGCTCATTTGGGACACATAGCTCATTTGGGCAAACAGCTCATTCTGGGCACACAGCTCATTTTGGGCACACAACTCATTCTGGGCACACAGCTCATTTGGCACACAACTCATTGGGGCACACAACTCATTTTGGACACACAGCACATTTGGCACACAGCTCATTCTGGGCACACAGCTCATTTGGCACATAGCTCATCCTGGGCACACAACTCATTACACTGCTCAATCTAAACACGCAGTTCATAACACAGTATTTTGCTCAATCTGAACACAGAGTTCATAACGCAGTTTTTGCTCAATCTAAACACACAGTTCATAACGCAGGGTTTGCTCAATCTGAACACGCAACCCATAACGCAGGGTTTGTTCAATCTGAACACACAATTCATAACACAGTATTTGCTCAATCTGAACACACAGTGCATAACGCAGTTTTTGCTCAATCTGAACACACAGTCCATAACGCAGTTTTTGCTCAATCTGAACACACAGTTCATAACGCAATATTTGCTCAATCTGAACACACAGTTTATAACGTAGTATTTGCTCAATCTGAACACACAGTCCATAACGCAGGGTTGCTCAATCTGAACACGCAGTTCATAACGCAGTTTTTGCTCAATCTAAACACACAGTTCATAACGCAGGGTTTGCTCAATCTGAACACACAGTCCATAACGCAATTTTTGCTCAATCTGAACACACAGTTCATAACACAGTATTTGCTCAATCTGAGCACACAGTTCATAACGCAGTTTTTGCTCAATCTGAACACACAGTTCATAACACAGTTTTTTTTTTTTTTTGGTTTAATTTGCACGCAGCTCATGACATAACACTGTTTAATCTGAACACACAGTTCATAACACAACATTCAGTTTAATTTGCACGCGGTTCATAACAATGCTCAATCTGAACACACAGTTCATAACACAGCATTCTTTCAGTTTTGCACACGACTCATAACATAACACACTGTTCAATCTGAACACACAGTTCATAACACAGCATTCTTTTTAATGTTGCACACGGCTCATAACACTACTCAATCTGAACACGCAGTTCATAACACAGCATTCTATTTAATGTTGTACACGGCTCATAACATTGCTCAATCTGAACACACAGTTCATAACACAGCATTCTATTTAATGTCGAGACTGATTACATCTGTTCTTTCTACCCGCAGGTATCTTCCGTTTCACACGGGGTTATGGGTCAATCATTGCTAGGGAGTGGTATATGGAGCTCTCGGATGCCGTTCGGCATATTGTTGATGAGGCGGGGTTTGGCCCATTTTGTATGGGGTTGTCGCGCCATCCAGCGAGCAGAACCCTTCTGGGTGCACTTGTAGAGAGATGGTGGGACACCACCAACTCCTTCCATTTCTCTACTGTCGGGGACATGACGATGATCCTGTATGACTTTTCGATACTGACGGGCCTTGACGTAGCAGGCCGACCGGTCCCATACGATGCAGATATGGGTGAGTGGGAGGCGGCTTGGACTTATCTGCTCGGAGCCCATCCGCCGATCAACAGATCATCAGGCAGGGTCAGGTACACCTGGTTTGCAGAGCAGTATAGGAGGACTACGCCCGAGACTTTTAAGGCCATACAGCAGTATGCCCGGGGATTCTTGATGTTCCTGCTCGGGACCACTCTATTCTCCGATAGGGGGAACCCAGTCGGGCTTTATCTACTCAGCGCTCTAGAAGACCTATCACAGGTCAGTCAGTATGATTGGGGTGGCGCTGGCCTCGCTACCCTTTATTGCTACATGAGCGCGACCTCCCGCGAGCAGGGGACCATAGTAGGTGGCTACTGGCGAGCCTGGGAGGTACATACTGCCCTCTTGATTTACATTTCTGTTTTTCATTATCTGTACACTGCACACGGCACACATCGCACATATTACATTCTGTACCCTGCATTATGCACTCGGCATTCTGCATTTTCTATACATTCTGTATTCGCATTCTGCACTCAGCATTCTACATTCTCTATTCTCTGTATTCGCATTCTGCACTCAGCATTCTGCATTCTCTATACTCTGTATTCTGACAACCACTGTCTTGCCTTTCACAGCTGTGGGTTTACGCCTACTTCCCGACACTCGCCCCTGAGCTCGAGGTCGAGGCACCTCTCGAGATCCTTTATTCACGCAGATTTGAGGGTCGGTGCCGGTCCAGGCCTTGGGAGACTACCGTATCTTCGGTAGTACTTTGACATGGTGCGGGCGACCGAGGTAAACCAAAACTCTCAGTTCTTCATGCTTTCAGCTTCAATTCATCTTGCATATTTATGACATTTAATCAATTTATGCACTTGCTATCCGCAGATCACTTGGCAGCTTTGGCTGGAGATGCCCGGATATGCTCGGTTCCAGTTCCCTGGGGCATGGGGTGCCTCCCTTTACAGGGTTTTGTTTGAGGGACCAGCCGACAGAGCCTGGTTTCTCAGGGATCGCTTCATGCGCCAGACGATAGGCAACCCCGTTCAGGAGATCCCCTCACCGCCTCCACTGGACATGCGATCCACGGAGAGTCTCACTCCCCGAGAGGTTGACGACCTTATGCTGGGTGTCGACACAGTTCTATTCTTGGAGGAGGGGGAGTACGCGACATACCGCCATACATACTTGATGCCTCCACTGACAAGTGTCCGTACTTCGACAAGGAGGGCGGCTGACATGTCGTCATCAAGTCACGCTCGAGCTGCAGACGTCCCTTCGACTAGCAGGGCCGGTACATCGAAAGGTAGGGCTACAAGGATGCCCTCGACTTGCCAGTATGCTGGGTGGCCAGATCTTCCGACGGAGCTGACAGGCTGGCAGTATAGGACATCTTACCCGATTCCACTGGAGCCTCCACTGCCGGATCATCGATACGTCAGTGACCCTGACTCACCACCGGTATGCCCCACAATTTTCATTTATCACTCAGATATTTAGTCATTCATTCATTCACTGATGACTTGAATTTGCATCTGCAGCCTCCTAGAGAGTATACAGAAGGGTTGCTCGGGTGGTGGACTCACTCGAGAGCATGGTCTTGCAAAGGGAGACAATACTATACGCCGCCGGCATTCCGGTACTTTTCAATTTTCTTGTATTTATCATATTTCTGATGACATACTGAAACTGAATACTTCACTATATTGATTCACGGCATGTGTAAAGCACATCTGACACATCACATTTACATACTATATCTGCATACCCACACTCCGTGCATCATACTTGCATCTGATATCTGATATACATACTCTGGTTGATGTATTCAAACTGCCCTTTTCAGGTTCCACTATCACGGCCCGGGCCATCCAGGCCTTTTCGAGCAGCTAGGAGAGGGGACTCGACTGCGCAGCGAGGAGGATGTAGAGCGCCTGTCAGATATGACGAGGAGTCCAGCGAGGAGGAGGAGTCAGCGCATCCTCAGTCGGAGACATCCGCAGGCAGAGAGGACGACTCTGGTTTCGGTTATGAGGACGGAGGTGACGCCGAGGAGGATTCTGAGGACGGTGACTCCGATTCAGATAGTGGTGCCGGCGGCAGTGGTGCAGAGGCTGCTCAGCCAAAGAGGGTGAAGAGGGCCTCTCGGTCGTGAGCTTGATAGCACTGATGCAGATGTTCCTGTTTTATTTTTCTTTTTACATGTAGTTGTAGCACATTGTACAGCTGAGGCAGTTTTTTTTTCCTTAAAACTTGTACCCTGTTGTAAAATGTTGTAAAAAGAAGCTATGATGGAATGAAAATGACTTTTTGTTCAAAAAGTGTTGCATTTTACATTCTTAGCATCGCATCGCACTGCACTATTTTGCACAAAAATGAGATTGAACGGAATTTGAACATCATGTATTACCAAGTCAGGTAGTGAACCAACGCAACAAGCTAAACAACTTAACTCACTAAGAAACAACAAAACCTTAACAAGTTACAACTCGATAAGTAAAAAGCAACAACTCGATAAACAAATGAGCGACAACTCAATAAACAAAACTTAACAACTCGATAAGCAAATGCATTTCAGGCTAAGCAAAGCAGCAGAACACACCCGAAACAGAGGTAAACTCGGACCTTCAACACTCCAGCACAGAGAAAAGCTACAGACTCCCTTCTGGAGACAATGAAAAAGTGTAGACCACTTTTTTTATCATGGCTGACCACCATAAGAGCCTGCCGACCAGTTTTTGTTCTGTAGGCCAAACAAGTAGTTGGCCAACCAGAAAAAGTGGTTGGCCGACCACTTTGCCTGGGGACCTCCAGTTTTCTGACACTTGTCCTCCAAACAGTGCCTTATCCTTCATAAAGGTTCCAGCTTCGTGGTTCCCTCATTCTAACTCAGTTTTGCACCAAAATGGAGGCATTTCTTGTCCAAAATCTCACAAATTGGATCACCAACTTGGATGGCTCGAAAAAGTTGAATTTTCGGGGCTTCGGCATAAATGCACTATTCACGCTGAGTCGCACTCTGCTGCGTTTTCCGTTCTTTCATGCCACGGCAAGATTTTGGAATCCGGTAACACACGTCTTTAGCTTTGGCGGACAAGCGATATGTCCCACTTTTGAAGACTTCCAAGTTTTGATGGAATCCGAGCGACGAAGAAATCTTGCCCCAGTTCCGCTTCGGCCACATCCAAGCCTTAGGACGGATGTGCGGGCTTACTTTGCATGACGCTCGGTCATTGATTTGTGATAGAGTGCTGGACATTCCGAGCTTGGTTCGTCGGTTTTCTGATGCCGGTGACCGCAGGCAGGGTTTTCGGCGACATGCACTTTGCTTGTGCATGTTGTCACATTTCTTGCTTGCCCTAGGCTCCGTGGGTTTAGCGCTCGTTTGATTGAGGTTACCGAGGGCTTGAAAGAGGGCAAGAGCTGCATCGCCATGACACTAGCTGAGACATTGATGGGTTTGGATGCTTTCCATCGCCGAGAGA
Organism: Camellia japonica; assembly: GCA_030407325.1. Classification (NCBI taxonomy): domain Eukaryota; kingdom Viridiplantae; phylum Streptophyta; class Magnoliopsida; order Ericales; family Theaceae; genus Camellia; species Camellia japonica. The sequence continues at coordinate 111,746,959 of JAPPVO010000059.1, forward strand.
CGACTAGATTCGCGGGGAGTCCACTACTGCTGCAGGTAATGTTTCCCACCCTATCTCACATATATTTCTCACATCACTCGGCCCTCAGGCTCGATTTTTCTCTCAAAACCCTTTTCTCACTTTTCTCTCAACGTACACCTCTCTATTCTTTAATCTCTCATTTTTCATTCCTCCCTAGATATGGTTGAAGGATAAGTTGAAGACTGTGGACTCATGCCCAGCATATTCAGCTCGCGACTATTTCTTCCGGCGACGTCTAGTCGATGCCCTTGATGAGGGATGGTGGTACGAATGGATGTGCAGTTTGACTGCTCTTGACATTGCTTGGCGCTGCCCCTGGCTTAATCTACCGGCGATGAGCTACAGCATGACTCGCCAGCCTGGGATTCAGTTGATCGGCCTGACACACTGTGTCCTTTACTTCCCGTTTCGAATCCGGCGTCAGTTCGGACATGATCAGACTTGCCCAGAGGAAGGGATAGAGTACCCTGCTGCATTTCCAGTCCGAGGCGCACAGCTAGCTCGGTATGCCACAGCATGGAGGACGAGAGAGCTTCTGGCCCCCGCTCCCACTTTCAGTTGCACCCTCTCTGATGAGTGCATAGCTTGGCTTGATGAAGAGGCGCAGGTTGGGCCTACTTTGGCATCAGAGGCTTCGACCAGCTCTGGGAGGGGACGCAGGAACACCTGACTATGCCCCGAATTTATTTGCTTTAATCAGTACTTTCAAGTTTTCTTTATGAATGTAATAAAAAGCAACTTCAATTTGTGTTCAAGAGTAAGAGAACTCTGTACTGAAATCAATGTAATTGAAGGTTATGGGTACTTTTCCGTTTGGTCCAAAAATGGTCTAAGTTGTAAAAATATTAATTTGAGCAAAATCAACTTTTATTAAAACTTTTCAAAACCATTTTCGATATGGATCACAACTGGACACGCCCGAGATCTATCACTGAGATGTACAACCCCGGATCCCAGCAACTGGAAAGTTGCCCCTAGTCTGAATAGCACTGCACTGGAGATCACAACCGAGCTCTTGAATGCAGAATAGACAAAGATGACCAACATGATCACATGGACAAAGTTGATCGGGGAAGTGTTTATGGCTGGACTTCAGAATGAAGTTGCCTACGTATCCCAAAGATGGGAATCAAGCCTTACGTAGTTCGGCTCAGGTTCACTCGTGTATTAACACTCTCCTTTTGCACTCTAACTTTTGCCAAGGCTGCCCTTTCTGGGTTTTCAACCTTGCGAGCTCAGTTTTTATTATTTCAAATTTTCTGTGCTCTAACTTTTGCCTAGGTCGCCCTTTTGGGTTTTCGGCCTAGCGAGCCACTCAGGGATAATATTTCTTCAACTTGTCCATGTTGATCGGTTGGGAGAACTCTAGGCCATCTAGGTCCATCAGAACGACAGCTCCACCCGACCAGATAGACTTGATGATGTAAGGGCCAGTCCAATTGGGTCTGAACTTGCCCCTAGGGTCGTGGATGGGAGCTCGGTTGTCTTTGAGCACAAGATCCCCTTCTTTCAAATTCCTGGACTTAACCTTCTTGTTGAAAGCCCTGGCAATTCTTCGTTGATAACCCTGAACATGATACAGTGCTTTCAGCCTTCTCTCATCAAAGAGCATGAGTTCTTCGAACCTGCTTTGCTGCCAATCTGCCTCAGCTATCTGACACTCAGCCAATACCCGTAATGACGGAACCTCAACTTCGATAGGCAGAACAGCCTCCATCCCATAAACCAAGGAATACGGAGTCGCCCCAGTAGAAGTTCGAATTGAAGTCCGGTAGCCCAACAGAGCAAATGGCAACTTATCTGGCCAGTCCCGGTAGGTTTCCACCATCTTCTGCAGAATGCTTGATGTTCTTGTTGGCGGCCTCAACTGCTCCGTTGGTCTGCGGCCGATATGTAGATGACTTATGAAAAGCCACGTTGTACTTTCTCTAACAAATTGATCACCTCCTTCTTGAAGTGAGAGCCATTATCTGAGATAATCTCATTCGAAACCCTGTAACGATAGATGATGTTGTTTCTGATGAACTTTGCAACATGCGAAGCCTTCAACACCGCGTAAGATTAGACCTTAACCCACTTCGTGAAGTAGTCTATCGCTACCAGAATGTACTCATACCCGTTGGACCCCTTCAGAGTGACAGCCCCAATCACATCAATCCTCCAGACTGAAAACAGCCATGGCGAAGTCATGTTGTATAGCTTCGACGGCGGAATATTCATGCGGTTTGCATGGATCTGACATTTGTGGCATCGCCGAACAAAGCCAATGCAATCCTCCTCCATGGTGGACCAGTAATAACCCCGTCTAAGGATCTTCCGGGCTAACATCACCCTGTTCACGTGCGCTCCGCACTCTCCTCCATGGATGGCCTCCATCAGGCGCTTGGATTTTTCAACATCAACACACAGTTTATGCATCCTGAGATGACCTCTCTTGTACAGTTTACCCCCGCAGACGATGAACTGAGCAGTCATTCTTCGAATTGCCCTCTTATCTTTGGTATTTGCCCCTGGTGGATACGCCTCTTTTTCTAAGAAGTTCCAGACATCGTAATACCAGGGATTCTCATCTTGTACCTCATCTATGGCAGCAATCAGCTCGTAGGCCGGCACAAATTTCTGTTCAATGATGATCGGACGCATCCGGACTCCGAAAGGGATGTCTATCATAGAAGATAGAGTTGCTAGTGAATCTGCGAACCTGTTGTTCTCTCTTAACAGATGAGCGAAATTCAGTTTCTCAAACCGAGGAATCAGCACGTCCAAGGTCTGGTGATAGATTCTCATCTTTTCTTCTTTAACTTTCCAATCTCCTTTAGCTTGAGATACAACAAGGTTCGAGTCCCCGATGACATCCAACCGTTTTGCCCCTAGTTCTAGGGCGGCTTCTAAACCAGCAATACATGCCTCATATTCTGCCTCATTGTTCGATACTTTGAACCGGAGTTTGAATGCTAGAGGTATGCGGGAATTGTCGGGTGCTATCAGCAACACCCCTATCCCATACCCGTATTGGTTTGACGCTCCGTCAAAGTACATCGTCCAAGTCTCTTCTTCGACATGCAGAATGGCCTCGTCTGGGAACAGGTACTCAACTGCTTCATCCCCTTCAACTGGGTGATCGGCTAGGAACTCCGCTACCGCTCTCCCTTTCACTGACTTGCGCGTCATGTACTTCAGATCAAATTCGGAAAGCAGAAGCAACCAACGGGCTAGCCTACCCGTAAGTGCCGGTTTCTCGAAGAGATATTTGATGGGATCTAATCTCGAAACCAGTATTACAGAGTGAGCTAACAGGTAGTGCCGCAGCTTCCTGGTAGCCCATACCAAGGCCAGACAAGCCTTCTCCAGCGGAGTGTAGCGGGTCTCGTAATCCAGCATTTTCTTGCTCAGGTAGTAGATAGCTCTCTCCACTTTGTCCTCAGACTCCTGTGCAAGCATGCAGCCCATTGTAGTTTCAGTCACTGAAAGATACAGAATCAACGGTTTCCCCGGCTCAGGCGGTGACAACACAGGTGGGTTCTGTAAATATTGCTTGATCTGTTCAAAAGCAGCTTGGCATCGGCCGTCCCATTGGAACTTCTTTCCTTTCTTCAGGAGACCAAAGAGTGGTTCACAAGTCAAGGTTAATTTTGCAATAAACCGTCTTATGAATTGCACTTTACCCAGAAAGCCTCGCACCTCCTTTTCAGTCCTCGGTGGTGGCATTTCTAAGATGGCCTTGATTTTGGAAGGATCGACCTCGATACCTCTCTGTGTGATCAAGAACCCCAGCATTTTCCCTGCTGTAACACCAAACGTACATTTCTGAGGATTCAGCCGCAACCGATACTCTCTGATCCGTTGAAAGAATTTCTGCAAGGCGGTGTAGTGGCCCTCTCTTTCCTTGGACTTGACAATCATGTCGTCCACGTACACCTCAACCTCTTTATGGATCATGTCATGCAAAATTGTGGTCGCAGCCCGTTGATATGTAGCCCCAGCATTCTTCAGCCCAAACGGCATCACCCTATAACAATAGGTTCCCCACGGGGTGGTGAAAGCAGTCTTCTCCCGGTCTTCGGGTGCCATCAATATCTGATTGTAGCCTGAAAACCCATCCATGAATGAGAGCAACGCATGCCCAGCAGTGAAGTCCACTAATTCGTCGATATGCGGCAGAGGAAAGTCGTCCTTCGGACTGGCTTTGTTCAAATCCCTGAAGTCCACACATACCCGAATTCTGCCGTCCTTCTTCGGCACTGGAACTATATTGGCCAACCAAGTTGGGTATTCAGATACCAGCAGGAACCCTGCGTCAATTTGCTTGGTGACCTCTTCTTTGATCTTGAGAGCCCAGTCCGGGCGGATCCTTCTGAGCTTCTGCTTAACAGGTCGGGCCTCTGGGTCAAGAGGGATCCGGTGCTGTACAATCTCAGGATCGATTCCAGGCATGTCTTCGTAGGACCACGCGAAAACATCTTTGAAATCTTTTAACAAAGCGACTAAGCGCTCGCGCTCCTCCGAAGACAACGTGGACCCGATCTGGACCAGCCGCGGGTCCTTCTCAGTACCAACATTAATTTGGGTGATTTCATCAACCAAGGGTTTTACAAACCTCTCCTGCTCTTGATCAAGCAAAAATTTCAAAACCGGAGGAATTTCTTCCTCGTCGTTTTCATCAAAATTTTGAAAGTCCTGATTAATGCAATAAATTAAGGGTACAGAAAAGTACTCGAAGCCACAGCTATTCCATTCTCATTAATCACTTCCAAATCGCCTGATTCCTCTGTTACAACAGACTCAAAGGAAAAAGAAAAAGACGACCTAGACAGGACTGTGGCATCCGGGTTGTCACCCCCAAGAATACCGGACTCAGACTCAGACGAGCTGGAACCTGATTCCGACTCCACAGACTCAGTGGAATCAGATTCCGGCTCACTACCTGACCCGGTGCTGCTCGATAAGAATCCCTCCTCGTATTGCCAGACGAGGGAGGGTGCGATGGATGCATCCAGAATGTTTGAAGATGGGCTCGCAGCCGTTTCATTCCCGATCATGGACACCGAGAAGTTATCCCCCAAGCACTCATGTACGATCGGAGGATCTGAAAGTAGACAAGCCAGTGCTACCCCCATTTCAATCTCTGCACTCTCGGAATCCTCCTCCTTGCACTGTTCAACCTCAGCTGGTGGGTCTGTCTGCTCCTCGGCAACATCATCCCCAGACAATTGCAAGTCAAAGAAAATCTCAAATCCCGGCAACCGCCGCCTCTCTGCATTTAGCCATGGCTCTGGGAAGCCGCAGAACGGAAAGTCCTCCCCCTTCCGGACAAAGCGTCCGTTCAGGGTGCCCTGGATGGGCCGGTGCACCAACTCATAAGGCTTCCCAGCCTGCTTTGCTCTGGCCCTTCCGGCCATCTCTTTTCCTTTCCTCACCCAGTCCTCCTTGGTAGGCAGATAACCTAAACCAAAGGTATATGGGTTATGCGGCACTTCGGCCGATGCTGCAATGCCTTTCCGGCCACTTCTTCCTAATCCCATCCCGAGGATGTGCTGGAGCTTGTTCATGAGGTACACAGACTGTGCGCTGACATATAACCCCTCATCAATAGCCAGAATGTTCTGTACAACCCGGGCCTCGACTAGGGTGAACCCTGACAGGAACACATCCTCTGCGCCATGCTCAATTTCCAGAACTGGCGTAGAGACCTCTGGCGGCAGATGGATTGAAGAATTCCCAAAAACTAAAGCCACCCCCTTCCCGTGGGGGTACTTCAACATCTGATGCAGGGTGGAAGAGACTGCCTTCACCTGGTGCAGCCACGGCCGCCCTAGGAGTAGATTAAAGGTTGCGGGAACGTCCAAGACATGAAAGTCAATATCGTGTTGTCCTGGACCAACCTGAGTCTGAATCTGCACAGTCCCCATCACTTCTCTGCTGGTATTGTCATATGCCCGAATCACCTGGGCAGTAGGCACAAAATCCACGGGCTTCAACCCGATTGCATATGCCGTCCTCGACGGGCACACGTTGATAGCAGATCCTGTGTCAACAAGAACTACTGGTATCCATTTCTCTCTACACTCCACAGAGATGTAGAGTGGTTTGTTGTGATCTGAGCCCTCAGGCGGCAGTTCCTTGTCAGTGAAGGTCAACGTCGGGGAAGCTCCTCCCGAAAAGACCAGCCCCACCAACTGTTCAGGCGTGGTGTCGATTGATAGCCTGGCCTTGTCCATTGTAGAAAGGACAGCCTGTCTATGAACTCTTGAGGCCATGAGCAGTCCCCAGATGGAGATGTCTGCCTGTATCTTCTTAAGCTATTTCAACACAGCCTCCTCTTCGAGCAGTTTTTCTTTCTGCCTCTCCGCCTCCTTGTCCTTTCCGGACGCCTCTAGTTGATCCAGGTGTGGGGGCTTGAAATACTATCCACTCCTGGTCATGTGGTCCACCTCTCCCACATACTAGGTATCATTCGGTTGGGTCTCACCCCAATCTTCATCGGTGTGGGCAAGACATAGGTCATCATCTTCCCACCACATACCGTTGGCCATCGACAAGTAGCTATCTGGTTCTGTTACAACTGTTTCTGTGCGCACAGCACCTTCCGTCCCCTCAGGGGCTTTGGCTTTTCTAGGCCTTTCCAGATCTTTGATCTTTTCCTGCTCAAACTGTTTCAATACAGCCTGCTGCTCAGTATCTTTTGTACTCAAAATGCTCTAGTCCCGAGCAAAATTCTTAACACCTGTGCTCTCCGACAGTCCATTCTGATTCTCGGCCATTCCGGCCACTGCTGATGTCCCCGTCTCTGACGAACCCCGTTCTGGCTGAAGCTGCTCAATGACATCCAGCTAGTCGCTGAGCCACCTAGTAACTTCTGCTGACCCTTCCAGATCAAACCAGTTAACAGTCACGTCCCCTGGATCCTGCTCATTGAAAAACTGAAGGTTGGCTATGTCCTCTTCCAATTCCGCTAGGTCATCTAGCCCCTGATTAGGTCCATCCTCTCGAACTACACAAATCTCTACCCCAACCGGCAGCTCTATTCTCGGCTTTACCTGGCCTATTGAAGTAATGTAACCACTCAAGTTATACACAAAGCTTGTAGACCCCTCAGGCCCTGAATCCTCATTACCATCTGCCTTGGCAGTCGACCCAATTCTACCTTCGGTAGTCACCACCACAGGTTCAGGTTGGGTTTGGGAGATGTCCAACATGTACAAGTCAGTGCTGTCAGGAATGAACACCTCCGGCTTGGGTAGGTGAGAAGGGGTGATATATATGCTCGGATCATAAGGAATGACCAAGGTTTGGATTAGATTGATGCGTTTGGGAGGTGGAGCTTGGTTATGTGGTGGGAGAGGGTTGGTTGTGACATTCGGCTTCTCCGGAGGCATAATCACCCTGTTGTCAATGAGATCCTGAATCTCATGACGTAATCAAAAGCACTGGTCGGTTTCGTGACCATGCTGTTGGTGATAGGCGCAGTACTTCGCCGGGTTATAGGAGGGAGGAAGCTTTTCTAGTAAGGGCCGCAGCTCTAGGGGCTTTAAGTGCCCTTTCTTGATCAAAACCCCCAAAGCTTTGGACAAAGGCATGTATAGTGGGGTGAAGGTTCTTTGGCCTCGGGGTGCGTATTTGGCTGTTTGTGAGCTACTTTCGGACACACTGGTAAAGGGTGTAGCTGTAAGGGTTTTTGGAGTGGTGGTGGTGACCATTCCTACATCTGAAGTTCTAGCAGCTGCAGCACTACTTGTGCCTGCATTTGTACCGCGGTTGAATGCCCTCTTGGGCTGTTCTCTTTCATGGTCAATCAGACCCTGTTTCATTGCGTCCTCGATCTGCACCCCGATCTCATGTAAGTCTGCAAAGGTGGGTAGGGGGAGGACGATCATCTTTTGCATGAGCTTGGGCTGGAGGTTGCGCACAACCATCCATATTTGGTCCTTGTCAACCAGCCTGATGGTCATCATCGAGGCTTTAGCCCTCCAACGGGTCACAAAATCAGAGAAGCTCTCCTTCGGCTCTTGCCCGGTTGTCTCGAGATCACAAGTCGTGACCTCAATCTGAGTGTTGTAGGAGTATTGAGCTATGAAGGCCTCAGCCATCTCCTCCTAGTTCCTCTTAACAGAGTCCTCCAGTTTTGTATACCAAATAGCCGCTACACCCGACAGGGTCCGGCCAAATAGGGAAAGCTTCTATAATCTGGAGAGGCCCATCGGCCTTAAGATATCCGAAAACAGTCGTAGGTGAACCATAGGATCCCCAGACCCATCAAAGCGGTCTATGTGCGGCATTTTAAACCGGTCCGGCAGAGTCACGGCCGAGTCGGTGTATCTATCCTCTATATCCGGAATGGATTTCACGCCTTGAGACTTCTTGAACAGCTTTTCTAGGTTGCTCACTTTTAACGCCGTTGGATCCACCTCAAATTCAAACGGTGAATCCACTAGATTGGTGGGCGCTTTGGATAGTTGGGGTAGGATTGGGGGCGGAGGTGGCCCCGTTGGAACGTCCGTATTTTCCTGGACGTTGGCGGTCTCCCCGAGTGTTGGAACTCCTAGTGGGGGAGGAGCTGGGTGTGAAGCAGACGCTCCGGTTTGCTGCTGTAGCCTGGCGATTAACTCTGCCTGTTGGGCCACTACTTCTGTTTGACGGGCAGCATCCCGCCGTATGTTTTGCATAGTCTCCTGGAGCTGACGCATCATCTCTTCCATGCCTGCCATACTGTACTGATCTGTCTGAATAACCGGTATATCTGTCTCTGCAATAGACTCGGAAATCTCAACCTGACTACTCAAAGACCCCTGATCTGGCAACCGCTGTACTGATACACTGCGCCTTATTGACCTCCGTCTGGTAACCGGGGGTAAAGAAAGGTACACTGCTTGTCCATCTATCAGATTCTCAGATCGATTAAGTCTGCGACCTCTAACCCAGAGTGCTTGGGGAATATCTACTTGGTCGGATGCAATCGTGCTAAACTACCTTGCAAAAAGATAAATAAAGCATAATAAGGAAACAATGAATAGAAAAATAGACAGCATAACGGCTTAAATAAAGACAACACACAGTTGGCATAACAACACTTAGTTGGCACTTGTAAGTCGAAACACACTGTTCTCAAACACTGACCACTGTGCCCAAATAGCTGCCCCAAATCTGATACCCTTAGGTAAAACTGATTCTCTGTATACTGATGCCCTCAGGCCTGATACCTAGACTTGCAAACTGATAAATGCATTCATGTAGAGGCACACTCTAAAAGCACATAGCAAGCAAATGAGAGCCAAAACACCCCTATGTTGGGGTAGGGTTTCCCTGTCTTATTTTGTCAGGAGCTAGGGTTTCACTACGCACGCAGCGGTTTCAAACAACCAACAATCGGGTAAGTAACTTGTCCTAGTTTGGAATAGTCACTATGGATTCCGATATGCACTAGGCCGAATGGTCAAAAGGGGTGCACCGGTAAAAACCGGAGTTTGTGTTCCCGTCGTGGCAGAGCCCGCAACCGGTCAGCCTTATGGCACGCTTCTCAAAGCGAGCCTCTAACAAACTATTCAGGAATAGCATACGGCAAACACGGTATCCTAGGCGCACCAATGCAAATGCAATGCAAAGGGACACATAAGTGTAATCAAAACAAGATATCATGAGTTCGAGTCAAGTTCTCTAAATCCCTAGCGGAGTCGCCAGAAACTGTAGACCAGCCCCCGAGAACTCTCTGGCTCCGTGCCTGCGAGGGCGCGAATTTCGTTTTGTTCTCTAGCTACTACAGTTCGGACTCAATGTCACGGTTCTGAATCTAATCTCGCAAAGTGCAATGTGAGACCGATAAATCACCAAAGAGTCCAAATCCGGCAAATTGTTTTGGAAAACTAATTTTTATAAAGAAGTGCCAAACATAGGCTGCTTTGCCAGATACAGAGTCGCCACCTAAATATTTTATTTTTGGGGAATTTAGGAAACCCTGACTCGTGCCTAAGGCCACGTGTCCGTCATCACCAAAGTTACCTCGGCTCGGGAACTTGGGTATGAGAGGGGAAGGTCATGCAATGAGCACCCCCACTCGCCCGATCAAAGATCGGCCTATACTAAGCATGATATCTTGTTTTTGAAAACACATGTGTTCTTATTCCGATTATTAACCTAGAATTACTATGTGATGCGCACAGCATACAAATATAGACTAGATCACCTAAGTTGGAACAAAACATTACATGTTCGTTTGTTTGAAAACGGTTTGAAGTTTGCTACTCGCAAGTAGGCTAAATCACGGATTTCAATGAATTGTTCCAATTCAAGCAATCCAACATTCACCCATAGGCATTCAGGCAGTTAATCACATAAGCAGTTAGCCTTATGGCAAGCATGCTTTCATGGCAACATTAACACACATGCAATATGCTAAAGCGTAAACACTCACAGTGTACTCCGAGCCAAAACAGAGAACTAGTTAGAAATCATGCATGATCCTAGTTCATGTTAAGATGGCTAATGCAACACATGCAAAAATGCAGCTAAAATAGGCTTGGCTATCCTAGAATAGGCATATGAAATGCAACTTGATACATGTACACAACCTGGAATTGAAATACAATGCAGTTAGTATGATGCGCCGAGCCCGGTGCATGCAATACAGATGAATGATGCACGCATGCAAGCATAAGGTATGCTAATCAAAATATGCCCTAAAACTAACCATCGTAAGCGGTTAAGTAAAAGGGAGAAGGAAATGGGGGTTGGAAGACATGCATCACACACACGCATGCTTATTACAACAATTGGCCCTCTCGACGGAGGGTCCGAATAAGAAGCTAACTAGCTAATCTAAGCTAATTAAACTAATTATTACAGATCAAGATAATTAACTAATCCTAGTTAACTAACTATTACAAAACAATTAAGTAGCTAAACGCATTGACTACTCAAATACAGAACCAAAGCATAAACTAGCTAAGCAAATTAGCTAAGTAAAGCGATAAATCAGGATCCTCGGAGGGAGAAGAGTGCATGCATGCCCGGCCACCTCGTTCGGAAATCCGTCGCGATGCCCCAACTTGCCTCTGTTTGCAATTGTCCTCAGAACCTTGCACCAAGCTCCAGAAAGCTTAAACTCCACCATGGGAACCTATGGGAGGGTTGCCGACCAGCTGTTGATGTTTCCAGCCACTGGCCGACCAGTTGTTGCTGCCAGACTCTAGTTTGCTGCAACAGAGAGCAAGAAGGGGCATGGCAATGTATTTGTAAGATATGTGTGCACAACCACCCTCCCTATCATTTTATAAGCTCGAGGGAGTGTAGTTCTCGACCCTCGGGCCACCAATCACGCATCTCGATGCATGATGGCCGAGAAGCGAAGTTGCACAATTCAATATGAAATGAATGCACACATAATCACATAGAGCCTAGAACTCTATCATGTATGATCAAGAAGGTCGGCGACCGAGAATTGAGATATGTTTCATCACTTCAAGTATGAAACGCCCCTCGTTTCCCGTGTTTAGACTAACACCTATTCCAAACAAAATACAACAAATAACATGCATAACATAATGCAATTAACAACATGGCATACACAATGCGAAGAACAACATGGCATACTCAATGCAATGTAACATGGCATACACAATGCGAAGAACAACATGACATACTCAATGCAATGTAATTATGGCATACACAATGCGAACAAGAACATGGCATACACAATGCGAAGAACATGGCATACTCAATGCGATGAACAACATAAGCACGCAAGCAACATACTAATAAACATGCTAAATGGACTTACACCGGATGTGGACAGACCTCAGCCATGCCCAAAACAGTGGCCATAACACCAAAACAAAGGCATGAAATGCAAAACAAAGCATGCACATGCATTGGCCCATCAACTAGGCCTAAGAGCACAACTCTCAAGAGTGCTCAAGAAGTGATAAACATGGGAGTGTAACAACACTATAAGCTCTGAAATATGGTAAGAAATGATGCCAAATCATTCAAACAACACAAGTATGGCATGCTAGGGTCCTTAAAGCATAAGGCTAGTAAAGAGGATTACAAAGGAGGCATGCAATACATGGCACAAAAGCATGAACCAATCATGGACAGAGCTTAAATAGGTCTAAACAAAGACCAAAACATGCTAAGATGAGGGCTCAAGGACCTAGGCAAGATGGCATACATGCTAGGCCACAAACAAGGCAACAAATGCACAACCCTCAAAGGCACTTAAAGAGTGAATGAAGTGGGAGCATGGCAATGCTACATGCTCTGAAATGTCATGATAAATGATGCCAAATCATATATACAACACAAATGAAGCATGCTATGAAGCTCAAAGCTTGAAGCTAGCATATGCACTTACACTATAGCTATGCAAAACATGAAGCATATGGCAAGGGCAACCCAAAACAGTCCTAGAACATGTCAAAATGAGTCTAAAACATGTATGGAAGGAAGCCAAAATATGCTAGCATGAGGGGCATAAGGCATGGAATATGCAAGGCAAATAAGGTGGATTACACTACACCTATCAAGACCAAGCATGAGATAGCTTCGCTAACAAAAATCAGAGTTATATCATGGCAAAATAACCCCAAAAACACATTGAAATGATAGCTTTCAAGCTTAGGCAAGAAGGCATACGCAATGATTCATGTTAAGGCATAAAGGACCAACCCTCCAATGCACTGAATAAGTGAAAGATGCAAGTGTATGACCATGAAACATGCACTAAAATCACATATGAAATGATGCCAAATCATTCAAAAAGGCCAAGCAATGCATGCTAGTGGACTTGATACACAAGGCTAACAAGCTAGAATGCATTATAGCTATACAAAGCATGGCATGCATGACCAAAACAACACAAATCAGAGCTTAAGCATGCTAAAACATGGACAAAAGCTTCTTATAGTTGAGCCAAAAGCATGCTAGAAAGATAGTCTAAAGCATGGCACACATTAGGCTAATTCATGGAATTGTACTACAAGTGCATGGAGCATGCATGGGGCTATCAAACCCAACCTTAATAGAGTTATGGTATGTTAGAACAACACCAAAAACCTATTAAAATGGAGTCAACATAAGCTAGAAAGACATGCTACTTCATGAAGCATACAAGACTAGTTTATGAAATTTACACTACAAGTGTATTAAGCATGCATGAGGTGATCAAGACAACCAAAAATAGTGGCATGCCATCTCAAAATAACCCCAAACACATGCTAAGAACAAGCCAACACAAGCTTAATAAACATGCTCAAGCATGAGGCATATGAAGCAAGTATTCAAAATACAAGGAGAGGGGATGACCCTCTCCTATTTGGGACCTCAAAACCACCTCTCCACCACTAAAAATCCTCTGGATTTTAGTGGTGAGAAGGCCATGCAAAGGCTAAAATAAGAGCCTAAAAGGGTGGCTCAAAACAAGGCCTAACAAGGCCTAAGAGGGGGTAGACCACCCCCAACAAAAAAGTGACCTTAAACAAACATTTTAAGCATGCGAAAAAAGAACTTTTTGTAGTTAAGAGTTAAGCTTAAATCAGCATGCAAATAGGTCCAAAAGCTTAAGCAAAATCAAGGGATTTAAGGGTTAGAAGCTCACCCTTGATGAACACCTTCAAAAACACAACTCCAGCAAGTTTTCCAAGCTCAAACCAATCCAACAACACCAAAACTAGCTTCTAAGCACCTCAGCAACAAAAGAATGGTGTTTGAGTGTGTGTTTGTGTGTTAAAGTATGATAAAACTACACTTTAAGGCACAAATATGATGAGCAAGAGCAAGATAGATACAAAGGTGTGTATGTATAACTTAAGGCACAAAATCTGAACCTGGAGGAGGGAGGAGGAGGTTCTCTCTTATAGAGAACCAATGCTCAAGCTTGTTGGACAAGCTTAGGGTTCAAGGCCATCCCTCCATACACGTGTATGGAGGATGGCTTTAGTGCCTTCCAGTTGTGCCAGCTGGAAGAAAATATCTCCAAAAAGGTGACAAAAAGCAGCCGACCACTTGAAATGGTCAGCCAGCTACTTGAAGTGGTCGGCCGACCACCACAAGTGGTCTCCCAAGACAACAAGTGGTCGGCCATGGTGGGAGATGGTCAGAACACTGAAAACAAGCTAGTGGTAGGGTGGCCGACCAGAAAAGGTGGCCCAAAGACCAAGAAAACTAGTTGGCCGACCAGAAAACTAGCTGGCGGGAGGAAAAGTGGTCTCCAAGGGAAAGAACTGGTCTTCCACCCTTGTACTACCTTCCAAACAAGGAAGACAAGGTTTGTGCCAAAAACAAACCAAAATGGATGCAAGACGAAAGTTCGGGAGGCAAAGCGCGTAGCCAAAAGCCTCGAAAACTAGTCTACCGACACCAAAAGTGGTCTGTGACCACAAAGGTGGTCTCCCGGACCACACTGTCCCTCTAGGCAGAGGCAACAAGGTATGGCTCAAAAACCATGCCAAACGGAGAACGTTAAGCGGTCCCGAGTCAAGGCGCGCGGCCCAAGGCTCCGAAAATCAGAAACTACACTCCAAACGCGAAAAGTGGTCTATGACCACGAAAAGTGGTCTACGACCATAAAGAGGTGGTCTACAAGACCACTCCCTCCCTCCAGGGAAGAGAAGCAAGGCTTGGTCCGCAAACCAAGCCAAAGCACAAAGAGTTCAGAGGCCCGGAAGCAAGGCACCCAACCGAAACTCCAAAACCTTGAAACGAGCATAACACGCACAATCACCGAGCACTCAATCGATGACGTCTGAGTCTTAAGGTTGGTCAAAAATGGGGTGTCTACACTAGCTTTGATGCCTTAGCTTCTAAACATGCCTTGCATTCATTGCTTACATGATAGAGCCTTGTGCATGCCACTCTAGCATTGGTAGATAAGCATGTTGTTTACATGTTTGTTTCATTGCATTGTGTTTGGATCGGACGTTAATCCAAACACGAGAAACGAGGGGCGTTTCATACTTGAAGCGATGAAACGCGCCTCATTTCTTGGTCGCCGTCCCCCTTGACTGTGCATGATAGGGTGGAGGCCTTTCGAGTCTTATGTGTGCATTCATTGAGTTTTGTGCCAGCTTGATCCTTTGGCCACCATGCATTGAAAATGCTTGGTTGACGGCTCGAGAGTCAAGCGCCATATTCCTTTGAGCTTGAGATATGATAAGGAGTGTGGAAGTGCATACATTTTCTTGCAAATACACTGTCTTGCCTCTGTCTGTGCTCTGTTGCAGCAACGGGAGGAATTTCAACCCTCAAGGTGTTCTTGAGATCAGAAAGAAGCAATTTGGAAATCGGTGTAATTTTCAAAGATTCAAAAAAGTGCAAACAGAGGCGTCTTGAGGCAAGGCGGTGGATTTCCAGGAGGATGCAACCGAGCATGCATATCTCCCTTGCCCGCGAGGCCATTTATCGCTTTTGTTAGCTAGTTGTAGTTGATTACCTGTGCTGTAATTAATTTAGCTTAGTGCTTTGTAATATTCTAATTAGTTTAGATTAGCTAGTTATTCAATTTGGTTTGTAATAATTAATTAGCTAGAATAGTTAGTTAATTAGTTGGTTTGTAATAGTTAGCTTAATTAGCATAGCTAGTTAGCTTTCATATTGTTGTAATAAGTGTGCGTGAGTGTGTGAATGTCTTCCAACCCCACGTCTTTCTCCCTTTTATTTACTAGCTTTTGATGGTTAGTTTTAGGGCATGTTTCAATTAGCATACTTATGCTTTGCATACGTGCATCATTCATTCGTATTGCATGCACCGGGCTCGGCGCATCATTAAAATTGCATTGTATTTCAATACCTACTTGAATACGTGTTCAAAGCATGTTATCGAGTGTTGCATTCATATGCCATCTTAGATAGCCAAACCTACTTAGTTGCATTTTGCATGTGTTGCATTAGGCATTATTGACATAGCTAGGATCATGCATTGATTTCTAACTAGTTTCATGTTTTAGCTCAAAGTACACTGTAAGTGTTTACGCTTTAGCATCCTTGCATAAGTGTGAGTGTTGCCATGACAGCATGCTTGCCATGAGGCTATGTGCTTAAGTGATTAACTGCATGAATGCCTATGGATGAAGGCTTCATTGCTTGAATTGGAACAATTCATCAAAATGTGCATTTTAAGCCCACTTGTTTGTGGCAAATCATGTCTTAAGCCCACTTGAGGGTGGCAAATCCGCGTTCTAGCCTACTTGCGAGTACCACTTTCAAACCATTTTCGAAAAACAAGCATGAGATGTTTTTTTCCAAATCGAGCGATTTAGTCTATACTTGTATGCTATGTGCATCACATAGTAAGCTAGCTAATAAATCAGAATAAGAACACATGTATTTTCAAAAACAACATATCATGTTAGTAGAGGCCGATCTTTGATCGGGCTAGCGGAGGTGCTCATTTCAGGACCTTCCCCTCTCGTACCCAAGTTACCAAGCCGAGGCAACTTTGGTGATGACGGACACGTAGCCTTAAGCACGAGTCAGGGTTTCTTAAATTTCCCAAAATAAAATATTTAGGTGGCGACTCTGAAATCTTGCAAAACAGTCCATGTTTGGCACTCTTTGATTGAAATCGATTTTCCAAAACGATTTGCCAGATTTGGACTCTTTGGTAATTTATCAGCCTTACATTGCACTTTGTGAGATTAGATTCAGAACCGTGATAGGAGTCCAAACTGTAGTAGCTATGAACCCAATCCGCGCCCTCTACGAAAGGGGGGTGCGCGGAGGAAGTTTGGGCAGTCTACATTGTGGCCGCAAGGCCCATTAGCCAAATGAAGCTAGACCACTAGCACACCAAGCCAGACAGATCCACATTTACAGCAAAGGAGTTGGAGGGGGTACGGAGAAAGTACCAAATTCCCGCGGAAATAGAGTTGAGGTTGCCCACATCTAAGGAGAGGGCGTCGGATGTGCGGCCGGACAAATTCAGCTTTTACGAGGAAACGTTGCGGGGGGGGGTTTGAGGCTACCACTCCCCCAAATAGTGGTGGACGTGCTTAACAGGTTAGCGGTGGCGCCAGGGCAGTTGATGTCGAATGCCTGGAAGATATTAATGGCCTGTGCGAGCACCTGCCAACAGGCGACCGGAGGGGCAGCCATAGCGGTGAAGGAATTCTTCTCATACTACAAGGCCTCCGGTCAACAGGACACGTGGGTGACCTTGCAGGCAGTAGCGGGCGTGGGGTCTGGTGGCGGGCTTGCCGTCCTCGGTGAAGGGGTGGAGACCGAGATGGTTTTTCATATCAGCGAACGGTGGGAGGGGAGTTCGCACGATATGGAAAGTCCCCACAAAATCGATGGAGCCAAAGTTGGATGTAGTGGCCGAAGACTGGGTGAAGAAGGTGAAGGAGTGGAGGGAGGAGAAGGGGGTGGGATGATGAGCTGGTCCTTCCTTCAACCTTGTTTGCCCTGAACTTGGGACCGCAGCCATCAGAGGAGGATCTAGTGAGGGAAGAATTAGAGGTGTGGAGGAAAGCGGAGGAGAAGGAGGAGAGGAGATTGTTTGCCAGAGCGAATAAATATAAGAAGACACAATTGGGGCCTGCCCCTAAGCTGGTGATGAGGGAGCAGGTCTGACCGCATCCCAAGCCACTGGGCGACAAAGATTTAACTGGTTTTGCCCCTCCTGCCGCCCCTAGTAGACCCGTTGAAGGAGAGGGGTAAGTAGGAGGTGGAGGCAGTCTTGAAGAAGTCAAGGAAGAAGAAGGGAACATAGAGGGGGGGAAAGACGCCCTTGCCTTGAAAAAGATGAAGGTTGGGGGAGAGGCTGCCCCTATGGTGGAGAAGATGAAGGAGGGGAAGGCAGAGGTAGCTGCCGAAAGGGAGACCGCGCAAGTGCCGAAAGAGGATAAGGGTCCGAGCACCCAAGCACTGAGCGAACACTTGGGCCCAAGTGTCCAGATAGCGACGACAGTGGTACCTGCCCTAGAAATAACCCCTAGTCCCAGTGAAGGGAAAACTGGGATCAGCAAACCAAACACGAGTGCCGCGCTGGCGACCGCGTTGTACCACGCGCGTGTGCTAGCAAGTCACTCGGCCGAAGGGGAGGAAACCAGGGTCGCAGCCGACCGCCTTATTAGAGTAGTGGAGGATGCGGCCGTATGGTCTATGGCACGGTTGACAGAAGCCGACCTCCTGAGGGGGTTTTGCTCAGCCCAGATAGAGGCAGTGACCTTGGCAACTGCCTTGATAAACAAAACAGCGCGCTTGAAGATGGAGGTGGAGTCGCTGAGGACCCAGCTGGAAGAGTCAAAATTGCAGCTGCACAACCTAAGGGTTGAGACAGCGGAGTGGAGGAAGGCCGCTCAAAGTGCGTATGCGAAGGGGTTGGAGCATGCGCAAAGGGCGAAGAACATGGAGGTATTGGCGCTGGTGCAGAGCTACTCGGTGGAACAAGCTAGTGCCGAGCTCCTTGCAACCAAGTCAGAGCTAGAAGCAGAGCGCCGCAAGGCGATATCGCTAGAGTTCGAATTGGCGGGCGAGAAGAGGAAACTAGATGAGGTCCAGAAAGCCTGCGCCACTGCCAACGAAAGGTTGGAGGAGGCCATGTCCAGCAACAAAGATTTGGTCAAGGACAAGGAAGAGGCCGAGGGTCGGATTGCGGCATTGGAGAAGGCCCTGGCGGAGGAAATGACGAAGTTGGCATCTGAGAGGGTGGTGTACCCCGACCTGTGTTTGGCGGCGATGGAGCAATTCAAGGGGTGCCATAGATGCTGCAGTGGCCAGCAACTTATTGAAAGAAGGGAATGGGGAGGATGGGCCGTCAAGAGCGGCCGCTAGAGGTAGGAGTGAAGAGGAAGTGATCCAAAGCTTCCAACGGTTCGACTTCTACAAGCATGAAATGAGCAAGTTCTAGGACAGCGGCTGGATGACCTTCAAACATAAGGCGCAGGAGCTGTTCCCAGATGTGGATTTCAGCTTGGTGAAGATAGGCGAGGACGACGTCACCCAGACCCCCTTGGACGAAGGCGTTGAAGAGGAGGATCTTGCCTCCAGTGAGAAGGAGTGAGCTGTGGAGCTGAGTGCAAAAATTTTACTTTTGTTGTTTTGTGTTTTTTTTTTTTTTTTTTTTTTTTTATGTGTAATTTCTGCAGCAAATTGTATGTAACCGTAAGTTTGTAAATAAAATAACGGGTTTTCCTTTGTATTATTGTTGTCCTTATTTCTTGTGAGTTGTAAATTTGGAAGAATGGAAATGGCTGAGCTGAATCCAATGAAAAATAGGTGTGAAAGTAAGACTTGTGCGTTGATTGTGAAGCTTGCTAGTAGATTGCGATGTAAAAAGTTTGGAAATGGGCAGCTAGCCTAACTTGTGAGAAAATCATGATGCGAAAAACGTTAAAAATGGGCATACAGGAAAATGTTAAAATGTTAAAAATGAAAGATTGGCTTGGACGACTATGGACCTGGAATGTAACTAAATCAAAAATGTAAAATTGAAAATGTAAAGAATGGTAAAAATGTCGTGGTATGGACCTGGATTTTAACTAAGAATGGCAACCATGCTGTAACATTAAATTATGAAAATGGACCAGCCGAATTCTTCATTCGAGTTCTAACTAAGACTGGGAAGGCTCTACCATGTTGAAGCTTTAATTGACTCCGTTTGGCCGAGCTCTTCATGCTCAGTCTGGCTGAGGCATAATTAACTCAGTCTGGCTGAGCTCCTCGTGCTTAGTTTGGCCGAGGCTTAATTAACTCAATCTGGCTGAGGCTTAATTGACTCAGTCTGCCTGAGGCTTAATTGACTCAGTCTGGTTGAGCTCTTCGTGCTCAGTCTGGCTGAGGCTTAACTAACTCAGTCTGGTTGAGCACTTCGTGCTCAGTCTGGCTGAGACTTAATTAACTCAATCTAGCTAAGCTCTTCGTGCTCAGTCTGGCTGTGGCTTAAGTAACTCAGTATGGCTGGGCTCTTTGTGCTCAGTCTGGATGAGGCTTAAGTAACTCAGTATGGCTGGGCTCTTCGTGCTCAGTCTGGCTGAGGCTTAAGTAACTCAGTCTGGCTGAGCTCTTCGTACTCAGTCTGGCTGAGGCTTAATGAACTCAGTTTAACAAGTCGTTATTGAAGCACAACGCAGATAACAGAGATATAAAATCATTGTCATTTAAGGCGTAACCTATTGATCACAAATTTACACCATGTATGAAAATGACGAAAACAACCAAGTGTGTAGATTGTCAAAAAGAACATACAACAATTGATCAATACAAAAATAGGACATGGCACTTTACTAGAAATAACGCTTCAAGTGCTCGGCGTTCCACGGGTGGGGGAGGTCTCGGCCTTCCATATCCTGGAGTTGGTAAGTGCCCGGACGAGGTCTAGCCTTAACAACATAAGGTCCTTCCCACTTAGCTGCCAGGTTGCCCTCGGCAGGATTTTTGGTGGCAAGAGTTGCTTCGCGCAAAACTAGGTCCTCCACTGCAAACTCCCTCGGTTAGACTTTGCGGTTGTAGTGTGTTCTCATTTTCTGTTTATATGAGGCCCATCTAACAACAGTGGTCTCTCGGAGCTCTTCAATCAGGTCTAAGTCAGCCCGACGCAAATCTTCGGTTAGTTCTGGATTTGGGTGCAAAACCCTCGGGGTTGGCAGACCGATTTCCACGTGGATGACCGCCTCAGCACCATAGGTTAGGCGAAAGGGGGTCTCCCTAGTGGGGTTCGGGCAGTAGTGCGGTAGGCCCAAAGTACGTTTGGTAATTTCTCAGCCCAAAGCCCCTTAGCGGCTTCCAACTTAGTTTTAATGATCTTCAGGAGAGAACGGTTGGTAACCTCAACTTGCCCATTGGCTTGGGGATGACCTGGGGAAGAGAAACATGGTTGAATATGAAGCTCTGCATAGAATTTCCTAAACTTGGCATTGTCGAATTACTTGCTGTTGTCTGAGACGATGGCTTGAGGGATTCCAAATCAGCATACAATCGACTGCCAAATGAATCGGGTTGTGTTCCGTTCGGTGATTGTGGCAAGGGGTTCCACTTCCACCCATTTAGTGAAGTAATCAATGGCGACAATAGCAAACTTGGTTCGGCCTCTACCGGTGGGTAATGGGCCAACTAAGTCGATCCCCTATTTGGCGAATGGGAAGGGACTGCAAAGTGTGATCAGTTCCGTAGGAGGAGCATGGGGGATGTTGGCAAAGCACTAGCATTTATCACACTTAAGCCCGAATTCAGTGGCATCTTGGTTGAGAGTAGGCCAGAAGTAACCGGTGCGAAGTATTTTATGGGCTAGTGACTTGGCACCCGAATGATTACCACATACACCTTCGTGGACTTCCCTCATCACATAGGTCGCTTGAGCAGGATTGAGGCATCTGAGGTATGGTCGTGAAAATCCACATTTGTACAGGAGGCCACTGATGAGGATGTAATTGGACGACTGGGCCCTGACTTTGGTAGCCTGCTGTTTGTCATCTGGTAACTCCCCACTGGTAAAAAACAGAAGGATGTCCGCCGCCTATGGGATAGGTTCATTTTGGAGGAAGTGGACCTCTTGCTTTCTTGGCGAAATAGCTGAGTGGGCCAGGCATTCAAGGCGGACGCCACAATTGAGGTCTGACTGGTTGGCCGAAGCTAATTGAGCCATTTCATCTGCCTTGGAGTTTTCCGACCGGGGGATGTGTTGGATGTGGAAAGTGTTGAAAAGGCGAACAAGGGGGAGTGCAATATCCCTGTAAGCTCGCATTGTGTTTTCCTTTGCATCGAATTCCCCCGTAATTTGTCCAACGATCAGTTGAGAATCACTGAACGCCTGGATATGGCTTACACCAATGTCTCTGGCTAGGCGAAGACCTGCTATCAAGGCCTCATATTCGGCCTCATTATTGCTTGCGTCAAACAAGAAACGGAGAGCACACTTGAAATAACCACCCTCGAGGGCGGTGAGGATGAGACCGGCCCCACTGCCTTCTTTGCGAGATGATCCATCGACATTGAGGGTCCAAGAGTGGGGATCTTCTGCCTCAGTGTTGAATTGCTTGGGCGGGGGGGCCGTGGTTGGGGTGGGATTGGTGAATTCCAAGATAAAATCGGCGACAGCCTGCCCTTTTATCGCTGTTCGAGGTCGGTAGGAGATTTCAAATTGGCTGAGCTCGACAGACCATTGCATAAGTCTGCTGGACAACTCTGGTTGTTGCATTATCTTCTTCAAATGTTGGTCAGTGAGGACCACTATAGAGTGAGCTTGGAAGTAAGGTCGGAGTCATCTGGAGGCTATGACCAAGGCCAAGGCCATTTTTTCAGCAATGGGTAGTTCTGTTCTGCTCCCCTGAGAGCCCAGCTAATGTAATAAACCGGATGCTGGACTGAGTCGTCCTCCCTGATGAGGGCCGCACTGACTGTGGTGTTTGATACGACTAAGTAGAGAAAAAGGGGCTCACCCGTGAGTGCCTGAGAGAGTAGAGGGGGTTGGCCATGCACTGCTTCAATTGTTGAATGGCCTCTTCGGATTCGGTCGTCCATTCAAAAGCCTACCGAAGGACTTTAAAAAAAGAGAGGCACTTGTCTGTTGTGCGGGAGATAAAACGGTTGAGGGCAGCGACTCTGCCTGTAAGCCTTTAAAGCTCTTTAACCGTTCTGGGTGACTGCATTTCTATCAGGGCCTTGATCTTTTCGGGGTTGGCCTCGATACCCCGTTGACTGACCATGAAACCCAAGAATTTCCCCGATCCAACGCTGAAGGCATATTTCTCCGGATTCAGCTTCATTTGATACTTATGTAGGGTGTCGAAGGTCTTCCGCAAGTTTACCAGATGATCAAAGGAGAGTTTGCTCTTGACAAGCATGTCATCGACATACACTTCCATGTTCCGACCTATCTGGTGATGAAAAATGACATTGACTAACTGTTGGTAAGTTGCTCCGGCATTTTTCAACCCAAATGGCATGACACGATAGTGGTAGGTTCCCCGATCAGTGATGAAGGAGGTGTGTTCCTAGTCGAACGAGTGCATCAGAATTTGATTGTAGCTAGAGAAGGCGTCCATGAAACTGCGCATTTGGGGTCCGGCCGTGGCGTCAACAAGTAGATCTATGCGAGGAAGGGAATAACTATCTTTGGGGCAAGCTCGATTGAGGTCAGAGTAGTCGACACAGAGTCGCCATTTACCGTTATTTTTACGAACCAGGACCACATTTGACAGCCATCTGGGGTAGTCCACGTTCTTAACAAACTATGCCTCCAGTAACTTATCTACCTCAGAGGCAATAAGTGCGTTGCATTCCGGATGAAAAATGCGCTGCTTCTGGCGGAAAGGTCGGAAATGGGGCTCGATGCTAAGACAATGAGTGATGAATGAGGGATCGCTGCCCGGCATATCAGAATGGGTCGAGGCAAACACATCGTTGTGCTCGGTCATGAGGGTTATAAGGTCAGCCTTGGCTTGGGGGGATAGTTGGCTGCCGATCTTGGCTGTTTTTGTTGGGCTGGTGGGGTCGATGGGGACTTCAACAAGTTCTTCCACTGGTTCCCCTCTAACTAACTCGTCTTCGTCTCTGACGTCGAGTCCTTCGATGATCATAGTCTCCTTCAGCTTGACCTCTTTGAGTGAAGCGACGTAGCATTCTCTAGCCACAGTCTGCTCTCCCCTCACGGTGCCGACTCCAAGGTTGGTAGGAAATTTCATGGCCAGGTGGTACGTGGATGTGACAGCTTGAAAAGCGTTAAGGGCGGTGTGGCCGAGGATGATGTTATAAGCAGAGAGACAGTCAACGATGAGGAAAGTGAGCAACTTAGTGGTTTGCCGTGGGTACTCTCCAATGGTGATGGAGAGATCGATAGAGCCTATGGAGGTCACCCTATCCCCAGTGAAACCGACCAATGGGGTTTGGAGAAAGGACAAACTTTCTTCTCTGACCTTGAGCTGGCGATAAGCGTTTAGAAAGATGATGTCTGAAGAGCTATCGTTGTCGACAAGCACCCGTCTAACTTTGTAATTGGACAAGAGAGCAGAGATGACGAGGGGGTCGTCATGGGGTTAACGAATGTATGTGCAATCGGCCTCCGTAAAGGTGATGGGCTCCATCCACTGTTTGGGGGTGTTTGAAGGGGCGGCCCAACGTCGCGACTTCTTTATCGGAGCCCTGCCTGATTTTTTTGAGTTCTGCTCATTGGGCCGAATAGGATGGTCCTTCACATGCAAGCCCACCGGCAATAACTCTGATCTCTCCAACCGGGGGGCAGGGTTATGCTTTTCGGGAAGGGTGTGTCGTGTGGTTATTTCTGGTTTCGGTTCTTGGCCGTTGCTGAAGGTAGGCTGCCGTGAACCGACTGAGACGCCCCTGGCGTATCAAGCTCTCGACCTGGTCTTTAAGGTTAACACACTCCTCGGTATATGGCCGTGGTCCTGATGGAAACGGCAGTATTTAGACTGGTCTCCACCGGTTGGAAGAGGAGACCGCGAAGGTTGGGCCATTTCAGGAGATAATCTCGTTGGATCTGGTTCAAAACTTGTTCGATGAGGGAATTGAGGGGAGTGTACCGTTCGAACGGCCGGCCAGGTGGTCGGGTGGGTGCCGACCGGTCAGTTCGAGCAGGTCGATCGGTATATGAGGTGTTTGCTGTGTGTATTGGGTGGTTCTGGTTTCAGAGTCCTTTCTCTCCTCTCTGGGGGTTGGGTTTTTGGTTGTGGAATCTTGTCGAGCGGCTAGGAAATCTTCGGCGTTCATGTATTTTTGGGCTTTGAAAAGGAGTATTGTCATGGAGGTTGAAGGGTTTTTGGAGAGAGAGAAAAGGAAATCGATGATCGTAGACCGGCCATGAAAGCCGTGAGAATGACCTTGTCGTCGTTTTCCGCCACCTGCAAGGCTTCGGTGTTGAAGCGGGTGACGAAACTGCGCAGCAACTTCCCCTCCGTCTGACGGGTATTGAGGAGTTGAGTTGCCGGACGCCGTTGGCACTGGGCACTAATGAAGTGGCTGAGAAATGAGTCACTTAGGTGCTGAAAAGTAGAGACAGAGTCTGTCGGTAGCTGACTAAACCACAGTCGGGCCGACCCCTTAAGTGTTACGGGAAAAGCCCGACACATGATCTCATCAGGGAATGTATGGAGGACCATGAGGGTCCGATAAGTCTCCAAGTGGTCGACTAGGTCCGTTGTACCATCGAAAAAGTCGATCGAGGGCATCTTGAACTTAGGAGGTAGGGGTTTGTCCCTAATGGAAACAACGAACGGTGAGTTGGCTGTGGTGGAGGGTTTACTCTGTATGTTCTGCATGACTCCTTGAAGCTGGAGTTTCATGGCTCAAAGTTTTGCATCCCAAAGAGGAACGTTGTCACCACCGAAATGTAATTGAGGCTGGACACTACTGGCCTCTCCCTCGAGAACAGGTGCTTGGACCGATGGATGTGGGGCCCGAGGTGGCAGGTTCATATCTTGGGGAGGGGGTCGCAAGCCCTCCAAGTTGGATGGGTGGGATTGTTGGATGGGATGGCTTGGGGCTCGTTCGCGGTTGGGTGGGATGTCTTGAGGTAGTGGAGGAGGCATAGGAGGGTCTCATTGAAGCAAAGCATTGATCAGGGCTTGGTTTTGTTTGGCTAGGTGATTAATGTTGTTGGTGAGTTCTATGAAATACTGCGGTGGGTTGGTTGGGTTAGGAGGGTTGGCTTGGGGGTCGGCAACGTTGTGTTGAGAAGCCATGGATCTAATTGTGACCATCCACCTTGGTGGGTGACAGGTAAGGATTATCGAGAATGGGTCTCCAGCAACAATGAGCACAGTTGCCACACGGAGCAAAAAGATTCCCACAGCCGGCACCAACTGATGATACTGTGTACTCCAGATGAGACGGGTCGGATTGATCCACGCTTCCCAAATCGTTGTCTGAATGTTGGGTCCACAAAGAAACCTGCACAAGAGTTCAGGGGGGAATGGGGAGTTCCCCAGCGAACCTTCCGACGAGCAAGTTAGAGAAGTGAGAATGATGGAATCTAGGGATAGGATGGTAATAGAGAACTTAACCTTTTCTTTGTCTTAGAAGCCTGCTTATATCATTTGGTCATCATTTCCTTGTCCACTCCGAGCTGTCATGTTGGCCGAAAGTCTATGTTTTAGCTTGTCTTGTTCGTGATGAGGCTGTTCTGTTCCGTCGTGAAGGGTTATCGTAATAAATGCTGCAGGGAAACTCATTAATGGTTGATGTGTGGTGCAATAACTCTGCAGGATCTTTGACTACTGATGTGGCTAATTCTTCACTTGACAAGTGTTTAGATATCATTGGTGCTTGGTGTGACGTTGGGTTCCAAGAATGTTGGACTTCAAGAATATTGGGCTTTAGTACTTGAATCATGAATTGGGCCTTAAGTGGTGGGCCATATCCTTTATGGGCCCACCCATGTCACAAGAATCAAAGTTCTCATCGATTTTGGAGCGCAAAATCAAATCATTATGGGGGAAAAGCGGGCTATTGCTGGGAAGTTGTTGAATTATTTGCTTTTTTAATTAAGTCATGATTTGGCTAACATTTTGGAGCTAAATAATCATAAAAAGACAAAATAAGCTATATAAGTTAATAAGACTAAATACTACTTTTTACTCATAATTATTATATTTTTTCTCTTACAAAAGTTAAAAAAATCTCAAAACAAAAATCAAACGAGACTGAAAAAGTCAGGCTAAAAAAGTCTCAATACAAAAAAATTGGTAAAAAAACCAATACCAAACGAACCCTAACTTTACTGTGTTGACTGAGCTTATCCAGGTAAAATTTTGTGCCAATGGAGGTTAGTGATTCCTGCTTCTAAGACCATTTAAAGGAAGATGAGCTGAGGTTCGGGTTTTTTTGACAGTATGCGTGGTGGTAGTGGTGTATATTAGAATTTTTCTTAAAATATAATTCTTAAATTTCAACTAATTGACGTTGAATGTTTGATTTATTTAGAAATAAATTAATTAAGACTTAACTCTTACCTTACCATTGTGAATAAATTTATGGTAGAATTTTATTGTTCTAACATTACTCACAAGAACGTATATATACTATTTTTGAAATTAAAAAAAATATATATATATTATAAAATTAACTTGATAAAATTGTTGTTATTAGCATTTAAAATGTAAAAGAACTAGAGATCATTTCATTAGACATGATGAAATACTAATGAAATAGAAAATTAATAAACTAATTTTTATAAATACTCATAATATAAAATTATTAATAAATTATCAAAAATGGGAGAGGGCCGGACCCTTCCTGTCCCTAGACAGTTCCGCCCTTGAGTGGGAGTCCAAGTAAAAAAGTGACTTCTTGGGCCTTGAAATTGATTTTTTAGGCTTCTTCCCCTTTCCCCTATTATGATGAGCAGATTTATGGGCCTCTCTCACCAAAAACAAAAAAGATTTGTGAGCCTGAATTGCAGTGGGCCAAACCATGGTTGGGGGAAAAGGTCTGAGGTGTAGTATGAGAGGAAAGTGCTTTGGTTTAAAGTGAATGCTTCTAATTCAATCATATTATTCCATATAAATTTCAATTTATATAGAGCATTATTTACAAAAGATTGAACAATACCACTTTAGTATGGGTGGTAGCAGCATCTTCTTACAGAAAAGGGTGTAGAAGTGGGATATACTAAGAGCATCTCCGACACAGGAGCCAAAAGGGGAGAATTAGGCATTTTGCCTATTGAAACTGGATTTCGAAGCTCCAACGCGCTCTGCAACTGAGGAGGCATTTTGCCAATTCTCATTTTGGCTCTCCACAGGTAGCCATCGTCCATTGTTAGGCAAAGCACTCTTCCCACCATTGTGTTGGCCTCCATCGCTGCTTGTTCCATCTCTGTTCCAGCCCATTGATCACAGGTATGGCTCTCTTTCTCGTTCTCTTTCTCCACTTCCATGTTCTTCCACATCATCTATCTGTAATCGTTTTTCATATACCGAACCACCTCCTGCACTCCGAAACCGTCTTTCAAACCCATTCCCCTTCTACAAAACCCTTTCTCAAACCCCTCCCCCCATGTGCGAATCCCCTCCCAAACTCTTCCCCTTTTTGTGAAACTTCATCCCAAACCCTCTTCTACCTTGCTATGTTAAATTTGTGCAAAGGAATACATGATTTAGGGCAATCCATTTGCAAAAATTGAGTTTGTGTACTGAAATTGTTCACTAGGAAATTGATGATAGCCACTGGGTATAAACCGTTGATGATTTATTTGAAGCTATGAGATCTGAGGGCGCATCATTGTCAAAAGTTTCGATTTTTGTTTGTTGGTCTATATTTTCATGCTATTTTTGTATATTTAAAGGTGCATTTGTTACTTTTTTTGGGGTAAAAAATTGGGTTTTGAGTTTTATATTCAGTGTTTATGCAATGTGCCTGGTAGATTAAGTGATTCATTTTTATATTTCGTTGTATTTGCTTTTATAGATTGCTTGATGATGGGTTTTTCAATGTGTAGAGCGTTTTCTTGATCTTTGTTACTAAACTTCACTTCTACCACTTTCACCCCCAACACAAATTTGGAAAATGCATTTTAATGTGTTTCTTTGCTTCTAGTCCTGATCACCCATTTTATTCTAATGTGTATCTTTGCTTCTAGTCCTGGTCCACATACAGTCAAACATTGGAAAAAAGGTAATTTACAATTTAGGCACACTTCTCAGTAGTTATTGAATTGAAGTATACAGTTAGTATTTTCATCTAATATAAGAGTCCGTGCATGACACACTCCTAATATGCAAATGAGTATGGAAAGATGATTTTTCCTCTGAATTAAATGACTAAAATGCCCTCATCTTTATCATCAATTTCCAAAGTCTACCCTCATCTTCATCATCAATATATGTAAACCTCTATCTAGAAAAAACGAACCAATATATAGACTGGTACAAGAGTAATGTTAGAGATTATGAAGAAAATATCATGAAGATGATTATGAAAGATTCTATACCCTTGGATTACAAACACAATAAAACACCACACACTAATCAAAGGATAAAAAAAATTCATGAAACATTTCATGATATTTTTTTATGATTCCGAATATTATTCCTGGTATAAACATAAATCATTGATATATTGATTGCCCAAGTTTAACAATTTGTATATATATGAATGGCTTTTATCAATTCTTTTTATAAACTTTTCATTAATTGAATGATTTGATCACGTAATGGGTTTTGTGAATAAACTTTTCATATACTGGATATGGTATATATATATATATGTGTGTGTATATAATTGATACTAAAGAAGAATTTTTTAGGTTGTTTATCATATTTGGACAAAGAATTATGTTCTGGGATTGACCTAAACTTATGGTGCCCATCAATTTTAAAATTACTTGTAGTTGGTGTGTGGCAGTGTTGACGTGTGTGTGGAAGTGGGTTTCGTGAGAAAAAAAGTAGGGGAAGGGGAAATTGATGCCCATCAATTTGATGCGGTACATATAAATTTGTAAACATTGAGATCGATTCATGATGTTGATTCCACCTTTGCCGTTGATTCCTAAATTACATACCACTACAAGAAATTTTACTTTTGGTGACTAAAATTTTAGTCACCAAAAGCCTTATTTTTAGTCGCCAATTACTTTTGGCGACTAATATATTTGGTTGTCCGTTTGGTCGCTAACAATTTGTTGGGGAAACAATCGGCAACTAAAATTTTTTTGACAGCCAAAAGTGACCTATTAGCGACTAAAACTTTAGTCGCCATATATTTTTTAAAAATAATTAAATATATATATTTTTTACTTTTAGTGACTAAATTATTTAGTAGCCAATTTGAGCATGTATATTTAGCGACTAACTATTTGGTTGCCAAAAGTTTCACTTTTTGAGAATTGGCAACTAAAAATTTAGTAGCCAAAAGTTTCCTTTTTACAATTGGCGACTAAAAGTTTAGTAGCCAAAAGTTTCACTTTTTGACAATTGACGACTAAAATTTTAGTAGCCAAAAGCCAGCCTCTGATATTTGTTTAGTCGCCAAAAGGTCTCATTTAATTTTTATAATTTGTTTTGTAATATTTTTTGCGCTACCCATAACCTGTGCATATACAAAATTATTTATTCATTCATTCATTCAATTCTCAACCATTCAATAAAATTATTTCCCCACAACCTGTAGCATTCAATTTTCAACTATATACAAAACTTAACTATTAACCGTACATATCAAAGAAAATAAGAATCCATAAACATAGTATAATCCAACAAATATATATACTATCCAAACCACTAATAAAAATCCAAATTAAAAAAAAAAAAAAAAAAAATAACAAAACATATTAGGTGTACATGTTTTCCATAAACAAAAATATAATGTAAATTGCGCCCATGCAAACATCATCAATCTGACCTAAAAACATCACTGTATCCATGCCAACATCATCAATCTATAACAAAAACATAATATCCATTAATATTTTATTGAATAACATTCAATTTACAATTTTAAAAAAAAAAAAAACATACAACTTGAAATTTATTATCTTTTTATATTTTACGGTCGAAGAAATTTATTATCTTTTTATGGTTCGGGAGCTGTAATTAAACAAAAATGATTGAGACCCTCTTTTCTTGGGGACCCCCAAAATCCTTTTTGGATCTCAATCATTGATAGTGTGAGCCTCACACATACATCAATAGTTGAGATCCAAAGGAGGTTGTGGAGGTCTCAAAAAAGGAGATCCAAAGCATTTTTTCTAATTAAAATTCAAATGTAATTAATCTTCTCAAATGAATTATTGGCTCAATTCAAACCTTAAGGAATTAACACATTTATATGTTTCCTTTTCCTAATCAGAAATTGACAGATTGTAGTTTACTTAACAAGTGATTTGAGCTAATGGAGGTGAGAAATCAGATAGCTAATTTGTTCAAGATGAATAGCTAAACAAGTATTATTACTAATATAGCAAAACAAAATGAGGAAAAACCAGTGAGGTAACTAATCAAAAATGCAGAGCTTGATTTTTGTTTAAACAGAATATGGTTCAATTTATTTAACAAGTAATTTAGCTTATGGAGAAAGAAAAATTAGATAACTAACTCAGTTGAATTTAGATGAATAACACAACAAATATATCAATTGATATAGCAAGACTAAATAAAGAAAAATCAATGAATGATTCCTTTTAGCTTTAACAGATTGTTATTTCAAAGATTTCAACTAAAATAGGCAAATCACGATTAATATCAGTTATACAGCAACAAATATATCAACTAATGAAAATGCAATGAATGAACCACAACAAATGGAGAAGACCTTCAGGTTAGAACAAACTGCTGTAATAGCTTCAATTCCCTTATCAGAAATTTTTTATTCGCCAATTTTGGTCACCAAAGGTGCATTTCGTTATAGTGTACACAAAAACACACACTGTGTGTGTGTGTGTGTGTGTGTGTGTGTGTGTGTGTGTGTGTGTGTGTGTGTGTGTGTTGTTGTTGTTGTTGTTGTTGTTCTCTCCCATTAATGGGAGACCCAAGGAACCCCAGATCGATCTCTTTTTCTCTGCCTTCTGATTCTCGATTCTACCTTCCGAGGAGCAACTCCTCTGCTACTACCTCACTCACAAGAACAACGATGATCATCACTTTAGGTTCGATGTAATTAACAAGATTGATTTGTACAATTTCAACTCATTCGATTTTCCCACCGTCGCTTGTTTTCGATTCAGCCGAGGAAGGAGGAGGAGGCACTTTTTTTTCTTTTTCTTTTTTTGTGTGGATAAATAAGTAATTTTATAACTAGAAAAGAAAGATTTACAATGAAATTCAACACACATCTTTGTAGGAAGCACAAAAATAAACAGAACCAAACTATTCCCACCAAAGGACACAAAACTAAGCCTACAAAAGACATAAAACAACTGTCACAATAATGAGGATTCAAAATTTTCCTCTCACACTTTTCAAGGTATGAAGTTTCTTTTTGAGTTTTCTTCTATTTTCCTCATTAGAAGTCTCCTCATTACTGGGAACCCTTGGAGATAGACTCCCTCTATGATTTAGAATATTCATTTGACACAATAACTCTTGACTTGATTCGCCATTCCCATACTCTCTCATTTCACAAGATTTAAGAGCTTCAAAGGCATTAGATATAGAGGGGCTAGAAGAACGTGTCCCTCTCTCTCTCTTCGTTTATCTCTGTTAGTGAAGCTTGCACACCATCTCTTCCCTTTTTCTTCTTCACCACTTCCTAGTTAGTCAGAATTTGTGTTTTAGTCTCCTTGACTCTCCACTCTTGTTTGAAAGAGGGAGGATTCAATGTCTTTGGCTTTTGCGGGCACATATTAGTGGTATGACCAAATGTCTTACAAACATCACACCTTTGAGGTTTCCATAGAATCTCAACTCTAATCTCATACAGGTCACCATAACCAAGATTTATTTTGAAAGACTCGAGGATCTCTTTATTTGCTGTCACTTCAATACATATTCTAGCAAACGTAAGTCTGCTTCTGTTGAAAGTAGGCTCATCCAAATAAAGAGGAGTTCCAATGATGCTAGTAATGTAACCCAAACCCTCTTCAGTCCAAAGCTCAAAAGGAACATTATACAACTTCACCCATAACGACACGCTCAAAAATTTACATGTTGATAGTTTTAGCCCAGGTTGCCATTTTTTAACAACAATCAATCTAGCCCCAACATAATAGCGGCCATCTTCCAAAATTTTGTCCATAGCCTCTTTACTTTTTATTTTAAAAAGGAAGGGAGACACTCTGGTACTATTATGTGGCTACTAGGGTTTTGAAGGAGTGTGGTGAGAGGAGTATGAGTACTAGGGTTTTGAAGAAGTGTAGTGGAAGGAGTGTTGTGTGGCTGCTAGATTTGGAGGTGGAGATGAACATAGTTGTTGTATTGGAGTGAAAAGCATAGAGAGGAAGAGATGATGCCATATGATGGTAAACAAGGGTGCTTTATATAAAAGTAAAATAGTATTTTTACTTTTGTCGTTAATGGGGTTAACTATGCATTTTAATCCAGAAATTACAGGGGGTTATGTGGTGATTTTCAAAAGTCAGAGCGGTAAACCACACGCGACCCAAACTACAGAGGGTAAAGTCCACAGATAATTATGTGGTGATTTTCAAAAGTCAGAGGGATAAACTGCACATGATCCAAATCACAGGGGTAAAGTGAAATTTACCCTTACAATTTTTTACATTATATTTATTTTGGGTGAAAGTATATGACTGTAGTCAGTATTTACATTGAAATATGAAGTGATTATAGAGGTGTGTGATACATGTAATTAGACTTTTCGTAGTCTTATGTATAGGACAGGGTAGGATGATTCATGTTAAGAAACAAATATAATACAAAATTTAAAAACATATTAAAATAATGGGTAAATTATACTTGTGGTCCTTGTATTTTATTTCTTGTGTCATTTTGGTCCATACATTTTCAATTGACTCAATTTTGATCCTTAATTTTAGATTTTTTATCAATTTGGTCTAATTAATTACAATTTAATATTTTTTATAAAAAATACGCATATAATGTCATGTATCATATTTTTACGAGCAAAATTATAAATTTATTCAACTAATAATTTAGTGAATTTTTTTTTTTTAAACAAAAACACTAATTACGACAAAAATTGAAATTAAGGATCAAAATTGAGTCAATTAAAAATGTAGAAATCAAAATGACACAAGATGTAAAATGTAAGGACTACCAATATCATTTGTCCTAAAATATAATTGAGTGAGATTGTGTAGAAGATCATATCAAAAGCGGTTTATATGGCTCATTAGTATAGTTTCTTATGTTATGGTTTTACTGCCCAACACCACAGAGGTTAATTGGCAATCAACATGAGAGATCATGATGAAGGTGATAAATCGTAGCAAAAATGGAGAATTAGTACAATTTTATTCTAATTGTTAGTCCATGACCAATGTAAAGCAAAGTACTTATTACATATAGAATTCATTGAGGAAGTGGGAGGTTATTGTTCCTTCAAATGAAATTTAAGCATCATAAGTTTTGTAAATAGTTGAATAATGATTGGAATACATTAAAACAATATTATGACCAAATGAAACAAATTAGCATTAATATATCAAGCTCTCTTCCTCTCCATCCGATCTGAAGACCGCTTTCTTAGCCCACAGAGCTGCCTCTCCCACACCTCCTTAGGGAAAGTTGATCCTCTTTCTTTTACACTGCAGCATCCTAACGAAGAATCAACCAAACCCAGCTCATAATCGTATATTCTGCGTGAACTCGGATCAGACAGTGTCTCGTAAGCCTTTCTGAGCTCAATGAACCGCATGGTGGACTCCTCTTTGGTTGATGGAGGACACACATCAGGGTGGTACTGAAGAGCCATTGTTCTATAAGCCTTCTTGATTTCATCAAAACCTACATTCTCTGAATCAAGAGAAAGAACTTCATAGAAATTGGTGTCTACTTTTTGTATGGCCAAATTTTTAGCACTGCATGATATAGTTTTGGGCTTATAGAAACCCTTTTGCCTAGTCCTAAGCCAGGGAACCATTTTTTGCATCTTGGGACTCATCTGCAAGCAAACATCCATTTTGAATCAATCACACACGCACACGCACACACACAGATCTTGGGTTATTCATATGGATGGAGTGTTTGAGGACTATATATATAGAGAATACATGTTAGCTAGGTTATTACTTTTTAAGGGTATGCTCCTCTCCAGTTGGGCATCCCAATTGGAGGGTGTTGTTGGCCTTTGTGGGTCTTATCGCGGGCTCCACTCGATGATTTGAATAGCTCAACTTGTAAAGCCCTCCTCGTAGATCATAATTGCAAAAAAATTAAGTTCATTAAATAACTGTAAACACATGATCAAATTAGATTTGACTTAAAATAAACAAATAAACGGTTTATTTTCAAAGTCATACTTGTCATCTATTTTGTGAAGATAAATTTGATATGATCACATTGTTATGGTTGTCCCATCAATTTAATTTTTTTAAGAATAATCTACTTGAAAAACTATATAAGTTAAACGATTCGAATGATTGAAAGAATTCTGTGATAGACCCACAAACACCAACACCCTCTAGCCCATTTTTTAACGGAAGAGGTCTTGCATGGCAATTGAGCTGGAGGGTCCAGTTGAGGGGTTTTGTGTTTATTCATACTCATCTCAATGATTCGAATCATGTTTTTTAATTCTAAACAAGTATATTTTAAATATGAAAATAAAATTGATTAGATATTTATAATTAAAAAATTGAATTAAACTTGACTAAAAAAAATTAATGTTAAGTACGATTTTCAGAATAAGACTATTTTATTTTTTGAAGACAAATATAATTTAATTAATGTGCAATCAACTTGAGTTTTAGCTTAAATAATTCACTCAAGAAACACTAGAAGATGGATAATTTTAATTAACGAGTTAGACTCAGAATGAACCCGTAGCCTCTCAATCGGCCCTTCAATTCAATTACTAATCAGGAAGAAAGCCTCATCTTCTTTTAATAGCTTGTAATTTTTTTGTTATGTCCGCATATTAATTTATTTAAGTAACAACTAAGACCACATTAACGCGGTTTTGGTAGAGACCTGTTGAATGCAGTTTTGGCATGAAGTGATTTGTCTTTGTTGCATCTTGCCGTTTCCTCACTAATGTTTATCTTGTCTTTTGCTTCATAAAGTTATTAAAGTGTAATGGTATAACTATTTTTTTTTCTTTTTTTCTTTTTTCTTTTTTTTTTAAATATAAGATAATATGATTTGTATTAGTAAATCCACGTGACATCCATTCACCTGTATACAAGAGTGAAAATAGGACAAAATTTAAAATTATATGTTTCATTTTTTGTTATTAAATAGTTGGGCAAATTACATCAGTAATCCCTACATGTTACTGCTTATGTTATTTTGACCTCTACACTTCTAATTGACTCAATTTTGACTTTTAATTTAATATTTTGTGCCAATTTGGTGCAATTAACAACACCATTAAGATTTTTTTTTTACAAAAAAATAATCACTAAATTGATTGAGATAACTCACATAATCGATTAAGTTTATAATTTTTTTTAGCTAAACACATGACACAAGCTACTCATGTGCACATTTTTTTATAAAATAATGCTACCAATCATAATTACTTGAACCAAATTTAAACAAAATAAAAAAATAGTCAAAATCGAGAAAATTAAAATTACAAAAATTAAAGTGACACATGAGTCAAAGTATAGGAACTATCAATATAATTTGCCCTAAATAGTTTCAAATGTAAGATTATATATTGAGTAATGCTAAAGATCCCAAAAATTTTACTAAAATTTTTACCAAATGTCTCACATGGATGTGGGAC
This sequence comes from Camellia japonica, assembly GCA_030407325.1. Lineage (NCBI taxonomy): Eukaryota > Viridiplantae > Streptophyta > Magnoliopsida > Ericales > Theaceae > Camellia > Camellia japonica. The sequence goes on from JAPPVO010000059.1 coordinate 111,783,226, forward strand.
CCACACAATGTGAGTCTCATGTGGATCCTACACCTATGTGAGACATTTGATAGAACTTTTGGTAAAAAAATTTTGGGTCTCTAACATTTTTATTATATATTTACATAGTGTGATCAACACTGTTCAGAAAAATATAGTGTGATCAAGAAATAAAAAATCGATGAATCATTTTTTGTCTTTCAAATATTTAACAAAAGTGAGTATTATCTCATCCGTAATAAAATTCATAACATCCTGAGTTGAAAACACCATATAAATAGTGTCAAATAATATTCCAAAATCTCTGATAATTACTTATTTGCAATATATGTCGTGCATGCGCAATTTACATTGCTTAATGCATATTTTGGAACCTCTCATATTCTTTGCACTTCATAATAATACGGATAAATTACAAATACACATAGGAGGTTTGTTTAAAATATAGATTGTTTCATATGGCTTAAAAAATTACTATAGATTGTTTCATATGGTTTAAAAAATTACTAATATCCCCACGAGCCCAATAGTACCATCCAATCCGATCATGGACTGGAGGAAAACCATTCCCTTATGGAAATTCAAGTCATAAGTATAATTTTAAAAATTTTAGGATAATAGTTTTTTTTTTTTTTTTTTAGATTGGATTTAGGATAATAGTTTTAACTCTATTCTTTTGGGTCAAAAGAACAAAATAATTTAAAAGAGCTTATTAACCCTTCCTCTATATCTATCTGTCCACATAATCTATCTATATATCTATACTACCAGCACCAATTGCCACCTCTTGTCACCACCGATGACTTTCAAGCTATTTTTAAAATAGAGAAAAAAAGATTCTTTCAAAATAATAATTTATTCTTTTCATCAAATAATTTTATTAATCATATATTTATTTTCATAAAAGATCAACCTATTGGCAAATTATCCGTTTGTGTATCTATTTATTTTATAAGGGGTGAGCCCACGTGAGAACTGTTGAAAGAAAAAGGTTTCTAAGTTTGTCTGATCTTATGAAATTTAGCTGTTCATTATTTAAAATTTAATATGGAAAGTGTTCGTTTCTGCCGGCCAATAAAAATATTTTTATCAACGTACACATCTAATAATCTTAATTAAAAAAATAAGTAAATTATCTATAGTTTTTAATAATTGGTTAAGTCATATCAATTCATTGTTAAAAGCTTGTCCTAATAGAATCGTTACTATAAAAAAATGACGATTTTCTAAATCTGTTACTCAAATTGATAATTAACGACTTTTTGACGATTTTTTCAAAATGTCGCTACGATTAGTAACTTTTTTATTTTATAAAAAAACCGCTAATTATTACAGGACCTATTAACCAATGAGTCCACATACTGAAACCCACACATAAATCCCAAAATAAAAAAATAAAAGTTTCATCCAATGGATAGAAACTATTTCAAATCCTTAAACAAACATTTCGCTCATAAAATACGGTTAATTATAACTAAGTCTTATTAAGTATTATCAAATATCAACTTATCTCTTCATTTATGAAGACTCATATTTTGAGCCTTCAACCAAAAAACTGTACAAATGCCCTTCTTGAATGGTTGGAAGTAATAATTTTGTAATTAACAATAGTATTAAGATATACGAATTTATAGATGATATAGAAGTAAATTAACATTAGCCAATAATTGAGAGGACCTTGATCTAGTTAGCCTTAAAATGCTATATATTTTTTCAATAAAAATATTAAATTAGTTTTTTTTTTATCAAAAAATATTAAATTAGTTGAGCTCACAAATTTCATGATTGATTGAGGACAGAAGCTTAGATTTTGAGGGAAATATCATGTTATTCTCCATAGTTTTTATTAGTCTAGTAGGTCGACCTATAGGCAAGAACTGTGTGAATTGAATTTTATTATGTTAATCCAAGCCGAAGCTGGATGACAACACTAAAATCAAACTTTTGAGGGTAAAAAATAGGATAAATTACAAATACACCCCCTGAAGTTAGATTAAAATATAAATTGCTCCTTTTGATTTGAAAAATTACAAATACCTACCTGTCAGAATTTTTTATTTAATAGAATTAACTGAGAAAATGAAATTTTTATCTGTTCTCCTATACAATAATAAAATTATCTGAATTCACTACAAAAAAAAACACTTTTGGCGATTAAATTTTTAGTCGCCAAAAGTCTGTTTTTAGTCGCCGAAAGTCGAAATTTTACTTTCCCCGACAAAATTTTTTAGTCACCACATTTGTCGCCTATATATGGTCGCCAGAGGTATTGGCGACTAACATTTTTTTAGTCGGCAAAAAATAGCTCTTTAGCGACCAACTTTTTAGTCGCCAATAGTGTTTTACACTTTTGAAAATCAGACATTTACCGACTAATAATTTAGTCGCCAAAACCCTCTGAATCGCCGACTAAACGGCTTAGTCACCAAAATGAAGACTTTTGGCGACTAAATTTTTAGTCGCCAAAGGTGTTTCCGGCGAAAAAAAAAAAACCCACTTTTTTTGCTTTTCTTGAGTTTCGAACCCCAACCGTCCCACATTCCAAACCTTTTTGCATCACACTCCCTCCACTATGCCACTACAACATCACATGAATATATATACAATATATATTATTTATATAGTATATTAATCGGTATTAATACAAAACTATATATATAAATATAATTATTTTTATTTAATATAATTTATGTAAAAAATAAATTATTTATTAAAAAAAATTTAGGCCACTTTTGGCGACTAAAACCATTATTTAGTACCAATTCTATTATTTTGGGCTACTAATTAATTTTGTGTCGCTAAAAAAATCAGTTCCAATTAAAAATCAGCAGTTTTGGCGACGAAACCTACTTTTAGTCGCCAAAAACGTCCCCTTTTGGCTACTAAACTGAATTTTAGTCGCCAATACTCAGTTTTTAGCTACTAATTTTTTTTTTGTAGCCAAAAAGCTTCACTTTCAGCGACCAATCTGTTTTTAGTCGGCAAAACACCTACAATCGGCGACCAATCTGCTTTTTAGTCGCCAAAACCATCACGTTTGGCTACTAAATTATTTTAGTCGCCAAAAACCGTCACTTTTGGCTACTAAACAACCTTTAGTCGCCAAAACCCCTACATTCGGCGACTAAACTGCCTTTTAGTCGCTAAAACCATTGTATTCGGCGACTAAAGTCTTTTAGTCGGCAAAAGTGTTCAATTTTGGCGACTAATTCCATTTTAGTCGCCATTTCTACTACTTTCAGCGATGAAAAATTCAATTTTGGTCGCCAAAAACGCTTTTTCTTGTAGTGATTATTAATTGAAATAAAATTTTAACATCATTAAAAATTGTTAATTAATTTAATTATTTATTAATTAAAGGACCTATTTGTTATGAAATTAGAAACCTTATGGGGCATAATGTAATTTCTAGAACCACGGAGTAATTTGTAATTTAAGTAAATCTCAGGGATTGTGTGTGTAATTTACCCTAAAAAATATTATGTTTTTACATTTTTTTTGTTGCTTATTTATAATATTTACTTAGTTTATGAAAATAACTTTAATTAAATTTGATCGAACGAGGACATGTTTTCCATTGAAATTTTAATTGACAATATCAGTATTTTTTGTTTAAGGATTAATTACATTAAAACTTCTCAACTATTAATGAATATCACTTTACTCTCCTTACTCTCAATTATGAAAATCGTACAAATACGCATTTTTTGAAGATGGTCTGAAAAAGGGGGTCTGAGAGGTGAAAGTGATACAGTTTTATAATTAAAATAGTCAAAATGTACTATTCATAGATGCGAAGTGTTACCCAGAGGCAACCCATGAGGAGGGTGAATTGAGTTTCTAAATAAATTGTTAAATTAAAAAAAATTATCCCAATTAATAAACAAATAAAAATAGAAACATTTACACACAAGTCCTAATTTATGAACTTATACTCCCTCTATTAAGTCTTATCTAAGATTTTTTGGACCTTCAAGTCCTATTAAATTTTTAATAGTCAGAATTGCCCTTCAAACAATGATTGTTCATCATTTATGATTATCTGTAAAGGAACATGATGATTTGACATTTATTTTGATTTTCAAAACTTTAAAATATCAACTTTCAAATTGAAAAAAAAAAAAATTATGTGCAAAAAAAAAAAAAACTTACATTTTTTTTTTTTTGAAAAAATTGAAAAAACTGAATTATTTTTTTGTGCAAAAATAAAATTGTGTTTATAAAAGAGTATGATGATGGAACATTGATGTGCAAAATTGGGGGAAAAAAAAATTTAATATGAAAAAATTGATAATGTTCTCATTTTAAAACTGAAAAAGGATGATAATATTCTCGATTTTATTGAATAGTTGAATCAAACCAATAAATAAAAGGGCAAAAATGTTTAATCTCATGCTCTGTTTTTTTCATCAGTTATTGAAACAATTATCTGAAATATTACTATGCAAAATTGATAACATTCTTAGTTTTAAAAATTAAAAAAAAAAAAACTGATAATATTCTTAATTTTGTTAAATTAGACTTATTGGTTCAAAAAAATTTAGATAGAACATGAGATACCATAACATTTGTACATATGACTTTTAGGTAATTAACTCATAAAAATATGAAACAATAAAGATGAGAGCAATAAATTAAAATTTAATTCAAATGAGAAATTAAAAAAAAATAAAAATATGAAGCAATATAAATAAGACTAATAAAAATAAATTAAGTGAATGGAAGAGAGAGCAAACATGGAATTTATAGTGGTTCAGCTCAAACCAAGCCAACGTGCACTTCTCAAGATCCTCCTTGAGATTATTTCATTATTCGTCAAATAGTAGTTACAGTCCAAGTTTCACATGTGCTGGTAAATCTTAGCAATTGATTAACCTTGATCACTCTAATCAACTAGTTGTGAATCCGTTGGAATGATATAAATAAAATATCAGTATTATTTTATTATTTTATATGTATAAAGGCTAAGGGGCAAATATGTCATTTTAATCTCATAGAGAGGTAAGTGTAATTCTTCAAACGTGGAAGGAATCTGTATTAACTAGAAATCTCAAGAAATGTTAGTGTAATTTACTCTTATCATATTATATATAATAAAAATATATATAAAAGATGCATAGAAATTCATTATTTTAAATCGATGCATATATCAAAATGACAAAAAATTATTTTTATATTGTGTCAAAAGATTGTAAAATAAATATATAATAAAATCATAATTTATTCTATAATATTTTAAATATCATCAAAATCAAAGCATAGGATTAACAGAGGATATAATAATATTCACTAATAATTGAGATGTCTTAGTGTAACTAATTTTTTAAAATTTTTATCCAGTGTTGTAATGGATAATTAACAGAGGAGATGCACCTGTATTTTGTCATCATAAGGTGTGCCTTTTTTAATTTAGAAAATGTAAATGGTATTGCTATGATTATTGAAAATCTGTGGTTAGTTAAGTTCTTATAGAATTTTCTTTTAGGGAATACTATATTTACTATTTCTTTATGAAAAAATTATTAATTAGTAATACATTGATAAAGTTATTACATATTTATAGAAAAATTATAAATTTTACCTGTATTTTAAGTTTTATACTTATATGAAATTTTCTTTTTCTTTTTTATATTTGAGAGACCTAAGTAATGTTCTGGTTTTGAGTAAGTCCAGTCCATCGTCTCCTCCATACGCCAAAAAAAAAAAAAAAAAAAATCCTTATATTGGTAAAAGATTCCATGCCTTGTTATTTATAGATACTAGTGGTTGGACACATGTGTTGTACGTGACACGTGATTTTTCATCAACTGTTAATATTGTAAAGTATTCGATGGTAATATAGCATTACAGATTAACAATGTATGAATACAATAACATATATAAATTTACGTTTATATTTTTTTTATATATATATTTATATATGTAGACATTGATATATATAAGATATCTCAAAAATAATATGTGAAATCTTTTGTAACAATATAATACAGGAAACAATAAGAAACTAATTATTCATAATTAATAGTTGATTATAATGTATATGTTTAGTTTATATTTTTGTGTGTATGTATTCATTTTTTAATTAGATTATTAAATTCATATAAAAATTAAAATTTGTGAATAATTTGTGTAAAAATAGAGATTAGTGAAGATTTAAAAAAAGAAAAGTTTATAGTGTTTGATTTGGTTTGTTTTTTCAAACTTTTATTTTGAATTTTTTGATTTTCATATTTTTTTGTCTTTGACACTGTTTTTGTTGGAACAAATTGTCTTGAACTCTTCAGTTGGTAGTCTTCGGATCTTCAAAACTTAGCGATGATCTTATCTATCTAGGACAAAAATTTGGTGCTTCAAAACGCGTTACTAAGTCGCTTTCCTAAAGACAATTTTTGCACCCACCAAAAGGTGTACAGGGGGTTACAGCAAATTTACCTCCAGGATACAATGAAGCCTGATCTAAGGATCAAATCTATCGGCGTCTGCACTGACGACAGTAGATCAGAATACTCTTAATATAATCAAGAAAACCAAGACACTGATAATCAAATCTGCAGAACTTGATTACTAGTAAGAAAAGTAGAAACTCGCTTAAGAAACTCTTGATTGAAAACTCTAAATCAAGAGGGAGAGAGAGAGAGAGAGAATTGCATGAATGAATTCTGAATTTTTGGATGGAATGAAATGGCTGATTTCGCAGCCTATTTATAGGCCTTGATGCACCTAATCGAATGGTCATGTCCCTTGGTTGCATCCGATCAGATCTGACCATTGGATCGACGATCGACAGTGCAGATAATTCTCACACTGAATAGACGCCTTGACTAATCACACCTGATCACGATCGGGTGCCATCTCATCCGTACAATCACGCATCTCTAATCAACAGCTATGATCAACCCACTCTTGATCGGACACACAACCGTTTGATCGGTTTGTTGACTCATCGGCAACAGACGACACGTCACTGCCACGTGGAACTGACTGTATTCTACGTCACCCATGCCACGTTGGATCCACGTCATCGTTCTAAATAGAAAAGTTCCCTCATGGCGCCGATGCGTCTATGCCAAGTGCAAAATGCGCCATCAAACGCCACACAGCCCACTGCCCAAGCCACATGCGTGCGCGCGTGCGTGTGCAGATTGTAAAAAGCACCATCCTTGCGGTGTGGATGCATGCACACTAGCTTTCACCTCACAATTCCATATTCAAAGGAATATTTCATGTAGCACTTTATTAAGTGCTCCACATTTTCCTCTCTTTCCGATGTAGGACAAAGCCCCAAGCTTATTTCATGCTTTTCAAAGAAAAACATTGAAGGTTTTTGAAAACACCCAAAAATAAATTATAAATTTGAAAACCCATTTTGAAAATTCCCCAACATTCCCCCACCATTTTCAAAATATCATATGATGATTCTTGGTTCACTTGGCAACCTTATGCATAAGTGAAGATATCTTACGATTTGAATCATTCACTTAGTGAAGACATCTCAAAGTTAGTCAAAATGGCATAGTAGACTTGTCTTTGAACTAGCGATCTTATTCGACTAACCAGACATGTCTCACGCACAGTACAGGTTACCTCAAGTAGTCAAACAAACCGACACGTGGATTGGCCTTGTGTCTATATTCTGTTTCATGAGCGCTCTAGAGTCAAGCCCTTGGACTCATAAGAAGCGGCACCACCTCCTACACTCACATAGATAAGCTTACTAAGAGTACCCCTGTAATTTACAGTACCCTAACAACCCAGTTATAAGTTTATTAAGAGTTTGCTAACTCATCCTCTTCTTTTCACATTACAGGTACTAAGTACTTCAACCTTGGGATGAAAATGAAATAAAACCAAGTGCTTGCAATCACGACATATGGTGTTCTTGGGCTCATTGAACTCAAGACTTGATGTTTCTTCAAGCGTTGAGTCGAGTTTCCACCAAGAGTGATTATGTTAAGTAGGCTTAAAACCCATCCCCAATGATGTTTTCCACACCAAATCCTTTACAAGTCCCTTTGTTAAGGGGTCAGCCAAGTTTTCACTTGACTTTACATAACTAATGGTAATCACACCTTCTGTGATTAACTGCCTAACACAGCTATGTCTCAGTCCTATATGCCTGGACTTTCCATTATAGACATGGCTATAGGCCTATGATAGAGTTGTTTCACTATCACAATGCAAAGATATTGGTGGCATAGGTTTTGGCCATATCTTAACCTCTAACAAGAGATTCCTTAGCCACTCTCCCTCTTTGCTACAAGAAGCCAATGCTACAAACTCTGACGCCATGGTTGAGTCTGTTATGCATGTTTGCTTCTTAGAACCCCAGGAGATAGCTCCTCCTCCAAGAGTAAAAATCCAACCACTCGTGGACGAGTGATCTTCACGATAAGTTATCCAACTAGCATCTGTGAATCCTTTCAGCAGTACTGGATAGCCATTATGGACTATTCCATAGTCTATTGTTTTCCTCAAGTACCTAAGTACTCGGTTAATAGCATGCCAATGCACACTACTGGGATTACTAGTGTATTTACTAAGTTTTCCCACTGCGAAAGTAATATCAGGTCTAGTGCAAGTCATGGCATACATAAGGCTACCTATTACTCTTGAGTATTCTAGCTGATCAATAGCTCTTCCAGTATTATGATACAATTTCAAATTTGAATCAAAAGGTATATACATGGGTATACAATTATATTGATTAAATTTCTTAAGAATTTTCTTAATATAGTGCGACTAGGTTAGAATCAAATTATTGTCCTCTTGTTTGATCTTAATACCCAGAATTACATCAGCCAAGCCCACGTCTTTTATACTAAAGCTAGACAACAAGAAACTTTTAGTACTTTCAATAACATCATTGTCAATACCAAAAATAAGCATGTCATCTACATATAGGCATATGATTACACCTCTATTTCCAGTAAACTTACTGTACACACACTTATCAGATTCATGTATCCTAAAACCATTTGACACTATTACTTTGTCAAATTTCTCATGCCACTATTTTGGAGCTTGTTTCAGTCCATATAGTGACTTCACAAGTTTACACACTTTGCACTCTTGACCCTGTACAAAAAATCCTTCCGGTTGTTGCATGTAGATTTCCTCATCTAACTCTCCATTTAAGAAAGCAGTCTTAACATCCATTTGATGGATTTCAAGCTTATAGATTAAGGCTAAGGCGATCAACACTCGAATGGTGGCGATTCTAGCCACAGGAACATATGTATCAAAATAATCGATACCCTTCTTTTGAGTAAAACTCTTAGTAAGTAATCTTGCTTTGAAATTGTCAATTGTGCCACCAACTTTCATTTTCCTTTTGAAAATCCATTTACAACCAATTGCTTTGGATCCAGGTGGCAAATCAGCAAGTATCCAAGTATTGTTACCTATGATAGAATCCATCTCATCGTTTATTGCTTCTTTCCAGAAAGCAATATCTTGAGACTTCATAGCCTCCTCAAGGGTTAATGGATCTAAATCCATATTCAAAAAAATTATTGTTTGCTTACAATAAGCTTTCCTAGTTCCTTCTACAAGGTAAATAACGAAATCAAGGCCAAATGACTTCTCAGTCCTAGCCCTTTTACTCCTCCTTAGCTCAATAGGCTCATTAGGTTCATTAGGCTCAATGGGTTCATGTCGTTCACTTTCCTCTGTAGACATCAAATGAGTTGATTCATTTTCTTGATTAGAATCCAACCTTGGAATGGTTATGAAACTATTCTCATAAAATACCGCATCACGTGATTCAATGATGGTATTTGTTTCCACTGAACCATTGGGCTCTACTACTAGAAACCTATATGCTTTGCTATATATAGCATAGCCAAAGAATATGCATTCAATTCCCTTTTCGCCTAATTTCTTCCTTTTAGGTTCAGGCAATCTGACTATTGTTCTACAGCCCCATGTTTTCAAATAACCAAGATTAGGTTTCTTGTTTTTCCAAAGTTCATAAGGAGTAACATTTCTTCCCTTTAGAGGAATTTTATTGAGTATGTGACAGGCAGTAAGCAAGGCTTCACCCCAAAAACCAGAACTTAAATTGGAGTAAGAAAGCATAGCATTAATCATTACTGTTAATGTCCTATTCTTTCTTTCAGCTACTCCATTTTGTTGTAATGTGTAGGGTGCAGACTTCTCATTAATAATACCAACATTTTCACAATATTCTGGAAAATGGTATTCATTGCCTCTATCAGACCTAAGTCTCTTTATTTTAACATTACACTGATTTTCTACTTCTGTCTTAAAAATCTTGAATTTATCAAGCACCTCATCTTTTGAATGCAAAAGATAGATATGACAGTACTTAGAAAAATCATCAATGAATGTTACAAAATATTTCTTACCACCTCTAGTAGAGGTACTATGCATGTCACATACATCACTATGCACAAGTTCAAGCAGAGATGTGGTTTTATCTACTTTAGGAAATTGAATGTGAGTAATTTTCGATAGCACACAAAATTTACATTTTTCAAACATACCAATGTCATACTTAGGAATTAAATCTAAATTAACCATATCATGCATTTTCCTAGTATTAACCTGACCTAAACGAGCATGCCATAAAGAAAGAGAATCAACAATATAAGCAGAAATAGATGTATTATTAATAACGTTAAGTTTGAACATTCCTTGATACATGTAGCCCTTCCCAACAAAAATCCCACCCTTAAATAGGACAAATTTGTCCGATTCAAATACTAACTTGAAACCATGCTTATTAAGCAGGCTTCCAGATACATGGTTTTTCCTGACATCAGGTACATGATAAACATCATTAAGACTTAAGACTTTTCCAGATGTAAACTCTAGATCCACCGTCCATTTGCCTTTTGATAGCAACAGTTGAAGAGTTTCCCATGTAGAGAACTGTTCTATCACTCACTTGTTCATAAGTAGTGAAACAGCTCTTGTCGTTGCAGACATGCCTTATCGCTCCTGAGTCAATCTACCAGTCACTAGCATCTTCGAGCATGTTCACCTCGGAAACAACAGCCACGAACTTATTCTTGGCATTTGATGCTTCTGGTTTCTTCTTGTATGACCAGCATTCATTTCTGAAGTGCCCTGACTTGCCACAGTGCCAGCAAGCACCTTGCGGCTTCTTAGCATTTTTCTCGGGTTGGGGTTCATGCTTACGCTTCTTTTTGTTGAACCTCTTACCATCATCCACCATGTGAATCTTGGAAGTCTGAGCTAATTGGTTTTCTTTACTTTCAAGAAGTCTTGACTCTTCCTCAACTTGGAGGTGTTGATCCAATTCCTCTAAAGTTAGATATTCCTTTTTGTGTTTCAAAGTTTTCTTAAAATCCTTCCAAGAAAATGGCAGTTTCTCTATTATAGACGAAACTACAATAGATTCATCCACGTTCATATTCTTTCGTCAAAACTGACTCAGAATATGTTGGATCTCATGGAATTGTTCCATAATGGGCTTTGTATCAATCATAGTAAAACACATAAAATTACTAACAAGAAATTTCTTACTGGTGGCATCCTCGGTGAGGTACTTTGACTGTAGTATGTTCCAGAGTTGCTTTGTCATTTCCAAATGTTGATACACATCGAACAGAGAGTCTGACAGCGCTTCCAGAATGTGCCCTCGGCAAATGTAGTCGTCATTCTCCCATTTGGTTCTGGCACGGGTTTACTCCATCGTCTCGTCTTTTTGCTCCACCGGATAGAAGGTGCACATAGATCACTTTGAGAGTGGTAAGCAAAAAGTGCATCTTCTTTTGCCAGCGACGGAAATTGCCGCCATCAAACTGGTCAAGCTTCATGAAATCTTGAGTCATTTTCTGAATAGACATTGCCATATCTAAATATTTTCTTTAGATTGTTGGAACAAATTCTCTTGAACTCTTCAGTTGGTGGTCTTCAGGGTCTTCAAAACTTGGCGATAGGGGTGCAACTCAGGCGGGTTCAGTTGGGTTGGGAGGTTGTCCAAGCCCAGCCCAAGTTTTGCTGAGACCTACCCAGGTTCGCCCAGGCCCAAATTGTAACCCGAGGTTACCTGTCCAAGCCCGATCTGAGTTAAACCCGATTTGCCTGAATTGCCCGAATTGTAAATGATTTTTTTCTTTTTTTTTGGTGTAACTACTTTATTAAATTATTAAAATTTGACTCTATTTACATTTTTTTTATATAGAAAATCATTAATACCATCAAAACAAATAATTTATATAATGTAAAAGAGATGCTGCTATAGTAGTTTTTATAATTTATGAATGAAAATAAATAAAAAAAAATAGTATGATTTTATATTATTTGTATATATAATATATATTCAATATGATTTAATAATCTAAATTACTTTAATATCATGTAATGACTAATAATTTATATATATATATATATATTTAATATTTTTTATATATTTATATATGTATAATTCGGGTTTCGGATTGCTCGGGTTGTTCGACATCTTTGCCCAAGCCCACCTAAATTTAATTCGGGCTTCTAAATTTTTGCCCAAACCCGTACCGAATTTGAAAATATCTTGTCCAAGCCCTAAAAAAATTCGGACTGGGTTCGGGTTGCTCGGGTTGAGCTCGTCCAAGTTGCACCCCTACTTGGCGATGATCTTCTCTGTGTATGACAGAAATTTCGTGCTTCAAGATGCGTTACTAAGTCACTTTCCTAAAGACAATATTTGCACCCACCAAAAGATGTGCAGGGGGTTACAGCAAATTTGCCTCTAGGATACAATGAAGCCTGATCTAAAGATCAAATCTACCGGTGTCTGCACTGGTGACAGTAGATCAGAATACTCTTGATATAATCAAGAAAACCAAGGCACTGATAATCAAATTTGCAGAACTTGATTACCAGTAAGAAAAGTAGAAACTCGCTTAAGAAACTCTTGATTGAAAACTCTAAATCAAGAGAGAGAGAGAGAGAGAGAATTGCAGGAATGAATTTTGAATTTTTGGATGAAATGAAATGGCTGATTCTGCAGCCTATTTATAGGCCTTGATGCACCTGATCGAATGGTCATGTCCCTTGATCGCATCCGATCGCATCCGATCAGATCTGACCGTTGGATCAACGATCTACGATACAGATAATTCTCACACCGTATAGACACCTTGACTAATCACACCTGATCACGATCGGGTGCTATCTCATCCGTACGATCGCGTATATCTCTAATCAACGGCTATGATCAACCCGCTCTAGATCGGACACACAACCGTTTGATCGGTTTGTTGACTCATCACCAATGGATGACACGTCACTGCCACGTGGAGCTGACTATATTCCACGTCACCCATGCCACGTTGGATCCACGTCATCACTCTAACATGTCCGATACAAATAGGAAAGCGCCATCATGGCTCTGTAGACATCCCATTTTGACCGCCCGTAAGACTTAGGCACTTAGTTCAATACACTCGATGATGAAAGTTGAATTGTGTGCTTTGAATTCACAACGATTCGGATTCAGTCAGGCTCTCAAAATAACCTCAAATCGTCAACATTTACCTTGTTTGAATCTCTGAGTCTCATTTTTTGACCTTTTACCACCCTGAGCTGAGTTTGAACCAAAAAACAGGGAAAGGCATACTTGCCCGGCTGTGCCTCAGTGAAAGCCGGCCGTGGCTATGAATGGCCGGCCGGGCCTTGGTAGCGAGAAACACTGTTTTGGGTGGAAGGCCGCTAGCTGTCTATTTTTGAAGATATTTATGATATTTCTGGCTCAAATTCTATAAAAACGAAACTGTGTTATTGTTTTGGGGGTTGAACAAAATTTAGAAAGCCTATATACACCTTGAGAGTTCATCTCTCCTCGTTCTTCCATGGCAAGCAACCTTTGAGCTAACCTAGCTCCCTTGTGTCATCTCCATACACCATACACAACCTTGTCTCACCATCTTAGAGCCTTGGTTGATCTTTGAGAAGCATAATTCAAGCTTGAGAGTGGGTTGAGACTAAGCTTGGATCATACTCAAAAGCTAACTTATTTGCAAGGTATAAGCTTTTTTATCTTCCTTCTTGCTCTCATATCTTTCACTTCCTACCTAATTCTTATTGTTTTGTGTTGCTTTAAGTCTATTCTAAGTGTTTAAGATTGGGTTTGAAGAGCTACCGAAAGAGTAGAGAGAGTTTACACTCTTTCTATATCTTTACTTATAGCTTAAACCTTTTTTTTACACTCATTTTCTTTGCTCCTTGCACTGATTTTCAGAGTTAAAAAAAGGGCTAAAAATTATGTTTTGAGGTTTCAAAAGTGGAGGGGTTAGCCACCCCTCCTTGTTCTTGCTTACTAGCATTATTTCCCCTCTTCGTTGTTTAGTTTTTTTAGGCTCTTTTCATTAACTTTGAGCCTCTGTTTTTCATCTAATAAGGGTTGTTTGAGGGCTGTCCTAAGTTGTTTAATTGGTTCAAGCTTTGGTTAATTCATTTGTTGTCTCATAAGTTTGCATACATAACATGTTATATATTGTTCTAAGCTTTTCTTCAATTTATTTCCATGTCTAAAAGTCTAATTTTAACAATCAATCCACCATCCATCTCTTTCATTCTTGAGAATGATTTCAACCGATTGAGGTTGCTTAAAATATGTAAGAAAGACTCCTACTTAATGGCTTAATCTTTTTGGAGATTCATTGTTAACGGTGTAGTCTCTCTCTCATACTTTAGAAGAACCTCTCGTTTGACATTACTTCTTGTTTAGAGGACTTTAACATCACCATGGACAAATGGACTAAAGAATGGCAAGGCTTCATAAAATTAGCTTAAAACTTGGAACAACCCATATAAAGAAAATGGTTAGAATCGCTTGAACTTGGCCGGACGTTATACCAAGTTCCTTGTGTCAATAGTCGTCACATGCTGAGTCATGGCATTTTGATGATACTTGAAGCATTGCAACCTCCCTCTTTGAGCTCACTCTATGACAAGAGGAAGGGGTGGTCTTATTCATTGAATTCATTGACTTTTGTCCAAACTTGTATTCGAAATCATCAAGCAATCAACTTGCTCGTTGATGGTTTTGGGACCAACTTCATCCTTCTCTCAACCTTCTCCATAACAGAGAAGAAAATGTCATGACCCAAACCCACCCCCAAGGGTTAAGGACATAACCGGCCAGTAATCCTGAGATTACCTACGGCCTCAAACCAAACCGGACATAACTCCTCAAAGTAAAGGGGCCAAACGGAAGCAAAATTTAAAACTTTGTCCATAGAGCTGTGCTTACATGGCACGTCATGACAAACCATACACATACATGTTAATAAATCACTTCATAAAATATAGTAGCATAAGGTTCTGTACAGATAGGATCATTTAAGTCTAAGTCAACCTCTGAAAACTATATACAACAGATTCAAAGTCTTCGCCAACATGACAAAATATAAATACATAACAAAAGGGCGAAAACGAGTCTCGTGTGTGAGACGTAAGGGCTGACTCTTCAAAACCTTGGTTGTTCCACACAGACTTCACTGAGGCTGGGTCTGGACCTCTCTTGGCTCACCTACAAACACATGAATGAGCGTGAGCGAAAGTCCAGTGAATAATATCAATTGAAGAAGATGCATTGGAACAATATACATCGGACGGCCTTAGGCCCAATTCATATTTCTATCTAGTATATAAATAGCTATAGATCAAGTGACTTCAGTTCCAAACACTTCGAACGGCCTCGGGCCCAATCCATTCATGTCAAACTAGCCTTTGGCCCATTCGTCTTTCATTCATGTCAGACTGGCCTCTGGCCCATTCATTCTTTCATTCAGATCGTACTGGCCTCTAGCCCATTCATTCTATCATTCAGATCGTACTGGCCTCTAGCCCATTCATTCTATCATTCAGATCGTACTGGCCTCTGGCCCATTCATTCTATCGTTCAAATCATACTGGCCTCTGGCCCATTCATTCATTTATGTCAGACTGGCCTTCGGCCCATTCATTCATTCGTGTCAAACTGGCCTTTGGCCCATTCATACTTTTATGTCAAACTGGCCTTTGGCCCATTCATTTGGCATAGCAAACATTGTCCACCAATCAAATTAACAAACTTATAAACTTACATAGAAGTAAGCAATTGGACAACAACATATTTCAAATATCTTTGTCAAGATATTACTCACAGTGATCGGTTGGTTGATTTGCCCTGGAGCTTGACCCTACACATCATATAACACATACGGGTCACAAATGATTCAATCCGTTCTTTAATTCACATATTCCTCTTTAGGCTTTATTCTTATCCCTTTAATTCATTTATAATGCTTAATGTATGCCTAAGAGTACTTAGAAGTGAAAGAGAACGGAAAACGAAATTTTCAGAAACAGGGTCCCTGCTCGAGCGGACCCATGAGGCCTGCAAAAGTACTGGTTATGTCAATTTTACGCTCGAGCTTGAAGTCTGGCGCTCAAGCGGAAGGCCTCACTACAAGGCTCCCCGCTCGAGCGGACATCCATGTTTGCAAAAATACTGGGAACACGAATTTCCCGCTCGAGCGGCACTTCCCCCGCTCGAGCGGACATCATAAATTCTGGGTTTTCCAGAATGGTTCTTGAGCTCAAATTCATCATTCCAACCAACATTTCTTGCATATCATGGCTCAAACTTCATATATACATGTACTCACATGGTACAAACACCAAATTACAACACAATGAAGCTCAATTCCTTGAATTACCTACATGCATGTTCCAAATTACACCAAACTTGTTCCCATCATAACAATTCCATGTATTTCAAACTTATATTCTCATGGAGGGTACATGCATGTGGAACACAAATTCTATTCTCAACTTAGATGATGAAGAGATGGTCAAAAACATGAGCTTCAACTAAAAACTTACATGGATCATACATTTTGTGCTCAAACATGCAAATTCAAAGCAATTACACACATGCATGCATACATTGACCTTCAATTCAACATGATCAACTCAATTTCATTTCAATTCTTACTCTTGATTACCCAACTAGCTTGAATACACAATTTACAACTTATACTTTTGAATTCATGCTCACTTGCTTACCTAGAGGTTCAATTCTTTCAATCTATAGCAAATTCTTGAGTCATCTTCAAGATTTCCAAGCTTCTTGAGCAAACCCTCAATTCCCTACACTCTCCCTCTAATTCGGCTCTCTCACACTTAAGAGCCCAAAATCAGCCAAAATGAATAAAAAAGAGAGAGATTGAGTGTATATGGCCCTTTATATAGCCCCACTAAGTCAATTTATCAATATTAAATAATTGAGCACTTAATTAATCGTTCTGAATCTAATTATTTTGATTCGAATCAATTTTCAATTAAATTTCACCGTAGGCTCTAAAAATTACGCTAATCACAATGGCATAATCGATTTCGGGTTTCGTGGCCGATAATGCCTTCAATTTAATTTCCAAAGCAGATAATCAAACAGATATTCCTACGGTGAACAGATAGAAATTTAAAACCACATATTTTCGCATAATGGCACACAAAATCATATCAAACACGTAATCACATTTATAATAAGGACTAATTAGCATAATACGGAACAGGGTTATCACAGAAAAGATGGGACAAACAGAGCTTGAGAACATTCTGTCTGCACTGGTTCACCTCAGAACACAAAAACAGAGTTTTGCACCAAATTAAGGCACGGCTGGCCATCTGTAGACCCGACCGGCCATCACTGATGCACGGCCGGCCCTTAGTGTGTGGCCAGCAGTGCAGTTTTACAAAAAACAGAGGCAATGGCTGAAAGTGAAACAGAGTTGGCTCGGACAGACAGAGTAGCTCTCAGGCGCTGTGCATACAACCTTCATCCATCTTCACTTACGCCTTTGTCGAACGCGATTAATTGTTTCATTAGTGTTATAATTATCATAATTGTAAATTAATTTTATTGTAATTAGTATTGTTGTAGCCATTGCTTATTGATAATTGGTATAGCTAGTTAAATTGTTGTAATAAAGTAGTTAATTAGCTTAGTTAAGTTAATTATTATTCATTCGCCCAGTTTTGTAATAGTTAGTTAGTTCGGACTTTCGAACATTAATTCGCACCTTCCTGCGTTAGGGATCAAATGTTGTAATAATGTGTATGTCTTCCAACCCCACGTCTTTCTCCCTTTTATTTAATCGTTTACGCTGGTTATTTTAAAACATCACATTTCATTAGCATTCTCATGTTTTGCATCCATTTGTCTTGCATGCATCCAAGGTTCAGCTCATCATACTAACCAAATGTTTAAATTCATTGTTTGAATATGTGATTTATCACATGTCTTGAATTGGATCGTATACCATGCTCATAGCCGAGCTTATCAAAAATTGCATAAATGTGTGCGTCGTATTTAGTCATGGTGCATTAATTAGGAGCATGCATATTTTTCTAATTATTTTGCTTTGTTTTGGCTCGGAGTACTAGGTGAGCTTTTGCGTCTTAGCATCTTGCATCAAGTGTTTGTGTTGTCATATCTACCATGCTTGCCATGAGGCTAAGTGCTTAAATGATATAATTGTTTGAATGCCTGTGGATGAAGGCTAATTGCTTGAGTTGGGGTAGTTTGATTAATGTTCCATTTTAAGCCCACTTTTTCAAATGGCAAATTCACAAAACAATTTCAAAACAAAACATGAGATCAAATGTTCCAAATCTTGCAAAACTAGTCTATGCCTTGTGTGCGCATCACATAGTAATATAGTTAATAAATCGGAACAAGAGCATATAATGTAAATAAGAAATACATCATGATTAGTAGAGGTTGATCTTTGATCGGGCGAGTGGGGTGCTCAATTCATGACCTTCTCCTTTCGTACCTAAGTTCCCGAGCCAAGACACTTTGGTAATGACGGACTAATGGCCTTTGACACAAGTCTCGGGTTTCCTAAATTTCCCAAAAATATTTAGATGGCGACTCTGAAATCTAGCAAAGCAGTCCATTTTTGGCATTTGATTCAAACATCAATTTTTCAAAAAGAAATGCCAAATTTTGACTCTTTTTGTGTTTTCACTGTTTCACATTGCACTTGTGAAATCAGATTCAGAACCACAAGTGGAATCCGAACTGTAGGACTATTTGCCTTCTGAAAGGAGCACGGAAAGTCGAGCTACAGGTGCCGATGCATCCGTGCTAAGTGTAAAGTGCGCCATCAAACGCCACACAGCCCATTGCCCACGCTACGCGCGCACATGCATATGCGGATGGTGCGAAGCACCATCCTTACGGTGTGAATGCATGCACACTAGCTTTCACCTCACAATTCTATATTCAAAAGAATATTCCATGTAGCACTTTATTAAGTGCTCCATGTTTTCCTCTCTTTCCGATGTGGGACAAAGCCCCAAGGTTATTTCATGCTTTCCAAAGAAAAACGTGGAAGGTTTTTGAAAACACTCAAAAATAAACTATAAATTTGAAAATTCCCCAACAGTTTTTTTAATAATCCTTTTATTTTCTTTTTAGATTCACTTAATTTAATATTTTTTAATTTTTAATTTTACTTTTAGATTTAAATTCACTTAATCTAAAAACATTTAGAAAAAAATTTGTTGTGCATTCTTTCTGAATTTTTTTATTAATACAAAATAATAATAATAATAAATCAGTATATGTTTGAATTTATAAATAAAAACAAAATTCCAATAGTTTAATTTTTAATTCTATTTAGATTATTAGATATTAGATTTTCATGTAAAAGTATAATTTAAATATAAAATATGAAGAAATTTCAGCATCATTAATTACCAAAATTGAGAAAATATGAAAAATCAAAAATTAAAAAAACAAATTTAAAAAAATAAAACCAACGAAAGTGGTTCTTATTTAGAATTTTAATATCATACATTGATTATTAAAGTACTATGTAAAATATTAAAAATCATTAAATATAATTTAAACAAAAAGAAAGTGTATGAAGATAACTTAGGAAATTTTGAGATGCAGTACAAATCTTTGTTTTGAAAACGCATGCGCTTTTCTCTATCTAGATTCAAACAAATGCATACAACTTTAAAATTCTACCAAAATTATTCACAGTGATTTTATCCATGATGGACAATTGTAAAAATATTATGTGTATCAGTATAGAAGCAAATACATGAAATAAGAAAGAATAATTATTTTTTGTTCTTCAATCATCATCAATGTAAAAAATAGGGAGACTGTTTTATTTATTTATTATTTTTTATAAGAAGGGAGAAGGTTTGTTTATATTTATATAAGACTTTTGGAAACAAATATATCATTTTTAAGTGTTAAAGTCCAAAAATAAAAAGACAGTTGGTTTATATAAGACTCTTCATGACTTTTAGAAAAATATAATAGATTTGAGAGGGTAAAATTAGAATTTAAAAAAAAATAAGTAAAAATATGACAGGTTTTTCACACTTTTATAATAGTAGTAGATATATCATTTTTGAGTATTTAACCTTAAAAATAAAGAGATAATTGGTTTATATAAGACTCTTCATGACTTTTAAAAAAATATAATATATTTGATGGAATAAAATTAGAATTTAAAAGAAGTAGAAAACATGGCAGACTCTTCACATTTTTATAATAGTATCATTTTTTTATTGTTCAACTCTAAAAATAAAGATAATTAGTTTATATAAAACTCTTTATGACTTTTAGAAAATATAATAAATTTGAAAGGGTAAAATTAAAATTTAAAAAAGTAAAAAATATGACAGGCTCTTCACATCTTTATAATAGTGGTAAATGGTCAATTAAATTATAGAAAACTTATTTCTAGATGTTCCCTTTGGTGTTATTTATAACTTTTATTATCCAGAGAGTTGTGTCAAATTATTTAGTATAATTTTTATTTATAATTTATTGAATAAATTATAAATATATTTCTAAAATTTACTTAAAATATGAATTGTTCCTGTGATTTTGAAAATTATATCCGGCCCCTTAAAGTTTTTAATTTAATAACAAATAGTCCATTTTGTTAATAAATCATTAATTCAATTAATAGTTTTTAATGATATCATAAATTTATTTCAACTACTAATTCGGGTAATTTTATTATTATATAGAAGTGTAGTTATGAATTTTATTTTTTCAGTTAATTATATAAAATAAAAAAATTTAATAATAAAATATTTATAATTTTTAAATCATAAGAGATAATTTATAATTTAAATAAATTTTAAAGATATATTTATAACCTACTCTAATTTATTAGGTACAGTTTTTACTTATAATATCATGTCCGTGAGCCTTTTCTTTATTTGGAGCATTCAGAATATTCCAGGAACCAGCCGGCCTTGTGGTTCAAGAGTCATTGCGTGCCCACCCAAACATCAGACTTGTCTATTATAAATTTATAAGGGCAAATTACATTAACTATTCCTATAGTTTGGGATTCGTGTTACTTTGGTCTCTGATTTTTTAATTATAATATATTTGATCCTAAATTTTGAATCTTGTTCCAAATAAAGACAAATGATATATCATTGTTTAATTTCAAGAGCAAAATTGTCAATTTGATAAAATATAAACTAATTTGATAAAAATAAATGTCAAATTTTTTTAAAAAATTTTTAAAAATTATTTCTACCCACCAAAAATAAAATTATGTAAAATTGATAAAAATTACATGATTAATTTAAAAAAATTAATTTTACATGATCATCATCCAAACACATAATAAAAATTAATTTGTTAAAAAATAAATAAATAAATATCTAAAAGATTTATCAATTTCATATAATTTTATCTTTAGTAGGTAGAAATAATTTTTAAAAATTTAAAAATATTTTTTTGATATTTATTTTTGTCAATTAATTAATATTTTATCAAATTGACGGTTTTGCCCTTGAAAAATCTAATGGTATCTTCAATTGTCCTTGTTTGGAACAAGATTTAAAATTCAGAATCAAATATGTCATAATTAAAAAGTTAGAAATCAAAGTGACACAAACCCTAAACTATAAGAACCGTTGGTGTAATTCACCCAATTTATAATCATCCTACTTTTACTTCGGCTACGGCACCTTCACACCTGGTGGTGCTCTTCAATCCTTAATCTTTAGCCTTTTAACGGAGCTTTATTAGAGAAGTTATTTTGTGGTCTTGGAATATTATTTCAGGCGTTGCAATCTAAAAAGAGATATAAAAGTGATAAAGTCTTATTGTTTTAATCAATAGAATTCAAATAAGAGCACCACATGTATATGTTTCTCGACCAAATTATAATTTCCTACTTAAATGATATATATATATATATATATATATAATTTTATGGTACAGATCCATATATGTGATGTTTAGTTATAACTCAATTTTTATTTTAGTTATGATTCCTTACCCAAGAAATATTAATAATTTATACAAGTAAATAATTTTAATAAATTTTATATAATGATTTTACAATTTTTTAAAATAATATTTTGCGACGGCTAAATACTGTGGCAAAAGAAAAATCAATAAAATTAATAAAAAAAATTCAGAGCAAAATGCCTTTTAGCATGGTATATTTTTGTTGATTTTTCAAAAAAATTCATACCAAAAGTGTCACTAAAAATCTACATCCCTTTTAGCATGGTATATTTTTGTCACTAAACATCGGTCCAAATTTATGGCGATGGTCCAGTCTGTTTCTAAAAGGTATGTATTAGCGACAGATACTAATTCAATCACAAAATAAAAAGCGGTACATGTCCGTCGCCAATAAAGGGTGACGGTTTTAGTCTGTCTCAAAAAGATTTTGCCCCACCTTTTGTTGCCTCACCCTCATATCGGTCACAAAACCATAGCAAAAACTATTAGCGATTTTTGTTTTTCACTTTTTGCGACCGATTGTGTTTGTCGCTAAAAATTCTCTTTTAGTAGTGTTTTATTCACACACAAAATTAGGTTGATTTGATAATTGTAACATATTTAGGCCCCGTTTGGTGTAGCTTTTAAAACAAATTATAGATTACAGCTTAACAGATTATAGATTATGACTTTAATCAGAAGTTGTTAATATGTTTAGTGTAGCTGTTGGATTATAGATTTAAGTTACTGAGTAGTGTTTGTTAAATAAGCTGTGAAGTAACTTTTTCAATTAACTTTTATTTTTTATTATTCACTACTTGTCTATATTTCTCATAAATAATAATAATAATCTATAGTTTATTTGAGTCTTTTTCTATTTTTAAAAAAATAGAAAATAAAAAAATCTAAGAGTATAACCGTAAATTAACATATCCACAGCAGAAACTAATAATCAGAATTAAGGGGTGAGCAGCTTTTCAGAATCAATTTTTTCGAGTTAAAATAAATTGTTAGAATTAGAAACTGTTTGAAATATGTTTAACCAAACAGTCCAAAACAGCTTTTCGAAAGGTAGAAGCTATAAATTGGCTCAAAAAAGCCCAAACAAACAGCCCCTTAATTTATCATGTTTGTCACAAAAAAATGAATTATTTATTTTTAAAAATATAATTGTCGTCTATTTTTTTTGTAACAAACACGATAAATTAAATAAATTACGATTATTGAATCGATCTAATTTCTTTCTGTAAATGAAATACACGAAATGTTTAACAAAATGAACGGTTCGGATCATCCAAATATGGCCCATAATGAACCTCACAGATTCAAACAATATCCTCCAATCCTTATTATGGACTAGAGCGAATCCTTCTCCTATTATATAAATTAAGGGCAAGTTTGGGAACTAACCACCAAAAAGTCAACTTTTCTGCACATCTTTTCATAATAAGTTAAAAGTCAACTAGAATAGTTAGTTTTTAGAAGGATGAACTGTCTCATTAAATCCTATTGAAAATAAGTCATAGTAAAATTGTTACTAAAAATACGTTTTGTGACATTTTTTGTATATGTCGCTAAAAATTAATAATTAGTGATTTTTTTTTTGTCACAATTTTTACAAATTGTTACTAAAAATTACAGCTAGTGACTTTTTCTGTGATGAATTTTTCAATGTTGCTGAAAATTAAACATTAGTGGCTTTTTTGTGACAATTTTTTTAAACTGTCTCTAAAACTTATAATTAGTAACATTTTTTTGCAACAATTTTCAAACTATAACTGAAAATTAACAATTAATGATTTTTTTAATAGTATTTGATAAAAAATGTCATTAATTATCATAAAATTTATTAGACAATAAATTTACTTATAAGGACTTACACATAAGTCCCTTTTCAAAGCAATCCTCAAATATTAGAAAAGATAAAGAGATTTCTATTCTATTTTATATTCATGTTTTGGGCAATTTTACTATTATCCTTATATTGTTTTTTTTTGAACTGAACTATTATCCTTATATTGTTAAAGTCATTTGGTTGTTGTATTTTATTTTTTAAAAGAATCTATATGTGTATTTTGTTTATAAAATAAAATAAAAAAAAATTAGAGAAAATTCTTGATAAATACACATTCCACTTGTACATGTCATTGAGGACACGGGTGCTTCTATAAGTCCATGCGCTAAGGGTTTAAGAAAATTAGTTTCATAAATACTATCTTTTTAATTTTTATCTATTTGTTTAATTTTTTTTATTAACCTATCTATTCAAATTTTTTTAACCTATCCTTCTCAATAATTTTAATATATTTGTTCAATTTTCTTTAAAACTTATCTATCCAAATTATTTTAACATATCTTTCTCAATATTTTTAACCTATCTATCCAAATTATTTTAACCTAGGTATGTTAATCTGTCTAAATTATTTTAATATATATGTTCAAATATTTTTAACCAATCAGTCCAAATTATTTTAACCTATGTATGCTAATATTTTTATACTTTTAATATATGTGCCCAAATTATCTTAATATTTTTAATCTATCTGTCCAAATTATTTTAATTTATCTATCCTAGTTTTTTTTCTTATCTGTCCAAATTGAATCTATCTGTCCTAGTATTTTTGCTTATATGTCCTACCAATTTATCTTATATGTCCAAATTATTTTTACTTATTGTTCCATAATTTGGACAGATAGACACATTAATTTGAACAGATGGTATGTAATATTAATTTTGAATTTATCCCATAATTTGGACAGATAGACACGTCAATTTGAACATATTGTACTCAATATTAATTTTGAATTTGCCCCATAATTTGAGAAATAGAAATGTATGGATCTATGGCCTTTTAATTTTGAATGAAGAGCATGTGCAGTTGTCGTTATGAACCCAAATAAAAGCCACGTGGATCTATGGCCTTTTAAGTCCATACAATGAATTTTTGGATTGAGACCCTAAGTGTATCTCTATCAAAACAATCAAATTTTTAGTTAAATTTTAACTAAAAATCTTTTTTTTTTTTATATTTTAGCTAACCATCTTTACAAATATATTCTTCAACAAACTCTCTATTATTTATTTTATTTGTTGAATCATCTTTCCCTAATTACATGTAGCTAATGATTTGATATTCAACTAAAGTAATTAGTTAATAATTGAGTTTGATGAAGCGTGTTTTTATAATTTTATGATATAAAATATCCCAAAAAAAGTTCTAATGAGCTTGATAATGATGCTCTAAAAACTAACTAATACAAGTGATTTAATAAATTTTTAAAACCATTTAAAAGGTCAAAAGAATTACTTTCAGCCAACGTTTGATTTATTAAAATATTATAAAATAGGATGATTATTTATTAGTCTTTTCATAAAATGATCATTTATTTGAATTGAGAAATGGTTGAGAACTATAATTTTAAATTTATAAATTCATGCACAATAGTACGATAACATAGAATTGAGTATTATATGGTTAAACGTGACAAATTAAAAATTCAAACTTATTATGGCCCTGTTTTGGCAAGAGGCTTTTTAAATTTTTCTCTTTTTTTAAAATTTACAAAATAAAATAAAATGTTATATTAAATCCATAATTATTTTATTTTTTTTCTTACAAACATCACATCTAACTAAAAAAAAAATCAATCATCTTTTCGCATACAAAAATTTTAATCTATTAAAATAGTCAAAAATTAAAATAATCTATTTTAATAGGGCAGTCAAATATGTTATGATGAACGATGATAAATGGTGTGCAATGGTGAATGATGACAATGATGCTCAAAGTTTCTTCGGGTACTCTGCGGTGGAACCCGCCAACCGAAATTCACGAAGAGAATGGCGCGAGACGCTATTATGTTGTCTTCTATCTAGGTGATCATAGCATTTCTTCTTTTTGTAGTCACTAGATATATACATCAAAACCGATTAGAGTTTACTCAGTAGGAGAAAATGAATTACAAAAGTATCAAACTCTTATTTATAACAAAAAATATTAGAGATCTCAAAAATTTTATCAAATGTCTCATATAAGTGTAGGACGTATATGTCTAGGTCCTACATCCATGTAAGATATTTGGTAGAATTTTTAATATAATTTTGGAGATTTGTACCATTACTCTATTTATAAACCGATTGAAACATAGTGTGAGGAAAAAAAAATGATTCAGTATGCTTGGTTTAAGTTTTTTTAAAATTGAATTTTTTATTTTTCATATTTTTTTGTTTTTAGTGAATATTTTTTAAATTTTAAATAATTTTTTTTTTATTTTTTTAGATGCACCTTACTTAGATATATCTAAATAGTAAAATATTTGTGAAAAAATATATTTTAAAAAATTAATAAATATACAAAAATATGGAAAATAGCAAAGTAGAAATTTCTGAAAATTGTTTTCTGAAAATCAGTTTAAGTGAGAAAAAGAAATGAAATAATTTTGTTTTGAGAGAACTTATGTGTAGGTCTTAATAGGCAGGTTTATTTTCCATTAGATGCTATGGTAATGATATTTTTCATTAAATACTATTAAAAAAAGTCAATAATTGTTAATTTTCAACAATAATTTAAAAAATTTGTCACAAAAAAGTCACTAATTATAAGTTTTAGCGATAGTTTAAAAAAATTGTCATAAAAAAGTTACTATTTTTGAATTTTTAACAACAGTCTGAAAAATTCGTCACAGAAAAATGTCATAAATTATAAGTTTTAGTGACAATTTATAAAAATTGTGACAAAAAAAGTCAATATAGTGATCTCAGTTTTGACTCGACCTTTGTTACATTCCGCACTTGGGTTTCGTGGTTTAATATTGTATCCATGTCTTGTTTTCCTCTTTTAACTCTTTGAATTTGAGTTTTGGAATATGTTGGGTGTGTTTAGGATAGGTTGGTTGTTAGTTGGTCTAGATTGTTGTTGCCCAGATTTTGGCTTCTTCGCTCGAGTGAGCCTTGTGAAATTTGCTTCTTCGCTAGAGCGAGGTTTCTTGCGCTCGAACGAGATTTGAGAGTTCTTAGGTTTCTTTCCCAGACGCAGAATTTCTGGGTAGGTGAAGTCCTTCGCTCGAGCGAGGATTCTTGCGCTCAAACGAACGTGTGCATCTGTAAAACTTCTGAAGGTTTGCATTCTACGCTCGAGCGACGCTTCTTGCGCTCGAGCGAGGTCACTTGTTGTGTCTAGTCGCTCGAGCGACAACTCCTTCGCTCGAGCAAGCCTTGCGTATATCAGTTCGTAGCAGAGCATTTTTACAGCACTTTTTGATCTCTTTTCTCACAAAAACCCTAAAACGGCCCCTTTTCTCTCTAAAACCCAACTTCTCTCTACAAATCTCCTAAAATCTAAGGGTCTCTACTCTACTCCCTTTGAGAAAAAGGTAGAGCATCTCGTGGGCTTCCATTTGATCCAAAAAATGTGGAGTTTGGTCATCTTCAAAGTTTCTTCCATTTCTCCTTTGGGTTTCTATACTTGAGGTAGGGATATTCTACACATTAATATGACTTTTAACCTAGATATGTGTTATTGTGTATAGACGTTGGGATTTGAGAGTGATTTTGAGTAAACTAGGGTTTGGGTTCAAAATTTAAAAGAGGGGTTTTCCATGTTGATCTATAAAATGACTATGGGGCCTTGTGTATGGAGTTTCTCTAGTGCTAAAATGGTGGAATCTAGTCATTAGGTTGAATTTGAGGAAAATGGGGAATTTGCCCTAAAATGAGTTAAATAATTATTTTGTATAAATGATGAAATTAATATGGCAAATGTGAAATTGGGAGGATGTATGAATGAATGGTGTAGTTGGGTTTGTTAAATCACTCACCTATGGAAATTTGACTAATTATCTGTTATAAAGATTTTCTATTTGTCTAGAAATATCTGTTTTGGGCTATCGGTGGAGGATAGCTATGATTGTTGTAGAAATTGCATGAGGACTAGGTGAATTGAAACCTGTCATTTAAATTATGTCAATGAATATGACGGTATGATTGAAACATTGAATATGTGTTGTGCATAGTCATTGTATATGATGTTGTGTTAATACATTGTATATGTATAATTGTTTGGGAGGAAAAATGGGATGTACTCTATTGTTTGGGAGGAGATAGGGGATGGACTCCATTTAAAATTAAGTTGGTCGAAGTGTCCAAGGTGAAAGTCTCGAAATCTTGTGTATATATATGGATGCCGATTCCCTCGGATGAGAATTTCGTAAAATGGAAAAATAGAAGTGTTGGAGTGATGAATGAATTGACTTGTGAACCATTGAGTTGTAGTCTCATTTTGGTTAATTAGATAATAAAGAATTTGGTTAATAGATTAACTTGAAATGGATGAATGACAATGGATTGAGGTATGGTTATCTACATTGAATGATCATGGGAAGAATATAAGTTGGTTATGAATATTGAACTTTTATCTGACACTTATATCTTAGTTAAACTTCATATATTGTGTTAGTTTATCTCTATTGGGCTTTGGCTCGTCCTACTTTGGAAACCATTTTCAGGTACTAGTGACATGCCACCTCCAAGGACATAGACTAGGGCTGAAGATTTTATTTTTGTTATGTAATGTTTAAATGTTCATTCAAGCCGAGGGCTTTACATGTATAGAGCTTTGAACTCTGTCTTTGTTGTAACTAAGTGATATCTTTGAAAGATGTAAGCTCGTAAGGCATTTATTTTGTTGTTATCAACTTATATTACATGTTGTAAATTCAATTTGTGAATGTATAATACATGTAATATCTTTTTGTAATAGAAACTCCAATGAATGAAGTATATCATTTTATTATGTTTGTAAATCTTATGTAATGGATTATTTGTATTTTATTTTGGGGGCATTATAACTTGGTATCAGAGCGTACTGGGTTTGACTACTTTGGGTACGTGGAAAGTAGTTAGTACCACAATGGGTTTGCCTCGCTTGTTAGAGACTTAAGTATAGATGATATATGCTTATATGATAACATGCATATGTGATTATATGGGTATGAGATTTAATTTCTAAGATATTAATCCGGTCCATGGGTTTCTGGGAGTCCTGTTGGAAAGGCACTTGATCATTGTCATTTCTAATTGGAACTCTAGCAACGCCACGGGACGGCCATTATCCGAAAATGAAATTTGTATGTGTTTATGTAGGTATATGCTTATGTGGAGTGAATTACAGTTGTCCATCGCATTAGGACGTGAGTGGATTAGTTTCAGCACATTTGTAAATGTGCTAATGTCTTTTGTTACCTTCATTAGGATGTCAGGGTGAGGTCGTGGCGGTAGGCGTGGTAGGCTTACGAGGCATGAGATGCTTATACCGGATGAAATTCTGGCGCAAGAGGTAGGGGTTGGTCAGGCCAATGTAGCCGAACCAGTTGGTCAACAGGCTATGGGCACCTTAGCCCGTGAAATGGCTGGAGCATTGAGGGAATCCATGGACATTCTCAGAGCTGAGAATCAAGTCTAGGCCTAAGTAGTTGAAGCTGGGCAGTCCTTTTTGAAGAGGGAGTTCTTCCGGTCAAATCCGGACGAGTTTTTAGGTGATCCTAAGGAGCCACTGAAGGCTGATGAGTGGCTAGAGCAGATGACAAAGACGTTTGAGATGCTCAGCATCGAAGACGGAGGTTTGAAAGTGACCTTGGTGTCTTTCTAGCTGAAAAGAGATGCGGGTCAGTGGTGAAAGTATGCGCAGGGCCGCATTGGAAGGACTTGGGAAGCCTTTGTGGATGCCTTCCAAGACAAGTACTTACCTGCTACTGTAAGAGAGAAGTTAAGGGATCAATTCTCCAAGTTGGTACAGTTGAATACACCAGTGACTGAGTTTGAGGCCACGTTCACCAATTTGTGGAGGTTTACACCAGAGTTAGTGGCGACTGAGGAGCGCCGATGTTTGGAGTTTGAGAAGAGGTTGCGGACCGGACTCATGTTTAGAGTGGTCGGATCCATGATTAGGGATTATGGGCGCCTTGTGGAGGCTACAGCCCATCTTGAGACTCTCATGCATGCGAAGGAGGAAAGGATGAGGGGTTCCAGGAGGAGTCAGGATGGACAAGAGGACAGTAAGAGATAGAGGGGTTCTAATCCCCAACAATCCCAAGGAGCGCATTTGAGGTTTACCTTTCCAGTGCCGAGTTCAGGCTATGGGAGAGGTGGTCAGGAAGACATCACTTGTTTTAAGTGTGGCCAGTTAGGCCACAAGTCTCCAGCTTGCCCACAGAGGGGAAGAGGGCAGCGAACAGCTTCATCTTCGGCTCGTTCTCAAGGCCAGAGTCAATAGAGAGGCCAGCCGCTCACTTGTTATCATTGCGGGCAGGCGGGGCACTTGAAAAGGTTTTGCCCACTGTTGGGTGGCACACTTGGTGCGTTTGGTTCAAGGCAAACACAGAGTCACCAGCCAGCATAGTCAGCACAGGCCTCGAGGGCCAATCAGGGAGCCTCTTCGGCTCAGTCAGTGCAGCAGTCTTATGCTCCGAGGGGTGAGCAGGTAGATCAGAGGCCAACGGGGCGTGTGTATGCTGTTACCGCGCTAGATCTTATGCCAGCTCCATCTGTTGTGAGAGGTACATTTTTGTTTTGCAACTCGGTTGCTAATGTGTTGATTGATACGGGTGCATCACATTCCTTTATATCTTCTGCATTTGCATCAGTTTTGGGGTTTGAGTTGGCACAGTTAGCATCTCCTATTTGTGTGGAGTCACCTATAAGTGGTGAAGTTATTCTGAAACAAGGATGTTGGGGTTACGATATAGAGGTCGCTGGTCGTCGACTCCCATTTGCATTTGTTTTGCTTGATATGACTAGCTTTGATGTTATTTTAGGTATGGACTAGTTATCGTCACACCGAGCTGTTATAGATTGCTACCGTCAGAGGGTTACTGTATGTACCTTGATCGATGATTGCTTTTATTTCTTAGGGAATCGGGTGGATAGAGTCTTATCACCAGTGTATGATCCGCGTGGGCAGAGTGAACTTAGGTGTCTTCTTGCTAGCTTTTTGAGCAGTGAGTGTGATGAAGTTCGAGTTGAGCTACCAAGAGTGGTTTGTAAGTACTCAGATATCTTTCCTGAGGATCTTACTAGTTTACCACCTCATCGAGAGATCGAGTTTTCTATTGATCTAGTACCTAGCACGGCACCGATCTCCATGGCATCATATCGTTTTGCGTCAGCCGATTTGAGTGAGTTGAAGATTCAGCTCCAGGAATTACTAGATAAGGGTTTTATTCGCCCTATTACTTCGCCTTAGGAAGCACCGACTCTGTTTGCTAAAAAAGAAAGATAGAGCCTTGCGACTCTGTATTGATTACCGAAAGTTGAACCGGGTTACGGTTAAGAACAAATATCCAATGTCACGTATAGATGACCTGTTTGATCAGTTGAAACGGTCTCGTTATTTCTCCAAGATAGACCTAAGATCGGGTTACCATTAGTTGAGGGTAAGGGAGGAGGATATTCCGAAGACGGCATTTCGTACGCAGTATGGCCATTATGAGTTTCTTGTGGTGCCTTTTGGGCTAACCAATGCCCCAGCTGTATTTATGGACTTGATGAACCGAATCTTTCGAGAATTCTTAGATCGTTTTATGGTACATCTTGATTTACTCACCCTTTGAGGAGGAGCACGATGAATACTTGCGAGTGGTGCTTGAGTTGCTTAGAGCCCATAAGCTGTATGCTAAGTTCGGGAAGTGTGAGTTCTGGCTAAAAGAGGTTAAGTTCTTAGGCCATGTAGTATTAGGAGAAGAGGTGACTGTAGATTCATCCAAAATAGAGGCAGTGCAAGATTGAGCACAACCTAAGAATGTTTTCGAGATCCGTAGTTTCTTGGGGTTGGCCGGGTATTACCGCCGGTTTGTGAAGGATTTCTCCAGATTAGCTTCGCCTTTGACTAGATTGACGAGGAAATGGGTCAAATTTGTGTGGAGTGAGACTTATGAAAAGTCATTCTAAGAGTTTAAAGTTAGACTTACCACCGCTCCAGTCTTGATTATTCCGGAGAGAGGTTTGGGCTATTCAGTGTATTATGATGCCTCACGAGAGGGTTTGGGTTGTGTGTTGATGCAAGAGGGAAATGTAGTGGCCTATGGCTCACGGCAGTTGAAAACCCACGAGAGTAATTACCCTACCCACGACTTAGAGTTAGCAGCGGTGATTTTTGCTTTAAAGATTTGAGGTGTTTTCCGATCATAAGAGTCTGAAATATCTGTTTACACAGAAAGACTTGAATTTGAGACAGAGAAGGTGGATAGAATTCATAGAAGATTATGATTTTGAGTTGCATTACCATCCGGGGAAGGCCAACGTTGTGGCCGTGTGGCTTGTATTGCCATCCGGGAATAGGAGATGTTGGGTACTCTGGGGAGTTTGACTTGCATTTTGGCGAATATGTTGAATCTGCAACCTTGTTTTTTGTAGATTCACAACCTACACTTGTGTATTAGAATCACAGAAAGGTGATCTTGAAGTAGAATCCCTCCCGGAGAAGATCTCTAGTGGAAATGTAGAGAAGGGTTTGACTGTGTATCCCGATCTGAGTGTGAGATACCGTGACCGCTTGTTTATACCGGAGTCTTGTCGAAAGGAAGTACTCTGAGAGTTTTACCATTCACGCCTTACGGTGTATCCAGGAGGCTCGCAGATGTATCATGATCTGAGTCACCAGTTTTGGTGGAGGGGTATGAAAAAAGATGTGGCAGTGTTTGTATCAAGGTGCCTTACTTGTTAGCAAATGAAGGCTGAGCATCAGAGGCCAGCCGGTTTGTTACAGCCCTTGCCTATAGCTGAGTGGAAATGGGAGCATGTCACGATGGATTTTGTTGTGGGCCTTCCGAGGACTTAACGGGGTAGTGATGTCATTTGGGTAGTAGTTGACCGGTTGACCGAGTCAGCGCATTTTCTTCCTATGCGCTTAAGTGATTCGGTAGACTATCTCGCCAACTTATATATTAGGGACATAATGACATTGCACGGGGTCTGTAGACGTCCCCGAACGCCCCGGGAGGTGTTAAGTCCCGTTCTGTTCATATTGGGGTCACTACAGTTCAAGGACTCAAATGTCACGATTCTTAATCTTGAACCAAAGAGTCCAAATCCGGCAAATCGTTTTGAGAAAACTGATTTTTGAAAGAAGTGCCAAACATGGACTGCTTTGCCAGATACAGAGTCGCCACCCAAATATTTTTTAAAATGGGAAATTTAGGAAACCCTGACTCGGTGCCAAAGGCCACGTGTCCGTCATCACCAAAGTTGGCTCGGGAACTTGGGTACGATTGGGGAAGGTCACATCGTGAGCACCCCCGCTCGCCCGGTCAAAGATCGGCCTCTACTAACCATGATATCTTTTTTGAAAACATTGTGAGTTCTTATTCCGGTTATTAGCCTAGGTTACTATGTGATGCTCGCAGCAAACAAGTATAGACTGGGCCGTCTGAATTGGAACAAAACATTTCATGTTTGTTTGTTTGAAAATGGTTTGATGGTGCTACCCGCAGGTAGGCTAAAATGCGGATTTGCCACCCTCGGTGGGCTTAGAAAACATGATTTTGCCACTATCTAGTGGGCTTAAAACAAACAGTCAATGAATTGTCCCAATTCAGATAACTCAACCTCCACCCACAGGCATTCAAGGCAGATATATCACATAAGCACATAGCCTCATGGTAAGCATGCTATCATGGCAACACTCACACGCATGCAAGGATGCTAAAGCATAAAACTCACCTAGTACTCCAAGCCAAAACAGGAAACCGATTAGAAATCATGCATGGATCCTAAGTATACTGAATTGCCTAATGCAACACATGCAAAGATGCAAACTATAGCAGGCTCGGCTATCCTAAACATGGCATATGAAATGCTACAACTAACACGTATTCAATTTGGAATTGAAATACAATGCAGTTTGTATGATGCGCCGAGCCCGGTGCGTGCAAAACAGATGAATGATGCAAACATGCTGTCATACTGTATGCTAATCAAATATGCCCTATATCTAACCATCATAAGCGGGTAAATAAAAGGGAGAAAGAAATGGGGGTTGGAAGACATACATCACACTCACCCACACTTATTACAGTTATGCCCTCGCGCAGAGGGTCCGAATAAATAATAATACAGTCCGACATGAAAGAATAATACAGATTTCTAAGTAATTAGCAATTTAAACTAAGAAAGCTGAAAATCGGTTTGCAAGCCGGGGGGCTGCCTCGCTTCTGATGAATATTGCATTTTGGGCTGCCTTGCGCGAAATCCACTGGGATGCCCAATTTAGCCTCTGTTCGCAGTGTTTCTTGAAATGCGTGCCCGACTCTGAAAGTTGCTGATTCCTTATCTTGCTGCAACAGAGAGCAGGAAAAGGGCATAGCAATGTATTTCACAAATATATGCATGCCTCGATCCTCGTGCCACCAATCACGCATATCGATGCATGATGGCCGAGGAGTCGGATTGCACAACTCAATATAGGATGCAATGCAGATGAATGCTACAACAAAACCTAACTCCATCATGGGTTATCCGGAGTGTCGGTGACTGGGGAATTGAGACCCGTTTCGTCACTCGGAGTACGAAACGTGCCTCGTTTCCCGTGCCCGGGCTAACTCCTATCCCGAACACGATGCGATATGCATGATATGCATGAAATGCAACTAAGATACAGCCTAGTATGCACAATGCTGATGAAAATGAGATGAAAATGAGACGCCTCGAAAAGTGCGCACGCGTGCACGCAAACTGAGGCGATGATGTGAAATGCAAATCGGATAAAATCGAAGTGCCTCGAAATGTGTGCCCACAGGCACGCACACCGAGGCGATGATATGAAGTAGAAATCGGATAAAACCGAAGTGCCTCGAAATGTGTGCCCACAGGCACGCACACCGAGGCGATGATATGAAGTGGAAATCGGATAAAACCGAAGTGCCTCGAAATGTGTGCCCACAGGCACGCACACCGAGGCGATGATGAAGTGGAAATCGGATAAAACCGAAGTGCCTCGAAATGTGTGCCCACAGGCACGCACATCGGGGCGATGACAAAATGGAATGAAATGGCATACGGAATGCTACGATGGGCTTATACCAACATGGGAGAGCCTCAGCTCACTCCCATAGGAGGCCGTCGGATAAGAATGAAGTGCCTCGAAATGCGTGCACACGGCACGCAAACCGAGGCAATGATAAAATGAGACTGAAATGCAAATTGGGCTTATACTAACATGAGTGGACCTCAGCCACACTCACATCAGATGCCGTCGGGTAAAACAGAGGTGCCTCGAAGTGCGTACCCATAGGCACGCAAACCGAGGCATGGCCTGGAGGCATGAAACGGCACGGGAAATGATATGCAAGCATGCAAACCAAATTTCAGCACCTAAATGAAGGGGAAAACAGTCCCGAAATGATACGAAATGACAACCAATGCATGAAATCATCCCGAAATGTGATTCTAAGTACCCGAAATGGCCTACGGCTATGCTAAACATGCAAAATTGATACATGAAGCAAAAACAGTAGCAAGGCAGCCCCAAATATGGCATTTTTTCAGTACAAACAAGCTAAATAACAACCACAAGCATGGCAAAAATAGCTTGCAAAAACGGGGAAAAAGAGAGGAATTACAAAGCAAGTAGTATATACAATGCTCAAACCAGAAAAATCAGTTCTACAAAATTGAAGAGGGTCAAAAAAAAATGCATATTTACAGTAGATGAGATCCTCTAATTCAGTGTGTGGATATGCTCAAAATGGCATGCAAAAATGAGCCAATAAGGGGCTACAACATGAGGTACCATAAGAAATAATCAAACAACTTTGAACCCTTAACAAAAGATGAAGAATAGACAATTATAAGACACTTTCTAAGCCTGATGAAGACTCAAATCAGTGGCTAAGAAAGCCTAAACAAACATGCAATTTTACGGGAAATGAAGGATATAACATGAAGTATCAAAACCAATCATCAAAGGGCCTAAGACCCTTAACAAAACATGAAGAATAGGAAAAAAATAAGGCTCTGTCTAGGCCTGATGAAGGCTGAAATCCGAAGCAAATAAGCTTAACAAAGCATGCAAAACAGAAGTGGAACATGAATTCAAAACAAGTGATATGTAGAGCAAGAAAACCAGGTTGAGCCCTTCTTAAATGTTGAATAGGGGCTCAAAATAAGCACAATCACAGTATGTTTCATGTTCCAACTCAGATCACAAATAGGCCAAAACAATCATGCAATTTTACGGTAAAATGGAAGCATTTCAAAGGAAGTGTATGCTAGAGAAGCCAAACATGGTTGAGCCCTTCTTCAATGTTGAAGAGGGACTCAATATAAGCCTACTCACAGTTAATGTCATGCTTGAAAACAGATCACACATAATCCAAACAAGGCATGCAATTTAATGGCATAAAGAGTGATATTGAAGCAAGTGTATGAAGGAGACACCAAACAGGGTTGAGCCCTTCTACAAAGTTGTAGAGGGGCTCAAAATAAGCCCAAAACCAGTAGGGGTCAGAGCCCAAAAATGGAAGCAAATGGGGTAAAGAATTGACTCAAAAAAATGCAAGAAAAAGGGATTTAGGAACTTACCCTTGAAGATCCAACTATGGTGGCTTCTTGGCTTCAATTTGTTGACTCTTGGCCTCTGAAAATCATTCCTTGCTATTGAAATGGAGTTGTTGATGGTAGAGCTTAGGGTTGGTGAAGGGTTGAGCTAGGAAGCTTGAAAGTTTTTAGGGTTTTTGAATAGGAAAATGGAGGTTTTGGGAGAGGGGTCTTGAGATCAAAATTTCTAACCTAGGCAAAGGGGCTGTCCAGCCCTTTAAGTAAGCAAGAAAAGGTGTAAAAGGGGAGGGAAATGGAGGCAATCTTTCCCTCCCAAAATATCCCCGGATGGGGGAGATATTTTGAAAAAATATCTGGACAGCTGGAAGGAGCTGGAAAGCAGGAAGCTGGCCGGCCAGGTGGCTTTCTGCAAGGTGGCCGGCCGGCCACCCCACCTGGTCGGCCAGCCACTCAGCCTGGCCGGCCGGCCATGGTCAAAAAATGGACAACAAAATTTCTGGCCGACCACTATGGATTGGTGTCCTCCCAAGTGTGTAGAATAAGGCCCCAAGGTTGGAATTTGGCAACACTGAAGCAGGAGCCACAACATAGAGCTTGAAGGAGAGGCTCAAAAATGAAATGCACAATTACTGGCCGACCACCAACTTTTAGGGTCCTCCCAGATGTGTAGAACAAGGTTCCATGGTCGGAATGTGGCAACACTGAAGCAGGAGTCACAACATAGAGCTGGAAGGAGGGGCTCAAAAATGAAACCTGGAATTTCTGGCCGACCAGTAGTTTTTAGGGTCCTCCCATGTCCCCTGATCACAGATATGTAGCTTTGGTTGGAAGAAAATATCCCCAGGGTGTTCAACATTGGCCCGGAAGTGAGCAAAACGGGCGCCGGAGGAGCGAAACTGGTTATCTGGGATAATTGCTGGCTTCCCACCCCCCAGTGATCTTCCTAATGCTGAAACAGAGGTACCTGCCAAAATTGAACAAAAACTAATGAGAAATGAACGCTCGGGGCCAAAACCGGGCAATTCGGGATCCCGAAAATGGGCTGCAGGTGCCGGAAATGGTGTTTAGCTGCGAAGTGGGTATCTGTGACCCCAGTGTTCCTCGGTAGGATAAAACAGAGGTACCTGCCAAAAACCGGAGAAAACCGATGCGAAATGAATGCTCGGGGGCCAAACCGCGAGGTTCGGGGCCCAAAAACCGGCTATAAGCACCGAAAGTGGCATTCAGCCACGAAGTGGGCATCTGAGGCCCCGGTGTTCCTCAGTATGATAAAACAGAGGTATGTGGCAAGAACCGGAGGAATCGGAGACGGTTGGGCGGTCCCGAACCGAGGCACACGGCCTGACGGCTCCGAAAACCGGGAACCGGGCTCCGAAATGGGCAGAATGGCCTACGGCCACGAAAAGTAGCGCACGGCCACCGAGAGATAGTCTACAGGACTACTCTCTTCCCTCGGAAAGAAAACAGAGAAAATCGAGTCTGGTTCGCAAACCGAGACAAGGCACAGAAGAGGATTCGGAAGTCCGGAGGCAGGGCGCACGGCCGCGACTCTGAAACTTCTGAACGAGCACAGTATGCAACATCACCAAGCGCTCAATCGGTGACGTCTGAGTCTTACGGTCGGTCAAAAATGGGGTGTCTACAGGGTCCCTGTGTCGATTGTTTCGGATAGAGATCCACGTTTCACAGCTCGGCTGTGGCAAAGTTTACAAAGTGCCTTGGGCACTAGACTGACTTTTAGCACGGCTTACCATCCTTAGAGTGACGGGCAGCCCGAGTGTACTATTCAGATCCTTAAGGATATGCTTCGAGGCTATGTCCTTGACTTCAAAGGGTC
Organism: Camellia japonica; assembly: GCA_030407325.1. Taxonomy (NCBI): domain Eukaryota; kingdom Viridiplantae; phylum Streptophyta; class Magnoliopsida; order Ericales; family Theaceae; genus Camellia; species Camellia japonica. Next base: position 111,821,839 of record JAPPVO010000059.1, read on the forward strand.
GTGGGAGAGGCACCTCCCCTTAGTGGAGTTTGCCTATAATAACAGTTTCCAGTCGAGTATTAGTATGGCACCGTTTGAGGCCTTGTATGGACGACCGTGTAGATCTCCAGTGTGTTAGGCCGAGGTAGGTGATGCACTTTTATTAGGTCCAGAGTTGGTTCGGGAAACGATGAAGAAAGTTACACTTATCCGTAAGAGGTTGGTTACAGCCCAGAGTCGCCAAAAGAGTTATGCCGACCGTAGGAGGAGACCTTTGTCTTTTGAGGTGGGTGATTACGTCTTTTTGAAGATATCACCTAAACGAGGTCTTATGAGATTTGGAAAGAGTGGGAAGTTATCCCCTCGGTTTATTGGCCATTTTGAGATCCTTGAGCGAATTTGGGAGGTTGCATATCGTTTGGCGTTGCCGCCACAACTTTCCGGAGTGCATGACGTATTTCATATTAGTATGCTTCGGAAGTATGAGCCAGATCCATCGCATGTGTTGGATTAGAATGGTTTAGAGGTAGATGAAGATGCCTCCTATGAGGAAAGACCGGTGAGAGTCTTGGATAGACGGGACCGAGTCTTGCGAGGCAAGATAATTCCCTTGGTCAAAGTATTATGGAAATATCACGGGGTTGAGGAAGCAACTTGGGAGCGTGAATTGGAAGTTCGTGAGAAATATCCGGACTTATTTGTTGATATTTGAGTATATGTTGAGATTTTAGTTTTGTTTATAAACTATGAAAACATTGTATATGTTTTGAATTATGAAAGCATTATATATGTTAAATACATTTCGGAAATGCAAGTTGATTTGAACTTTATATATGTTGTTTAAGTTTTGAAAATGCAAACTTATCATAAACATTGAATATATTTTAGAAATATGAGATGTACATCTTGAAAGTGGTTGGATTTCGGAAGATGCATATTGATGAATTATGTTGAATTATATATATTGTGAAATTTTTCTCTTGTGAAGGGACGAAATGACTGGTAGGTGGGTCATGGTAATGAGAATTGAATTATAGCCATTTTGGAAATTTGTGAAATATGGTTTTGGAACATGATTTAAAATTTCGAGGACGAAATTCTTTATGAGTGGGAGGTTATAGCGATCCCAGTTTTGACCCGACCTTTGTTACATTCTGAACTCGAGTTTCTTGGTTTAATATTGTATCCATGTCTTGTTTTCCTCCTTTAACTCTTTGAATTTGAGTTTTGGAATATGTTGGGCGTGTTTGGGACAGGTTGGTTGTTTGTTGGCCTAAATTTTTGTTGCCCAGATTTTGGCATCTTCGCTCAAGCGAGGCTTTTTGCGCTCGAGCGAGCCTTGTGAAATTTGCTTCTTCGCTCGAGCGAGGTTTCTTGCGCTCGAGTGAGATTTGAGAGTTCTCAATTTTCTTTCCCAGACGCAGAATTTCTGGGTAAGTGAAGTCCTTCGCTCGAGCGAGGCTTCTTGCGCTCGAGCGAGCGTGTGTGTCTGTAAAACTTCTGAAGCTTTGCATTCTGCGCTCGAGCGATGCTTTCTACGCTCGAGCGAGGTCACTTGTTGTGTTTGGTCGCTCGAGTGACAACTCCTTCGCTCGAGCGAGCCTCGCGTATATCAGTTCGCAGTAGAGCATTTTTACAGTACTTTTTGATCTCTTTTCTCACAAAAACCCTAAAATGGCCCATTTTCTCTCTAAAACCCGACTTCTCTCTACAAATCCCCTAGAATCTAAGGGTCTCTACTCTACTCCCTTTGAAAAAAAGGTAGAGCATCTCGTGGGCTTCTATTTGATCCGAAAAATGTGGAGTTTGGTCATCTTCAAAGTTTCTTCCATTTCTCCTTTGGGCTTCTATACTTGAGATAGGGATATTCTACACCTTAATATGGCTTTTAACCTAGATATGTGTTGTTGTGTATAGATGTTGGGATTTGAGAGTGATTTTGAGTAAACTAGGGTTTGGGTTCAAAATTTAAAAGAGAGGTTTTCCATGTTGATCTATAAAATGACTATGGGGCCTTGTGTATGGAGCTTCTCTAGTGCTAAAATGGTGGAATCTAGCCATTAGGTTGAATTTGAGAAAAATTGGGAATTTGCCCTAAAATGAGTTAAATAATTATTTTGTATAAATGATGAAATTAATATGGCAAATGTGAAATTGGGAGGATGTATGAATGAATGGTGTAGTTGGGTTTGTTAAATCACTCACTTATGGAAATTTGACTAATTATCTATTATAAAGATTTTCTATCTGTCTAGAAATATCTGTTTTGAGCTATCGGTGAAGCATAGCTATGATTGTTGTAGAAATTGCATGAGGACTAGGTGAATTGAAACTTGTCATTTAAATTATGTCATTGAATATGACGGTATGATTCAAACATTAAATATGTGCTGTGCATAGTCATTGTATATGACGTTGTGTTAATACATTGTATATGTATAATTGTTTGGGAGGAGAAATGAGATGTACTCTATTATTTGGGAGGAGATAGGGGATGGACTCTATTTAAAATTAAGTTGGCTGGAGTGTCCAGGGTGAAAGTCCCGAAATCTTGTGTATATATATGGATGCCAATTCCCTCGGATGAGAATTCTGTAAAATGGCAAAATAGAATTGTTGGAGTGATGATTGAATTGAATTGTGAACCATTGAGTTATAGTCTCATTTTGGTTAATTAGATAATAATGAATTTGGTTAATTGATTAACTTGAAATGGATGAGTTGCAATGGATTGAGGTATGGTTATCTACATTGAATGATCATGGGAAGAATATAAGTTGGTTATGAATATTGAACTTTTATTTGACACTTATATCTTAGTTAAACTTCATATATTGTTTTAATTTATCTCTACTGGGCTTTGTCTCATCTTACTTGGGAAATCATTTTCAGGTACTGGTGACATGCCACCTCCAAGGACATAGCTTGGAAGGATTAGGGCTGAAGATTCTATTTTTGTTATGTTATGTTTAAATGCTCATTCAAGCCGAGAGCTTTACATGTATAGAGTTTAGGACTTTGTCTTTGTTGTAACCTAGTGATATCTTGGAAAGATGTAAGCCCGTAGGGCATTTATTTTGTTATTATCAACTTATATTACATGGTGTAAATTCAGAATGAATGTTTGTAAATGTATAATACATGTAGTATCTTTTTGTAATAGAAACTCTGATGAATAAAGTATATTATTTTATTATGTTTATAAATCTTATGTAATGGATTATTTGTATTTTATTTTGGAGGCGTTACAGTCACTAATTGTCAATTTTTAGAAACATATGCTAAAAAATCATCAAAAAAAATTATTTTTAGCAAAGATTGTACTAAAACTTATTTTCAATAGGACTTGATAGGAATTAAGTCTAACTATTAGGACTTATTAGAACATTTTATTTTTTCACTATCATGCTTGGATGAATAATAAAGCAAATCACGTGAGAAAGGCACATAAATGAAGTTTATTTTCATTTCTTTGTATTTGAAGGGACAACATTGGTATTATAATATTTTATAACAAATCAATTTATTTTTCATCAAATTTTAGAATTTTGGTGAGAAATCAAATTGGCTTAATAACGGAGTTCACTTTCTAACCATTTTGCATCCTTCCACTTTTTCTTACCCAACTTATTATGAACCAAAAAAGAAGAGTTTTACTACTCATATTTTTTTATCATTTCTAAACAAATTATCCTATCCAAACATAATGTAAAATTTGAATTCAAAACCTCACACGACAAACAAATTTGTGCTATAGAATCATTATGCCAATGGTCCTAATGATGATAGCATTTGATCACTGCTATTATGTGAGGCCGGGCCACCCTACCCACCCACCATCATCTTCTCTGTAGGACTCTCTCGCGCCATTAATATGAGTTCATTTCTCTCCTATACATAGTTACTTATCCTTTGTCTCTCTCACTCCAATCTCAGTCTTAAAAAAGAAAGAAGAATTTATTTACCCAAACAATGGATAGATTGATAGTGTTGTTGTTGGCCATTTGTGTGCTCCCAGCGCTTGTCAGCGCTCGCTACTTTGGAAACCCACTTCTAGTCCGAGGCCGCGTCTACTGTGACACTTGCCGTGCTGGTTTTGAGACTGACGCCACCCCTGGCATCCCTGGTACACCCCCAACCAACAATAACTGACATATGTTATGTGTCAACAAATGTTATCCTTCGGTTATTTGTCATTGTCATTCATTTCATGCCATTGTTTTTTGTTAAATTTGAGGCTCAACTACTTTTTTTGGGTTTGGGTTCAGGACAGAATTAGGGAGGAAGTAGTGTATAGTAGTGTATTGGAGGACAGATATTGTTACCTCGGGTCAAGGATCTAATTTCATCTGATTTCTGGAAAATAAGATTACGCCGAGATTGGGAGCATAATTAAAGGCTTCTATATCATATTATCCTGTTCTAAGTAGGTTCTGTTTGGAGTCATGTCGCACCTTCCTAATAATCTTACCATATTTTCATTTTACTACTATAATGTGCCTATCCGAATCCAATTGTGCAGTGTTATTTCTTTTATATTTCTAAAAAATGGAAGATGAAAATAGTATTTGCTGGTCCGTCATGATAGAGGTAGACACGAAGGAAAAAAAAAAAAAAAAGTCTTTCCAAATTTTTGCAGATGAATTTTTGAAATGGGGTGCTTTGTCTTATTTATTTATTTATTACAAAGGGGGTGCTTTGTCTAAGAAAAGCATTTGTGCAGTAAGAAAAATCGCCCTGTATTTTGCCTTCTTCCCAATGGGTTTTGTGTTGAGGGACTAGCAAAATTTTTCCCACCATTCATCCCTTAAAAAACCATTTAAATTTTCCTTCAAGTGTTCCTTTGTGTGCTTAACGCTATGTTTGGTAGGGGATTTGGGAAGGGATTTGGAAATAAAAAGAAAAAAGATGTGTGAAAATTAGGTGAAATATAGATATATTTTATTCACATTTCATCTATATTTTTCATTTTTCTTTCCAAATCCCTTCTCAAATCCCTCAACCAAACACAACATTAGAGTTATTGGGTATTCAAAGATATATTGATTGACCATATGGTATTGTGCTTCCTAGGTGCCAGGGTAAGAATTGAGTGCAAGGACAGGGAAACTTTGCAGCTTAAATACAGCATTGAGGGGGTGACCGACTCAACCGGAACATATAATATCATGGTCACCGGTGACCGTGGGGACGATCTTTGTGATTCAGTGCTTGTTAGCAGCCCACAGTCTGATTGTGCTGAAGCAGACCCCGGGCGTGACCGCTCTCGTGTTATCCTCACCCGCTACAACGGTATCAATTCAGACACCCGCTTCGCAAATGCCATTGGATTCTTCAGGAATGAGCCCATGTCAGGATGCACCCAGCTGCTCCAGAAATATCAGGAAACCGATGATTAGGATAATTGTTGTTGTTGTTGTTGTTGTTGTTGTTTTTTCCCAAAACATTTAGTCTGAATGGTGACAGCTACTTGATGATGGTATTGTATCTGTGTTTCATTAATTGTGGTTTTTAAAAACAAAGCTTGTTATTGTTCATTTCAATTATCTCTACTACTGATAATGCAATATAAGTTGAGGAATTAAAAGTCACGAAATTGTAGATTTGATCATTTCAATAACCTCTCCTCCTGAGGAGAAGGCCTTCGAATTTTTAATATGAGCAATGCTACATATCATGAAAAATCTTTTATGAAAATAATCATGAAAACTTTGTGACCCTTAGATTACACTTAGAATAAAACACCACACACTAATCAAGGTAATCCACGGATCATAACTCTTTCATGATCATTTTCATGAAAAAATTTTCATGATCCCTAACTTTTCTCTTTTAATATACAGTAATAAATCAACCTCGTTTATTCCAATAGTTTCAATTTCATATTCAGATTAGATGAATGGAACCTCAAAAAATTATTGGGCGCAAACGGAGTACCATGTGGCATGGTACCTTTAAGCAATCACAAATACCATGGCCTCTCATGTTGTCTCCCATCACCCAACACATAAATGTAACCATCATTTTCTCAATCAATGAAAAAAGAGAAAGGTACCACATGTCACCCACCCGTCAAAAATTTCTCGGGAACCTCAAGACACCTAATTGTAGGTGGAGGTGTGTGGGTCAATATAACCACCACAGCAAGGCCAAGACTGGGCCGAGCTTCCCTTTTGGGTCCAAACCAACTTAGGGTCATAGACATAGGCTGAACCGAACTAGTCTAGTAGAATGGGTCAAATACACCTAGGGTGAAGACGTGGGCCGAACCCACTCAGCCCCATCAACATGGGCCCAACGGCTGACTGAGCCCAACCTGCTTAAGGAATCACTGTGGGCCGAAACCACTCGCGGTATTTTGGCATGCTGAATCCACGTCGAGCCCGTTAAGGCTGAGCATCAAGATACACATTATAAATTTAATATTCCTAACCTTACCATAAAATGTCACGTGTTTGGGAAGTCTTGAACTTGGGTTTTTTTTTTTCAGCAATGGTAGTGGGTCCTAATTTTTGTGGCTCAAACTCCCAAACATTTTTCTTTTTTTATTTTTTATTTTTTTCACAAAAAGACAAATTTTTTGCAAAACAAAAAAAAAGCACATCCAAACAAAATATCACATCCAATCCTATAATCATTTCACTTTTTCTCTCACAAACATCACATCCAACCACAAAAAAATCCAACTATCTTTCCAAACACAAAAAAAAAATTTCTCCAATAATATCTTACAACTAAAAAAACTTACATAAAAACTCACTTCTCAAACACCCACAATACATAACAAACATTCATAAAAAAATCGTACTCCCTCCGTCCCAAAATAATGGTCCCTTTTGGGGAATCCAACTTTTTTTGGTAGTACAATTATTGTACTTTTAAAAAGTTGATTTTCCAAAATTACCCTTTGATAGTACATTTTTTTGGGAATATCAATGTCATAATTGTACTTTTTATATTATTTATGAATTTAAAAGAGGGCAAAATAGGAAATTTATATTATTTTTGTACTTGATTTTTTAAGAGGGACTAATATTTTGGGACAATGAAAAATGGAATAAGGGACTAATATTATGGGACGAAGGGAGTAATTTGGGGGATGCACCAATAAATCCCAAATTAATAACTTATGCACTGTTTAGTCCTAAAAGTTTTCTTATAGACTGAAAAGTCCCATTACAATGTTAATAACATCAGATACAATGTTAATAACATCAGAGTCATGTTACAAACATTAGATTTCAAACATCTAATGTTCATTAAATTTCAATAATGTTTGAAAATATAGGATGAAAAACATCTAATATTCATCAGATTTCAATAAATTTTGAAATTATAGAATGAAACATCAGATCATTTACATCATTTACATCATGCTGATGTAAAAATGGGACTAAATGGAGCATAAGAAAACTTTTAAGACTAAATGGTTCAACGTTTCAAAAACTAGGACTTATGGGTAAATTTTCCTAATTTCTTACATTGTACTTTTTTGGTGTGCACATCGTAGATTTCTCCACTAAACTAATAGTGTATTTACTAAGGCCTTGTTTAGGATGTGCTAGAATAGCATATATTTTTATTTTTTTTATTTTATTTGAATCACATCAACTCTTATTTGGGTCACATTACTTTTTTATTATATTCCACATCTTTTCATAAAAAAATAAAAAGTGATTATTTCAAATCACCCCTAAATAAACCTGGTAAGAAATACATTTTAAGATTTGAGCAATAAATAAAATAACTTCAAAGGGTTATTAAGGGCAATCCATGCTGAACTATTCACTAACGGTTTCAACCTTAATGTGTACTCTCCGAAAGATGTGGCTACAAACCCTGGTCTCCTTCAACATAACACGAAATTAGAAAAGGAAAAAAAAAAAAAAAAAAAACCCCAGAAAAATAAAAATAAAAATAAAAAAGGGTTAAATAAAAAAGGGTTATTGAGGGGAAAAAAGTTAAAGAAAATACATCCCATCGCATGAAAAGATCATCAAATCTAGACTTTCTTTGTTCTTCTTTCATGTTTCTTGGAGGTCACAAAAGTGCAAATTTGAGTAGGGCAACCCCCCAACAGGATGTGATCCACATTTCAAGATTGATTGAATTGAATAATACATGTTTGTATGTAATTCCAATGGTGTAATGTTTCTTTGGCAAGTTTGCATCATAAATGAATGAATGAATGTCTTCTTCGATATGGGGTTCGAAATCAGATGATAAAGCCGATATGACTAAAGCGGCTATCATCATCACACCACCAACTACTCCGGATAATTCTGTCAAGAATGAAAAGAAAAAAAAGGTATCGTTTATCATTGTTTAATTTTTTATTTTTTATTTTAATCAAGCCGATTTATTATTTATTTATTTCTTCCCGTTAATGTAAATCAACAAATATGTTGAGTTATTGATATATTTTTGGGATTATAGTCTATCATTCCGAAGATTTTTGGGTCCAAGGGAAATGGGAGAGAAAGCTCAGATGATGATGTATCGCAATCAGATGAAGCTGTCCATGGTTCCTCTCTCCTCTTTTTTTTTTTTTTTTTTTGTTTGAATTAGCGAAAAGAAAGCTTTATTAATAAAATTCAATGTACATATTAAACACTGACATTCTCTCTCTGGAAGTTTTTAATGCATTTAAATGCCATAATTAGGAGTGTTTAGGAAGAGATTTTTTTGAATTAAAATAACACTAAAAGACAAAATAAATTAAAATAATTAATAAAATAAAACGTCATATTAAATTCATAATTATTTTATTTTTTCTCACAAATATTATATTCAATTATAAAAAAATCTGATCATCTTTATAAACACAAATATTTTAACCTATTAAAATAGTTAAAAATTAAAATAGCGAATTAAAATAATCTAAAATGAAACCTAAGTTTCATTGTGATGTAATTTTTTGTTTGGCTGTGGGGGAACAGATTTGGATAATAAAATTGCATCAAGAAGGAAAGCATTCCTCGAAGCATATCCTACCATTAGAAAAAGTTTATCAGGTAGGGTTCCTCGATTGGATTGTGTAATTTGTGTTTGGTATCCGCAATTAACATTTTTTTTGTCTTTGTCCATGTGCATAATATCACTATCATCACATTTTATATATTATCTTCTACTCCTAATGAGTCAACTCCCTAATTATATTATTTAGGAAAAGAGTAATATATATATTTGCGTATAAATAAAAATTAAAAATTCAAGCAACAATTATTAACAATTAGGGAAAAAATTTAATATAATTATTTTTGCCCCTAAAATTATTGATTTTGTATAAATAAACAGTATTATATGTAGTCTCTATATGTTTTTCTTTCTGCCATTTTGGTTCCTATAATTTTAATTCACTCAAACTTGACTCTGAATTTATAATTTTGTCTTAATTTGGTCTAATTGATTACAATTATTAGTATTTTTTGATGAAAAATGTGTACATAAGTGGCATATGTTATACTTTTATATACAAAATTATAAACATGTTCAACTCAGTGAGTTAACCTCAACCAACTTAATGATAATTTTTCTTCAAAAACCTTAATCCATATTATCAATTAGACTAAATTGCTATAAAATTCATCAAAATTAAGCTAATTAAAATTATGTGGACTAAAATAATATAAGAGATAAAATGCAAGGACCCTAATAATTATTATTTTGTGAATTAACTTCAAAGTGATTATGAAAGAGTCTGGAGTGTCTCAGTTGAGTATTCCAATTGAACGGTCCACCTATTTTGGGTCTGTCTCGATGATTCAAATCGTTCAATGTGTAGGCTCATTGAATACTTTATCTCTGTAAAAAATCAGGGTAATCGGATATTAATATCCATTTGATCATATCATATTTGTGTCAATAATTTATTTTTAAAATCATACCTACCGTTGACACAAAATTCATTTGATTAAATGTCTATCAATATCTGATTAATATGATTTTTTGTAGAGATAAAGTGATTGATGAGTCCTACACATTAAACGATTCGAATCATTAATATGGGCTCCGTGATTAGCCCATGGAGGCCCAAGAGTACACTCCATTTCGATTTTGGACCGAAGAAAAGCCACTTCAATTATCAAATTGTGAGTGAACTTTCAAAAAATAATGAAGAATATTTGACCTACGGAAAAGTAAAGAGCTCAAGACACCACATGAGCTTTGATTTATAGTATGGTAAGTGTAGTATATAATATAAATATACATATATATATATATATATAGGCTTCGTTTGGCTATGTGAATTAGGTTAGGTTGGGTTGGGTTGAGCTAAATTAGTTACTAATGCTATGTTTGGTTGGGGGATTTGGGAAGGGATTTGGAAAGAGAAAGGGAAAAGGAAAAAGTGTGTGAAACTAGGTGAAATGTAGGTATATTTTATTCACATTTCACCTAACTTTTTCCTTTCTCTTTCAAAATCCCTCTTCAAATCCTCCAACCAAACACAGCGTAAAAGATAAAATAGGTTAAAAAGTTAATAAAACGAAATGTCACATTCAAATCATAATCATTTCACTTTTTCTCTAATAAAAGTTTTAAAAAAAAACTAAAATAATCAACCCAAACAAACTTTTTAATCCCAACTAAACAAAATCTCAACTCTAAAAAGCCAACTAATTTTTTTTTGCCAAACCACAACATAATATAGATATAATATTTATTGGTGTGCCAGTTTTCTAATTGAATCTTAGTGTAATGGGTGCAAGCCACGCACCCATTAAACTGAAAGACTAAAATCTTCATTGTCTGCTTGGTTTGTATGATATTTGGTAGCTTACCTAACTAAAGACTTAGTGTGATTTGATTGTTTCCATCATGTAAACATAAATTGGATGTAAAATACAGAAAATTTTCTATTGTTGATAGATATTGACCCTTTGGGGCTTTGTCATTGAAAAGATGAATATTATCAGAATTTGATATGGAAAAACAAAACCATGGTGTATTAATTTGTTAATCTACTCTCAGAAAGACACAGCAGTGTGGGGATCGAAGGGCTGAACCTGTCAAACTTTGAGCAGTCAATGGCACCAACAACAACTGTAATTCAAGATTTCCGGTATATATATGAACTGTCGTTTTTATTCCGTTTTTATTACGTCCATGTTATCTTAGGTTAACAACAATGTGATTTGGGATTGCAGGATATTTGTTGGAACATGGAATGTGGGTGGAAAAGCTCCCCATCCTGAGCTCAACCTTGAGGATTTCTTGCAGGTTGAGGGCTCTTCAGATATATATGTTTTGGGGTATTTATGATGATTAACTCACAACATTTTTCCACTTCCAACTTTTTTAGTCATACAAATAAAGAAAATTATACGTTACGCGTACTAAAATTTTTGTTTTGTGTTTTGGTGTATAATAATTCAAGATTTCAGGAAATAGTTCCTTTAAGCGCAGGAAACGTTCTGGTGATCGAGGACAACGAGCCTGCAGCGAAATGGCTTGCGCTCATAAACCAAGCACTTAACAAACCAAGTCATAATGACTCTATTAACTCTAGTGAATCAGGCGGTGGTACATCAAAGCACTCTAACAATTCAAAGGAATCAAAGTCCAACTTCTTCCGGAAGCCTTCTCTCAAAGTACTTAGTCGGAATCTGAGGGCCGATAATGGGCTTCTCAAGGCCTGCAACTGCCATTTGAACACACAGGTCTCAAACAGGCGGAGGCCGAGAAAGCTTAGTGATCCCAGTGCTTCTTCTCTAGTCCAGCGTGATTCAAGTGTCGATGAATTCCTCTCCATAGCAGAATTAGCTACTACCTCGCTAGACACAACCGCCATGAGTTACCGGCTTATAGCATGCAAGCAAATGGTGGGAATCTTTCTCTCAATTTGGTCTCGGAAAGAACTGGTGCATCACATTGGCCATCTCAGAGTCTCCAATATTGGAAGAGGAATCATGGGTTGTCTTGGCAACAAGGTTTGTTCAATTGAATGTTACTTACTACTAGGTGCATGCATCCCCCCTTGGTTTCACCCTCTATGAATGTGAAGTCAATACTCAATTATTCAACATTGAAATTTAAGAGGATAGATGGCACACATTTATTTATTTTTATAGAAAAAAGAGTAAATTATAATTGAGATTTGTTTAAAATATAAATTGCCTTTTAAAATTACATTATGCCAATTTGAAGTTTTTATTTTCATAATAAATGGTCCATTTTATTAATAAATTATCAAGTCAATAAACAGTTTTTAATGAGCGGAAAGAATTCAAATGAGTTGGTTTATATTGTTGTGCTCCAGGGGTGTATATCAATAAGCTTGTCATTGCACCAAACAAGCTTTTGCTTTGTTTGCAGTCATTTGGCTTCTGGGGAGAAGGAGGGAGATGAGCTAAAGAGGAATGCAGATGTAGCTGAGATCCTAAAAAGCACACAATTCCAAAAGATCTGCAAAAATCCAAATCGGAAAATCCCAGAAAGAATTATCGATCATGAGTAAGTACTTCGATCACCACCTTCATTCAGATTCCATATATCCAAATCACAAAAATTACATGAAGGATAGGCTATGCTTACTATAATTTTCATTTACAATCTTATATGACACTTTATCTACTGCAAACTGTACCCGCCCTCTGTTTTTTTATTTGTGAAAAACAACTCTCTTTGTTTTTAATTTTTAAAATTCACTTTTCAGAAAATTCAACTTGTTCGTTTTTCATATTTTTTTATTTTCACTGAATTTTTTTAATATTTTAAGAAATTATTTTGATTTTTAGACACACCTAACATAAAGACATTTAGAAAGTATAATACTTGTGAAAAAAATCTTTAAAAAATTCACTAAATGTCAAAAATATAAAAAATATAAAAATTCAGTACATTTTTTTGTATTTTTGTGTATTGATTAATTTTTTAAAATATTTTTTCACAAATAATTTACCATTTAGATACATTTAAGTAAGGTACGTCTAAAAAAATTAAAAAATTACTTAAAATTTAAAAAATATTCACTAAAAATAAAATAAACACGAAAAATAAAAAATTCAATTTTTAAAAAACTAAAACTAAACACACCGTAGTTTTGAATCTCTCTCTTTCTTTCATTCATCTGATCTATTTGTCAGTGGCCTGCCCTATGTTTTTTTATTTGCTTGGTTAAAGTTTTTTAAAAACACTTTTCAGAAAATTTTACTTTTTTTTTCATATTTTTTTATTTTTACTGAATTTTTTTAATATTTTAAGTAATTTTTTTAATTTTTAGACATACTTAACATAAATATATCTAAAAAATAAAAAAATTTGTGAAAAATACCTATTAAAAATTTACTAAATACTAAAAATATAAAAAAAAAATACTAGAATCCAGTATATTTTTTTGTATTTATTAATTTTTTAAAATATTTTTTTATAAATTTTTTACTTTTTAGATGCATCTAAATAAAGTACATTTAAAAAAATTTAAAAAATTAAAAATTTTAAAAAATTAAAAATATTTATTAAAAATAAAAAAAAAACATGAAAATCAAAACTTTTAAAAAATTTAATTCAAAAACTTCAAACCAAACGCATATTAATCTTGAATCTGTCAGAGACGAAAAGGTGTTTGTGGAAGTTTTGAGTGGGAAGAGTCAGAGATGAAAAGATGTTTGTGGAAGTTTTAGAGTTGGGGAGGTTGAAATGTAGGATGAAACGTGGGTATGTGAGGGATGTGAATGTATTTATTTATTTATTTATTAGGGTTGGTTTGGGATATTTTAAAAAAGTGTATTTTTTTATTTATTAATTTATATGAGTTGGGTTGAGTTTGATGTGATGTGTTAGAAAGGTAATGTGATTTAAATAAAGTGATGTGACTTAAATAAGATAGTAACTTTTTAACTTTTTATATTATTTAGGTTATGTCAAACTTAACCTAAATTTTATGCGTGGAAGTTTCTAGAGACCAAATTTAAGTTTTACCAAATTTAAATTTTAATAGTATGAATAATCCATGGTTGAGAATTTGCCACATTATAAAAACAAATGGTAAGAAAAGTATTGCTTGATTATATATTATTGTCTTTACTTCCTTTTTATTGGGTTTCTAATTAGTAATTATATATTACCATCTTTCTTGTGTCTAACATTGATTGCAGTCGAGCAATTTGGTTTGGCGACTTAAATTATCGGGTATCTTTGAGCTACGAGGAAACAAGGCTTTTGTTGGAGGATAATGATTGGGAGTCCCTCCTAGAGAGAGATCAGGTTTGTTGTTTATGTTACAAAATCAATTTGTAAAAATAGGGTCCAACTTAGTTTCTCTTTTGTTTTCTCTCTGTTGGATTGCATGCTATCTAGCATTTGCTTTGTGGATAGCTCGATGCTCTTCTTTAATCATGCTTTTTATATGCTTTACCTCATTTTTTTGATCGACAAAAATCATTTGTTAGATGATTAACACTTTGAAGGAGTTGAACTTCCAATATACCAATGCACCTATCTCTTAGTCAATGGATTTATATAATTTTGATCTTAGCGTTGCATATTTTAATGGTAAAAACTAGCTACTTACAAAGTCTACATTTGGGTCATAAATAACCATAGCCATAGCGACTAAGAAATAGAAACCATTTAAATCATGTGTTCTTTAGTTGTTCATTTGATAAAGTAATGGCCCTTTAATTGGGAATCTCATATTTTGATCTTTCTCCTTAGGATGCTACAATTTTAATTGAAACAATTTCATGGCGATGCCTTATGAATGCAATGTAAGATCAATCAAAGGAGGCATCCGTTTGTTTTCGAGCTTTTGATTTATTTGAAACATACGCCAACCCAGTTGAAATATGCTTTATGAGTAATGATGCTTTTTGCCTCAACTTTTTGTGTTGTTTGATGTATTGTTGTAGTACTCTTTGTAGTTGGATTCACAATTTTTTTTTTTCTAGTAACAAATTTTTTCTTTAGCCCAAAGTACTCTGCTTGGTAGATCACAAAGTATGGATTTTACATTTGCTTCATATTAATGGAGATGGAGATTTTTACACACAAACTTGGAAATTTTTGTTTTAGTTTGTTTATCTTGATTAATAAATTTTGTCGAATAATTTTAAAGCGTAATGCTTGAAATTGTTTAATTGACCCTTTCTTAATTGTTGAGCGCAGTTGAATATGGAAAGAGAAGCAGGAAGAGTGTTTGATAGGTGGAATGAGGGAAGGATCTTCTTTGCCCCAACTTACAAGTACTCGCACAACTCAGATTCCTATGCTGGCGAGACTGTCAAATCCAAGAAAAAAAGGCGAACACCAGCATGGTCTCTCTCTCTCTCTCTCTCTCTCTCATAAAACACACACAAGAGGGTACTAGAAAGACTGAATTGCATTTTTTGAAAACACACACAATGTCAACTGGTGGTGATATTTTGGTGGTGTTCTTGTTTATTTTTTATCAACATTTTTTTATAGGGGTTGAGTATTAAACGTGATTAATTACTTCAAATTGGGAGTCTTGATCGGTTTAATTTGATGTTAAATTTCAGGTGTGATAGGATATTATGGCATGGTAGAGGCATTGAACAATTGTCATATATTCGTGGGGAATCCAGATTTTCGGATCATAGACCGGTGTGTGCTGTTTTTGCTGTCGAGGTAGAGAAAAGGAGTCTAAGCAAAAAGTTTAGAAAGGGTTTCTCTTGTGCCACTAGATTCGAATTTGAAGAATGTATACCACAAAGGCACAGTTTCTATGAGTTTTAATCGAGTTCTCAAACCTTGTATATATATAGGGTTTTTTTTTTCGAGAGTCTTGGGATGAAATTAAGAAGGATCTCTTAATATTAGTTCTTGACTACATAAATCTTTGTATTTGTTTTTCTCCGTTTTTAAAAGCAATAGAAAATATATAACCAAAGATTTCAAGCATGCAACAAGGAAATTAACTGATTGCAATCAAAAGCCAAGTTTAAGAAGTATTTTGTGAGTGATTTCATTTTTCATCTGAAGCAAATTAGTCATTCATAGGTTATGTGTTTGATAGTCTTTGTAGAGAAGTGTTGGTACTGTTTTTCTGGTTTGATTGCTACAGTTTGAGACAAAATTCCAATTCATAGGCTATGTGTTTGGTAGTTGTCTTTGTAGAGAAGTGTCGGATCTATCTCTGAATGGGATCATTTGTCTCCATCATTACAACAAAATTCATTAGCTACGTCTACTAGTGTGCTATTTCCAATTCCAAAGCGAGGTAACAATCATAGGAATACGTATTTCTGAATGGGATCATTTGTCTCCAATTTTTTTATTTTTTATTTTTTATTTTTTATTTTTAATTAAGAGGTTGATTTAGTGGACAAAACTTAGAATCTAGAGATATACTTCTTTTAGGTTTCAAGTTCAATATTCATTAGTATCAATAAATTTCTTGGGACTATATCTTGCCCTACTTTAAATGGAACCCCCCCCCCCCCTCCGGCGTAAGTGAATGGTGGGATTGACGAACTTCTTGGGGCCATGTCTTGTCCTATTTTAAATGGGCCCTCGTAAGTAAACTTCTTAGGCCATGTCTTGTCCTATTTTAATTGGGGCTTCGTAAGTGAATGGTGGGATTGATTCCAGAATTAGTTGAGGTGCATAAGTTGGACCAGACATCCAATTATAAAAAAAATAAAATAAAAATTCTCTTCTTATTATAGGCTGTGATCAAGGTTTTGAAATCCGGACCGGACCGGCCGGTTCAACCGGTGACTGGATGGGGTTCCGGTCCGGTTAGCCCTCTTAAACCGGCCAATTGCAAAAACCGGGCTATTTATTGAAAACCGGTTGACCCGGTCACGGGTTGATCGAACCGGTCCAACTCCTTTTTTTTTTTTTTTTTTTTTTGCAGTTAATATAAGAATATAAGAAAATTTTAATTTGAAACTCTTTTTTAAGGGTCTCCTCTTGTGAGGAATCCCATTAAGAGCTTTGATGAAATTATTGTGAAAGTCTTCACCTATTTATAAGAAAAAAATACTTTCAAAAAGACTCAAGAAATCCATGTGGGATTCAATCAAATGTATTGGAGAGAATATTGAAATTTTGATATCCCTCCAAAATTTTTGCTCTCCTTTCAATCAAATTATTTGAATTAAAATCATATGGAGGGAATATTAAATATTTGATTTCATCTTCCAAAATTGAAATTAATAATATTTCAAAATATATTATTATATTTTTCAGTAAAAAAATATTAAGACAAATATTTAAGATAATTTAATATTTTTAATATTTTTAATTTATAATTTTATTACTTATATTTTTATTTAAATATAATTTTAATATATTTATTACGTCACGGTTCGACGGGTTGAACCGATGACCCGTCCACCTGATCTTTTTTTCGATTTGTTCACCGATCCGATTTTTAAAACATTGACTATGATGTGTTGAAATAATTATATTTTAATTGGGATTTGGCAAATCATTGAATGGAGAGTGTTGAGGACGAGAAATAGAAAAAATATTATATCCCCTATCGTATGGAACAAGAAGGGACTTGTTATTGATGGTATCTCAGTTGTCCCTTCTCTATTTTGGAGTTCTTATAATGGGTATTTTAGAAAGTTAGTAAAAAATTAATTTTTAGCTTTTTATTAAGCTTTTAACTTTTTTGGAAAGTGATTTAAGAAGTTGGTAAAAAGTTGACTTTTTACTTTTTGATTTAATATTTGTTTATGGTGTCAAATCACTTTAAAATGGCCAAAATACCCTTACCAAACTTATGAAATTTACGTTTTTCCCATGTGTGTTTGATCACTTTTTTTTTATTGTAATATTAAAATTCAAGGAGGGTAATTATGTAATTTGATAAACTTGCGTTTTACCTCTTCCCAAATGATGTTTGTTGCGTTTTACAAAGCATTGCGTTTTTTCCCATAAAATGAAAATACCGCTTTTTGTGTATTTTCCCAAAACGGCACAATGTAGTGTTACATCATCACAAAAATCTCTTATAAAAATATCTTTAGGATATCTACTAGCTAGTCTTATTGAACCAAATTAATTACTCAGAAGTCTTGTTGACCTTTTAAATACACCATTAAGTCAGGTGTCTTTATTTACACACGACATTTCATCTCAAGGTACACTATTAACTAATTTATTTTTTATTACAATATTAACCTAATATAAAATGATCACAAAGGACAAAGGGTTATGATACACACCTTACATAAAATTACCATAAAGGATAATAATGAATACAATATACACATCTCTTCTTAAATGTTACTTACATATCATATCTCTCAATAATCCAAAAACCCTAAAACAAAAACCAAAAATCCTTAAAGAAACAATCAAAAATATATGTATTATTGAAGATTTTGATCGGACTGAATGATGGATGCATCTTGTAATATTGGTTTGGAACAATGGGGCAAGAAAAATGTTAGTTTTTCATTTATTTATTTTTTTTCATGTACTTATTGAGTGGTAAACCGTTTGTATTCGTTCGGATACCCAAATTCGAACAATGTACTCATGTTCGACTATCTAAAACCAAACAAGTTCTAATTGTTCGATTTTCTATTGTCAAACATAGTTCACATGTTCGGTTAATAAGTTCCGAACTTATAACATTTGTTCGATTTTCAACAGTCAAACGTTTAAATTTAGCTCAACTTTGTATTTCGAACGCTTACAATAATTTTTTTTTTTTTTTGGTTTTTCCAGAACTATGCATCCATAGAATGCAGAATGTTGGATCTGAGTGTCTTCAGCACGAATGGAGACCGGTTTAGACTAGTTCCCAAACCTCTAGGATGACAATGAAATAGAGAATGGAGGGAGACGTTCACAACATGTGTGTTTTTGAAGTGGAGGTGTGTATTACAGAAAATATAGAAGATTGAAAATTGTGGGTGGGGTGTGTAAATGAATAAGGGTAAAGATGGAAAATCGTAAATGGGGTGTGTGAGTAATGGTAAAGATGGAAGATTGTGGTGTGTATTGCGCAAATTTCTTATTTATCAAATTACTAAAGGTATGCTTTGAGTAGTGGTGTGCCTTGAAATGAAAGGTGGTGTGTAAATAGAGGCACCCATTAATCCTCAACTGTCTATATTACCCTCACTACACCTACCGACACCATTAAGTTATTCTTTGTTGTCATCAATGGTGCTCGCATCAACTACCGTCCTTGTCCTCCTTCCTCGCTGCCATTATCGCTCACCCCACACCACTGTCATCATCCCTCGTTGATTGCCATCAACATCACCGTTGTTGCCACAATCCTCCATTACCAATCTATTGTCTTTGATAACGAACTTTGTCGATAACTTCAGATCTAGGTATTTTCAATGCAGATATACTATCTTCAACTCCAATCTAGTACTGTACATGGTTTTCCAGTGAGATCAAGACTTTTTAAAAGACCATCGCCGCCTCCACTGTCGTCATTGTCAGCGACCTTAATCGGCATCTTCTTCTATTTTCACCATTGCTTCCACCTCCACCGACATCTTCACCTCCACCTTCGCCTCCACCGACGTCTTTACTTTCACTTCCACCGTCGTTGCCGACCACTACCGCCTCTACCTCCATAGTCGTCATCGCCTTTACCTCTAGATCTAGGATCTAGGCTTTTTGCTGTCGAGTCTTCTCTCTCTCTCTATATATATATATATTGGAGAAGATCCCAGTGATAAATCTGTTTAAACCAATGATAAATTTGTTTAAACCAGTGATAAATTTGTTTAAACTAGTGACAAATCAGTGATGAATTTGTTTAAACCAGTGATAAATTTGTTTTAACTAGTGATAAATTTGTTTAAACCAGTGATAAATCAGTGATAATTTTGTTTAAACCAGTGATAAATTTGCAGTATAGGGGTAAAAATGAAAAACATTGTTTGATATTTTTGGATAGGACCAACTGGGTAATAAGAGCGGTCCATAGGATCGGCTCGTAAGTCCCCCAATATCTTTTCATAAACTTTGACTGATAAAAATCTATTCACTTGTACTGCAGTCGGTCAAAGTATGAAGAGGTGTTTTGGAACTCTTATAATGTAGTGTTACATCTTCACAAAAATCTCTTATAAAAATATCTTTTCATAAACTTTGACCGATAAAAATCTATTCACTTATACTGCAGTTGGTGAAAGTACAAAGAGGTGTTTTTAAAGGAGATTTTTATAGAAATAAATCATTTTCCAATATATTATTAATCTTATATTTTTAGATCATTTAACTTGGTGGTCGGGTGATTATTTAAGTTGTTTATATAAACATTTATTTAGAAAGTTGATACTAAAAAAAAAAATTGGGTTTGAGTCATTTGGAGTTAATGATGGTTGACTATCCAAAATATAGAGTATGATATAAGTCTAGGCTTGATATAATATAAGTTTAGAAAATGGAATTGCATTTTCATTTTCATTTTTATTTTCTTTTTTATTTTTCTTATTAATTTTGTCCAAAACGTGTATTTAAATAAAAATAAACAGATTCATATTTAATTAAATTTAAATTACAGAATAAGAAATCATGAAATTAAATCATACTAAAGATTATAACTTAATAAACAGAAATATATAACAAAATAAAATACTCAAATAAGACAAGGAAGCAAAACAGTGTAGTCTCCTAAGGAAAATAAAGTATTACAAATTACATATGAACATATTTGTTAATCATATGTGAAACATATAATCTATTTTAAGATTGTTGTATAAAAGGTATAATCAAATTAAATATGCAGATTCATACATGAAATCATAGAACTACTTTATGTAGGAGACTACAAATTGAAGCACAGAAATATGCAAAACATTCAGAGTGACACAAACAAAAAGGGAGATTTCTTTTTATACACAAGGGAAGAGGGAAGGTTAGAATTCAATTATGCAAAACTGAAGACACAAATGCAGCAAAACTGATGGTACACACATATAACTGAAGACACAAATTCAGAAAAATTGATGTATAAATATATACGTGTATATCTGCAGCCACTTACTGACCTAGGCCAAAAAAGATTAGCCACCAATCTGGTTAAGTCCAAACCTAATCCATTCCAGCAAACTTTAAGCCTCCAACCCAATATCCACGGGCCCAGACCTCGCTTGGTCGGATTTTGCATAACCAACTTTAATTATAGTCTTGGCCCAAGCTCACACTTGGAGGATCCATAACTCATTTTTTTGGAAATTTTGGATGTCTCAAAGGGTTCATGCTCTTATCAAAAACTTTGGATTTAAATACTTATCAATACTTTCTTCTACAATCAATGTGAGATAGGTGGTTACACTCCATTCTCAATACCTCATTCATGAGGCCAACTTTATGAGATAATTTCTCATTCAATTCTCAATAATTTTTGTGTCTTTTTTTTTTTTTTTTTTTTTTGCGGTGATACTACATGCACCAATTAGTGTACCAACTAGTGTACCAACCCTAATTATGATATTATTATTGACCCCACCAATTAGTATACTAACAGTTACTTTTGATTAAAATATAAAATAAAATAAAAAGCTTAAGGGCTCGTTTGACAAGTAACTGTTTTAGTCTAAAAGTTATAAAGTTACGCCAAGTTTGGCATCCCAATATAAGTGCACTTATTTCATCTTTTTATCTTTTTTGGGTCACATCAATCAACATCTCCTCTCTACTTTTTCTACACATAATACAAGAAAAGTCAAAAAGTGCACTTATTCTAAACTTCCCAAACTTGGCGTTACTAAAAAAATCAAAAAACTTATAACATATATCAAAAAGTCAAAGATTCTATTTTTTCTCTACTTTTTACACATCTTTTTGAAAAAAGTCAAAAAATCACCCTAAATATACTAATTTTTTAACTCATATTTTAATTAAAAAATTAAAAAATTACTAAAATAACTTATCCCCAAACCAGAAATAAGTGTGGATCTAGCATCCCTCAAGACTCGAAGCACCTGGTGTGAACTACGATATTTCCTAATCAGAAAATCCCGAAAAAAAGTACACAGAGATGAAGGGCAGGACCTGTGCAGATAGATGCAACCTGACACCACCCACGTGCTTGCTGTACTGGGAACATTTTGTCCCCCACTACTATACAATAATGTTCAAAAAGCCAAATAAAGAGAATGAAAACAAACCTAATTAAAATTTATTTAAAATATAAATTTTTTTATTATTTTAAAAATTAAATTCTATCCCTTTAAATTTTTAGCCGTATAATAAATAAATTATATTATTAATAAATTATTAAATCAGTTAATAATTTTTAATAATATCAAAAATATATTTTAATTAATAATTTAAGTAATTTATTATTGTGTAGGAAAGTAATTAGAAATTTTATTTGATTTTATTAATTTTGTTAAATAAAAAATTTAGACAATGAGATATTTATGATTTTCAAAATCATATGAGATAATTTATTTTTTAAACAAATTTCAAATAGTATATTTATAATTTATCCTAATTATTATAATGGTTGAGATTTTAAAACCTGAAAATGTAATGGGACTAGAATTCTGGCGTATAAAAATGATATGATAATATTAATATTGTAGTTAAATATATTTTATGAGTTCTTTACTTCTAATGATTGGTTTAAATTTCTCTCACATCATTTTGTACATATTTTTTTATATAAAATATTATTGTTAATTTATAAAATTTTATATGTTCATCATTAATCTTTAAAATATAATTTTTATTTTAGAAAAAATTAGTGAAACATTCATCTCCAACTTTGTATAGTAGGAAAGGTCCAATATATATATATATATATATATATATTTTTTTTTTATTAACTAAGATCCCTCAACATTTTTATAAAGAAAATTCGACTCAGATAAATTTTGTCTACCTCAGAGAAATTTCGGCCCCGACTTAGAAAAATTTTAAAATTTCTCTAAGTCGAACAAAATTTCTCTTAGTCAAATTTTTTCTATAGAAATATTGAGGAACTTTAACTACTATGAAAATATTATATATTCTTTATTTTATAAAATATTAATATTATAGACCTTAAAAAAAATTCTCCTTTATTTTAGGGCAAACTTCACTTTACCCCCTTATGGTTTAGGCCATGTGCGGCTTACTCCCTTGACGTTTAAATATCATCACATAACCCCCATGTGGTTGATGGAGTAAAGTGCACAGTTAACACTATTAATAGTAGACGTAAAAAAACCAATTTGCCCTTGTATATATATATATATATATCTAACCTTACTTATTATTTTCACTTCTAACAGTCGTGCATATGAGAAGAGAAAATGGGAGATGTACGATTGAACAAAATCACAAAAATCAAAATCAAGTTCATTCAGAGATCATGCCTGTTTGTATTGGAATTTAATGGTGTAGGTGAGAAGCATGGGGTTCATTCAGCCTAAATCATCATGATTCGACAGTCAAAGATCGCAAATGGCTCTCGATCGAATCAAATTATGAGTTCAAAATAGAAATGGGTTTGGATCCGAACTGGTTTTATGCCGAATTCATTCGTCGAATGGGATGTGAGAGCACCATTAGAGGTAGGGGTGCAAACGAGCCGAGCCGAGCCGAGCTTTGCTGGGCTCGAGCTCGGCTCGTTAAGCTATCGAGCTCGTTTATTGAGCTCGAGCTCGGCTCGATAAAGGACTGGGCTCGAGCTCGGCTCGGCTCGTTAATTTTTGTCGAACTCGAGCTCGGCTCGGCTCGGCTCGATAAATTTTTTTTAATATTATTTATATTATTTAAATATAAATTTTTAAATAAAAAATAATATTTATATTATTTAATATATAAAAAATGTATTTATATTATTATTTATATATATATTTATATATTTATATATTATTTAATATATAAATAATATATTTATTATATAATTTAATTATAGATAAACGAGCCGAGCCTACCGAGCCGAACACAGTCGAGCTCGAGCTCGGCTCGTTAACGAAACGAGCCCAATAATCGAGCTCGAGCTCGGCTCGTTTACTAAACAAGCCGAGCCGAGCCGAGCCCTTACCGAGCCGAGCCGAGCCTGTTCACGAACAGCTCGGTTCATTTGCAGCCCTAATTAGAGGTGATATATGAAGTGTACAAAGACGATCAAAATGACAATGTCTTGGACGAGAAAGAAGAGAGATATCCATCGCTGTGAATTATTTAGGTGCCGTTTGATAACATTTACGTTTTCAGTTTATACTTACAAAATTTTAAAAAACTCAAATAAAAACTTGTTTGGTAAATTTTTGATTTATAAATCAATGGTCCCAGTTTATAAATTTGACCAAAAAATGTAAACTCAAAATATAAGTTTACGTTTTGAGTTTTCAGTTTTTTTTTTTTTTTTTTACCACCCAACACTAGCTACCACCCGCCACCATTTTCCACCACCGTCTTCCGCCACCATCACCCCACCACCTCCACCCCACCACCACCTGCCACCACCACTCACCACACCACCCCCACCACACCAGCCACCTGTCACCATCACCCCACCACCAACACCCGTGACCCACTCACCACCACCACCCACCCTCCCACCACCACTACACCACCCACCACCCATCTGCCACCCACCCACCCGCTACCACCCACCATTCGCCCACTACCATCCACCGCCCGCCGCCACCTATCCGCCACCATCACTCACCACCTACCTGCCACCACCATCCACCACCCGCCACCACCACCCACCACCAGCCACCTGCCACCACCCGTCACCACCACCTACCACCCCACCACCACCACCCACCGCCACCACCTGCCACCACCACCCCCCACTCGCCACCACTGTCGCCGCCACTACCACCCATTGCTACCACCCACCACCCCAGCTACCATCACCCACTCACCCACCACCACCACCCATCCGCCACCACCCACCACCACCCGCCATCCGCCACCCACTTGCCACCATCACCCACCACCCGCCACCACCACTACCACCCGTCACCTCACCCACCCAACACCACCAACCACCACTCATAACCACCTGCCATCCGCCATCCACCTGCCACTACCACCCGCCACCGTCACACCACCCACCACCACCCACCACCCACCACCACCACCACCCGCCACCACTACCCACCCGCCACCACCCTCCATCCGCCACCCACCTGCCACCGCTACCCACCACCCCAACACCACCACACACCACTACCACTACACTCGCTACCACCCACCACCCGCCATTGTCACCCACCACCCACCCACTCGCTACCATTTTCTACCACCGTCTTCTGCCGCCACCACCACCCGTCATCATTTTTCCACCCACCATCTTCTGCCGCCAGCCACCGCCACCACCGCCACCACTTCACCATTTTTTTTTTATATTTTTAAATTTTTTTAAATATTTTGTCTAAACCAAACCCGTTTGTAATTTATATTTTTCTAAAAATAAACAAAAAATAAACAAAAAACAGTTTATAAAATTTTTGTAAATATAAACTGAATACGTAAACGTTACCAAACAGGGCCTTAGGAATTTAGTATTTAGATTTTAAATTGATTTGTAGAATATTGAATGATTGGAGAATATATATACATTTACAGGCTTATAAATATACATATATATAACAGATTATATAATATATATTATTCACTATTCATATATATGTTGTGATACAATTTGCAGGTTAATATTTATACATATATGTATGTTAGAGTTGGTGATTTAAACTTTGTTTTCCATTTTATTTACTTGTTAGGACAATTGTATTACTGGAGAGTCGGAGATTTGGAGATAGAAGAGAGCTTTGTGTGGATATTGATGAGTTAGGAAAATTCCTCAAAGTTGAGAGTGAGTTTCCATTCGTGTTGTGCTTCCCTCCAAGTAGAGGCAGTGTTGTTTGGGACAAAGGGTCTAAGGGTAGGTTTTGGAAATTCATGATGAAGATGAGGGCATTTTGGTCATTTAATTTGGAGAAAAAAAATCATATTTTCATGCCCATTTGCATATTAGGCGCGTGTTATGCACGGCTTGTTAGAAATATATGGAAAAACTAACTGTGTACTTTACTCCATCAACTATAGGGGGGTTATGTAGTAATATTAGAACGTCAGGAGGGTAAGCCGCACATGGCCTAAACTATAAGAGGGTAAAATAAAATTTACCCTTTATTTTATCTATACTAATGTGGTAGACAATTGAATTTTAATTAGTTAATTCATAAACAAATCAATAACTGGCATTCAACTATCCACCTTAGTGAGAATCAATTTAAGAGTGATATACTTAACCGAAAATTATCATTAAGTCCTGGAGTTTCATGAGAAGTTGCATACATGAAGTTGTTGATAAATGAGAAATTTTAATATCACAGGGATTGTTTGGCATTTGCTTTTATTGACATTTTTCATTTTTAGTGATGCACCAATAAATCCCAAATTAATAACTTATGCACTGTTTAGTCCTAAAAGTTTTCTTATAGACTGAAAGGTCCCATTACAATGTTAATAACATCAGATATAATGTTAATACCATCAGAGTCATGTTAACAAATATTAGATTTCAAACATTTAATGTTATCATCAAATTTCAATAATGTTTGAAAATATATGATGAAATAAAACATCTAATGTTCATCAGATTTCAATAAATTTTGAAATTATAGAATGAAATATCAGATCATTTACATCATTTACATCATGCTGATGTAAAAATGGGACTAAATGGAGCATAAAAAAACTTTTAGGACTAAATGGTTCAACGTTTCAAAAATTAGGACTTATGGGTAAATTTTCCTTTTGTTTTTTAGTTTTAAAAAGTTTAAAACGATCAGAATTTACTCGACTAGATCAGCCAATAAATAAAAAATAAAATTTAAAAATTTACTAGGGCACAGAAAAAATCCAAAAATGCTACTTTTTTTTAACTTTTTATTCTTCTCTTTAGTAAATTTTTTTTAATTATTTTTTTAATTATTTTCTTTTTACTTTTAAAATTTTTCTACACTAGACATATTTAAAAAATAAAGATGAGGGATTATGTCCTATTTATAAAATTGTTTGCCACACTATTAATTTGGATCACCTGCTAATATGGTATGATACAGCCCTCAATAATTAGTTTACGAATAATACTATACAAATAAAAAAAAAATTCATATATAATGGCATCCCCATTGGTCCATCCTATTTTTACCTTAAAATATTATTAAAAATTGATTCCTTATTTTATTGAGTCACTCTTTCATCTACTTATTCAAATAAACTCTCTATTTTTTCTCTATTCTATTAAAATATTATTTTCAATTATTTTAAAATTTGAATTGTGAATTTTGTTTAATAATAAAATAATTATTACAAAAAATTTGCAATAATGTAACTGTAGTAACTCTTATATTTGGAGGCATCAATGCTAGAGACCCATATTTTAAACCCGCAAAGACATCCATAATGATGTGATAAGGGTGATAGGTCACATGCCATTAATTATTTAATTAATAAAAATTGATACTCGCCAAATTATATCATTATAAGTTGAATTATGAAAAATTTACCAAAGTTAAATATTTTCCTTTGACAAGTTGGATAAAGGAATTTTGGGGATTTTTTTTTTGACAAAAGAACTCCTTGTTTTGGCTTAAAAAATAATATAAAAGAGCTGATGAAGACGCTCTAATTTTCATATACAATAATATAATTCATTTTAAACATTTTATTTGTTTTGATAAGTTAAAAATTAATTTTTTTTAAAAAAAAAATATAAAAATAAAGAGTAGATTCAAAAACTAAAAAGTGACAAATAAGATAGATTTATATGATATCACGCGCCCCTCCATCATTACCTGTCAAATCGGTGTCTATATAAAGACACATACACACCAGCAAAATCTTCATTTCCATCCTTCCACAATAAACCCTCCCCTCCCATCATATAGATCTCAGATATATATACATATATATATTGAAGCACCCAAAAACAAAAATAAAAAGATACAGAGCCAAACGCCATGGGAGCACTCAACCGTCTCTGGTTTCATTTCTTCATCGTTTTCGCAGCCACCACCATCGCCCGATCCGTAAGCTAATCTCTCATTTTCCATTTCGATTCTGTGATACATTTTTATATATATATATATATATGAATGCAGGATGATTGTGTGTATACGGTGTACGTAAGAACGGGTTCGATCGTAAAAGGAGGGACGGACTCGATCATCAGCCTGACCCTGTACGATGCAAAGGGGTGGGGTATTCGGATTTCGGATCTAGAGGATTGGGGGGGGCTGATGGGCCCGGGCTACAACTACTTCGAGAGAGGAAATCTGGACATATTCAGCGGGAGAGGCCCGTGTTTGACTGGGCCGGTGTGCGCCATGAACCTGACTTCGGACGGGTCCGGTCCACACCACGGCTGGTACTGTAACTATGTCGAGGTGACCACAACTGGGGCCCACACCACTTGCGCTCAGCAGCTCTTCACGGTTGAGCAATGGCTCGCCACCGACACTTCCCCCTATCAGCTCACCGCCATCATGGATAACTGCGATGCTGATAACAACGCTCCTAGGGATGCTGATCGCCTTCACGTCATCGACGCTCATCGTCGTCGTGGGCCTCTGTCTATTTCTATTGTGTGACAACATTTTAATTTAATTACTAGTTATTATATGTGATGTGTTGTTGTTTAATAGACTTGAAAGTAGTGTTTGGGTGTGGTGTGGGTGTGTGATCTGTGTTAGTGTTGCCACTCATTTTCATTTTCTTAATAATAATGTGTATTAATAATTTAATGAGCTATTCTACCACATATCTATCACTTACATTCCGTAATTAAACTCTGTTTGTGCTTCTCCATGACTATTGATAATAAAAGCTTTGTTATTGCCAAACCTAACTTTCCTTAACTAATTTTTTGGGTAAATTAGGTAAATAGTCATGATATTTTATACGATGGGTTAATTTAGTTTCTGTAGTTTGCATTTGTTTGATTTTACTCCTTAATTTAATGGATTGTGTCATTTTAGTCCAATAAATAACGGTTGTTAAGTTAATTTAACGGAAGGTCAAATAATGTGTCAATTTGGTCCTTGTACTTTACACGATGTGTCAATTTGGTCTTGTAGTTTCAATTTTTTCGATTTTGACAAGGACTAAATTGACACTTTGTGAAAAATACAAGGACCAAATTGACACATTGTTTGATTTTTCGTTAAATTAACTTAACTACCGTTATTTATTGAACTAAAATAATACAATTCGTTAAATTAAGGAACAAAATCGAGCAAATCAAAACTACACGGACCAAATTAATATATCGTGTTAATTACAGGGACTATTTACATAATTTTTCCTAATTTTTTTGACCATTGTTAAATTTTAGTATTTTCTAGATTGGAAACAATGTTTACTTATATAATTAAAATTATTATTATTATTATTTTTTAATTTCTACATCTTTTATTACGGAATCTACCTATAATGTTTTCATTTGTTATTTACGAATATATATATATATATAAATAGTGTGTATTTACACCTTTTAAGTCTTCTCTCCTTATATTGTCAGTGTTTATTTTTGTATTTAAAATAAAAAAAAATTAATAAATGAAGAAAAAAATTATTATCACTTAAGTGACTCACAATATATAATAAATATTTTATTTTATTTTATTTATTCAAATTATACATCTCGTTTGTTCTAACCATTAATTTATGTATATATATATAATTCAATGACCCAACAAAGCTCTCGCCTAAGGAATGATGAGAACTAGGAGTGGGCGCGGGTCGGTTGCGGCCACGAAACTTTCAATCCGCCATCTGTCCGTCAGATTGGCGGATTGAAGAAAATCAATCCGCATCCGTCCGCCAATCCGGCGAATGTGGATTGAGCGGATTGGCGGTTTGGCGGATGGATGCGAATCGGTTTGGCGGTTTAAAATTTTATAAATTTTCAATATAATTTAACTTGTGCACTTCCTCAAAAAAAAAAAGAAAGAAAGTATTACATTCAATGACTTAAAAAAGTATTACAATCACTGTATGCCTTATCTAAAGAAAGAAAGTTTGAAACTTTAGAATATCACGATCACTGCATGTCTCATCCACATATTACAATCACAGCATGATTCATCCACATAAAGTATTACAATCTGTGATTCTTAAAATATAATAATAATTCAAACCACTAAAACCATGAACAGAGCAGTAGTAGAGATTGTATGTCTCTATATTGTTACATCTACATATGTTTTTGAAAACAAAAACCAACCAGCATATATCATATTTTCTATTTATTATTTTTAGAGTTAGATTTAAAAACCAAAAAATATAGATAAATAATATATTTATTTTTTTCAATTCAAAAAATATATTCAAGTTGAAAACTTTTTTTCAACAGAATATTTAAACTCTTTTTCAATTGAAAACAAAACATAATATTTAAACAAATTGAAAATACAAAGTCTTATAAATTACTAGAGGTGCTCGCGATTTGGCGGTTTGGTGGTTCGGTTGCGGCTAAAGAAATCTCAAATCCGCCATCCGTTCGCCAAATTGGCGGATTGGAGAAAATCAATCCGCAACCGTCCGCTTGTTATCACGCATCCGTCCAAAATGCGGCGGATCGGTTCGGTTCGATCGATTTTGACGGATCGATATATCTGTTGCTCACCCTTAATGAGAACCGTTTTCGGTCGTAAAGCAAAACAGTTTAGATGAAGAATTTGTAACTGCGCGTGAGTTTTGAAGAAACAAAAAGTTGGTTGTGAAAATTATGTTTATGAATTCAAATAAAAATAATAGTAATAATTTACATGAACATTTTCATGTAAATGGAAAACATGAAAAGATAATGCAAATAGAAATATTTTCTACAATTTTTTTTTTAAAAAAAAAATTTATTTTCTAGGTGAAATATTTTTGTGGTGGCATGGTGGTTGGACGGCGGTGATAGCAACGGTGACATTGGGTGTGGTAATGGTGATGTGGTGGTGGAGGCAAGAGTGACGATAATAATATGGTGATACTAATAAAATTTTAATTTAAAAAATATTTTTCACATTTTAAAAGTAGAAAATATTTTATGCCCATATAAGTTTATTTTCTATTGATTATAAAAAATATTTTCTATTGATTTTCATTTTCAATTGTATCAAATATCAAAAAAAAATTTCTGCCTCAACAAACAGAGCGTGTCAAGTGAAATTGTTATTTTTCGTTTTTACCCTTTAGTTAATTATAAATATCTTATTCACCCAAAAGTTATAAATATCAGTTATGCACACTGTAATTAAATAAACTATTTCAGGACAATTCCGGTATGAAAAAAATCGATTCAACTTTTGAACAAGGGAGGCTCTGAATACATCTCAAGAATTAGGTTAGATACTCCAATACTTCAAGCATTTTAATAATAAATTTGAAATTTTATATATTTGTTTGGACACTCTAAATAATACATATTCTATCCTAAAACCCTTAAAACCTTATACAAATCTACTTTGTACATATTATTACCCACAAATAGAGGAACAAATTCAGAAGAGAATTTCAAGCAATGAAGGTCTCCTCTCACTCTACATCTACTCGGTTACCGATTTTCCGATTCTCAGTGCTGAACACAAAAAGAATTGGTTCCAATTATTTTATATAGATACTTAGGGTGTGTTTGATTGGACGGACTGGATAAGGGGGGATTAGAATCCATCGGACTTGAGTCTTGGGACTGTGAATCCCCCGGACTATTTGGTCGGATTGGATATGTATCCTGTGTTTGTTTTTTCATGGGATTAGATATCTGGAAAGGACTATTTTTAGTGAATCCAACGTTTGGTTTGACGGATTGGATAGGATAAATGAACAAAAGACTATTTTGCCCTTTTTCAATTGTTTATTAAGGAATAGCAATATTAAACATATCTTTAATATTTTAATTATTTTTAATTAAATAAATTTGTTTTTTTTAAATAAATAAATAAATAAAATATCAATAAAATTTGTTTTAAATCATTACTGTATAACAAATCATTATTTTTTTTACATACAAAACGTTACTGTGTTTGTTTTTTTACATACCAAAAATATCATTAATTTAATAATATAAATTAAATTTATTTTTTTACACAATTAAATAAATAAATAACCACTAAATTTGATTTAATAAAATACTGTATAACCTGTATAAAAAATTTATATTATTTTTTAATTAAAATTTTAAATAAATTTTAAATAAAAAACTATTACAATTTAAATAATGAAATTAAATAAATTAAAACAAAATTTTAAAATAAAACATCAATAAAATATCTATAAAAAATTATTTTAAAAAATTAAATAAATAAAACATTAATAAAAAGTTAAATAAAATTATTTTATTTTTAAATTGAGACATTTAAATTTTATTGAATTTTATTAAATATAATACATAATTAAATAGTAGAGGGTCAAAATTGTTATTTTCGCATCTAATCCCAATAGTGATTAGTGCCTCCAAAACAATCCCACACCCCCCCCCAGGACAGGATAGTCCCCCATATGGGGGACATGGAGTCCGGCCGGACATGCAGTCCGGCGGACTAAAAAAAAATCAAACGACGGATAAGGAGGGAGGCCGGACATGGAGTCCAAATAGTGGATAGTCCCCCCCCTTATCCCCCCAATCAAACACACCCTTAGTGTCGAACAAAATATATTTGTCTAGATACTTGATTCCAAACATATGAAATTTGTTCAAATACTCAGTGTCAAACACAAGAAAATTGGTTCCAGTTGTTTTATATGAATACTTAATGTTGAACAAAATATATTTATCCTGATACTTAATTTCAAACATATGAAATTTGTTCGGATACTCAATACCGAACACAACAAAATTGGTTATAATTGTTCAGTGCTAAACAAAATATATTTCTCCAGATATTTAATTCTAAACATATAGGTGTCGTTTGGTAACACTTACGTTTTCAGTTTTCTGTTTATATTTACAAAAATTTTAAAAACTTAAATAAAAATTTGTTTGGTAAATTTTTTATTTATAAATTAGTGGTCTCAATTTATAAATTTGGCCAAAAAATGTGTTTTCGTTTTGAGTTTTGAGTTTTTTTTTTTTACCACCAAACACTAGCCACAACCCGCCACCATTTTCCACCACCGTCTTCCGCCACCACCACCTACCACCCACTCCCACCACCACCTGCCACCACCACTCACTACCTACCTACCACCACCACCACCACCGCCACCACCACCCACCTGCCACCCACTCGCCACCACCACCCACCCTCGCCGCCGCCACCACCACCACCACCACCCGCCACCCGCCACTACCATCCACCGCCCCCCACCACTACCGCCACTACCCGCCACCACCACTCACTACCCACCTGCCACACCATCCACCACCAGCCACCTACCACCACCAACCACCTATCACCCACCTGCCACCACCACCACCACCACACCACCACACCTACCACTACCACTACCACTCGCCACCCACCACTGCCACCCACTCGCTACCATCTGCCACCACCCGCCACCGTCACCCACCCACCCACCACCACCACCCGCCATCCGCCATCCGCCACCCACTGCCACCACCACTCGCCACCACCACCACCACTACCACC
The DNA here is from genome assembly GCA_030407325.1 of Camellia japonica. Classification (NCBI taxonomy): domain Eukaryota; kingdom Viridiplantae; phylum Streptophyta; class Magnoliopsida; order Ericales; family Theaceae; genus Camellia; species Camellia japonica. The sequence goes on from JAPPVO010000059.1 coordinate 111,855,312, forward strand.
ACCACCACCCACTCGCTACCACCCCCACCCGCTACCATCACCCACCACCACCCGCCATCCGCCACCCACCTGCCACCACCACCCCACCCACCACCCGCACCACCACCCACTCGCTACCACCCGCCACCGTCACCCACCCACCCACCACCACCCATTCGCTACCACCCACCACCCGCCACCGTCACCACCCACCCACCACCACCACCACCCGCTACCCACCACCCACTGTCACTACTTTTCACCACCGTCTTCCGCTGTCACTTGCCACCACTTGCCATTTCTCACTCTTTTTTATATTTTTAAATTTTTTAAACATTTTGTTAATTACCAAACGCGTTTGTAATTTATGTTTTTCTAAAAATAAACAAAAACCAGTTTATAAAATTTTTGTAAATATAAACTGAAAACGTAAACGTTACCATAGAGTTTGTTTGGATACTCAGTTCTCAATGAATTTAGAAAACTAAACTACGAAACGATGAATAACAATTAAAAATTACTTTCTACAAAAAATTGTTTGGAAACATTTTCTTTATTATTCATTATTGATTTTAATATAAAATAGAATGTAAGAATGATGAATTAAAACAAATAGGGTTGGATTAGGGTTAGATATAAAAATGCAAAGTGATAAAAGTAAGAAGAAAAAAAAGAAAATAATATTCAAGCTGATGATTAGTGAAGAGTCTAAAATATTTCTATTTACACTTTTTTCAATTTTAAATTTTTTTATTCATTTTAAATAAAAACTTAATAGGAATAAAAAAATATAATTAAATTAAAATGTCCAACCTAATTTTTGAAATGTAAATAGAAACCCCCTTTGAAGATTGGGAGACACCATAAATATGGATAGACAGCACATTACATTAAAGTTGGCAACCCAACCACGGCTGCCTTAGCCGAAACATGGGCTGCATTGATTGATTTACAGAGGACATTAATTTTTCTCGTTCAAAAAAAAATAAAAAAAATTAGGCAAATTATTAATAAAGTATGACCTATATAGTCCCATAATCTCTTATTTATACCCAAGACTATTGTAACATTTTTCTTCTTTTCTGTCTTCATTTTTCTTCTTTTCTGTCTTCATTTTTCTCTATCTCTTTCTCTTCTTGATTTTTAGCGACCGGCGACTATGTCTTATTTTTTCTCTTTTTGTTTCTAATATAGTCATTGGTGACCGACAACTACTATCGACATGGGATTCACTGGCAACCACAGACTACCAACTCTTTGTTTTATTCTCACTAACGGCGAAGAAGATGAGTATATCTATTCAAATATGATGTAGATCTACTCAGATATCAGACCCGATTAGATCTAAACTAAAACTAATTGTCGGAGTACAATCATCTCTTTATATCTTGTCTCTCTCCTTCGATCTCTCTTTTCTTTTTTTCCTCTGTTACACACTTCTCTTTTCCTGTTTTAATGAAGAAAATTTTTAAGTTATAAAAAAACTGTTTTCAAATTTTAGTTACAAATGGTGAAAAACTGTAAAATTTTACAATTTCAGTTTTTTTGGTGCTAAAATTAATCATGTTTTAAAACTGTAAACTTTTGTAGTTTCATAACATTCTTTAAAAATATAAATTTTTATAGTTTAATAACATGCTTTAAAACTGTAAAATTTTACAGTTTCTTAACATATTTTTTAGTATGATTAATAAAAATGAATGCTTAATAGATTTTTGTTTTGAAACGGTAATATTTTACAATTTCAGTTTGATTAATATTAGAGATTATTTACTTAAACTCTACAAAAATTCAAAAATAACATATTTTTTTCTCAATTGTTGTTGTTACTTTTTTTTTTTTTTTTAGTTTATCAATATTTAATACATTTTGCTAAATTTTTTCACTATAATTTCTCTATTTTTTTTGGGGCAATATTTTGGACTTTTTGGTGAGTCTCTGATGATATTTTTAATGTCTAACGAACATTTTGGACATTCCAATTACTTCTAGTGACACTCAGAACACTCCGGCAAACTTCCGGCGATACTTCTCACTTCTCGGAGATGATGAACATTCCGGTAAGGCTCTAGTGACTGTTTGACGGAAATCCTATGGTGGTAGGATGTAGTAGCGTTTATAATTTTTTTTTTAATAAAAAAAATGGTAACAATTAAAAATATATAGGACTAATTAGTGCACGTGTTTTGTTTGAGATTAAATAAATTATAAATTTTGTGTATGAGACTTATCAATACGTTTCTCTTTATTTTTTTATTCCTTTATTTATTTATTTTTAGATTCATTATTTTTTTATTCTATCCAATAAGTTGTCTGTCTCTGTCCCATTACTTTATTTTAATGTGTAGATATGTCTAAGATGACATATTTATTATACATTAATATATTACTAGCAGTGCACCTGCACGGATTTTTTTTTTAAATTATTATTATTTTTTAAATACATCCCTCTTAGATTTTTTTTTTTTTTATTTTTTTTTTTAACAACACCACATCATTTTTTATCTTCTAACGTCTCGAAAAGGGAAGTAGACAGATCTAAAAGTATAGCACAAATATTATTGTCATTTTTTTTTTCCTTCTCGTTTTGGATAGAGGCGACCCTACATTGAAATTGGGGTATTTAATTCAATACCGTAACTTTCCTATTTTTTTTTTAATTTTTTTTTTTATATATGAGTATGTTAATCGAATTTTCAATTTTGAACACCCCAAACTACTCTACTGAATACTCAATTAGCTGAGAGTATTTTGTTGAACGAGCAAGGATCCTCTCCTTGCATTCTTTATTTTACTTCCTTCTTACAATGGTCAAGATTCATGTTAAAATAATCTAATGGTTCAGATTAATTTATTAAAAATTAAAAAATAATTTTTTTGGAAGGATCTACACCATTAAATTATCTTAAAATGAATCTTGACCATTGTAATAAATTCTCTTAAAATGAATCTTGACCATTAGAAAGAAAAAGTAAAGTAAGAAATGCAAGGAGAGAATCTTTGCTCTTTGTTGAACACCCTCCACTTTGTTGAATACCCAATTCATAACCCACTGACTCTTAAAGTATATATACAACTTTATTACTATCTTAAAAAACTATCCAACCGAATTGTAGATTAATTGATGAATGATTATTTAATTACGTACATTAAAAATGATATATTTGATAAATAATGTTAAGAATCAAGAAAAAAAATATCATGATGAAGATTTTTTATCTTATAATTAGTGTGTGATATTTTATTATATGTGTAATTTAAGGATGAAAAATCTTCCTGAACTATTTCATGATATTTTTTTATGATCTCTAACATTACTCATATTTGATAGTATTAATAACGAAATTATTATACAACAATTATAAAATATTAAATCAAAGTCGATCGCAATTGTAAAAGTAAAAATTAACAAGGTTACTATTAGTTAAGCTATATTCTTATCTTAGTCACCATCACATATTTTCAAATATTTGAATTATGTTGTAGTTGATCTAAAACATCTCTAGACAACCAATTAACAGAACAGAAATAGTCATCAATTACCTAACCACAGTGTCGCTCTAAAATATGATCAATTGACTATTACAGATAGTGTAATCATTCAACCATTTTATATACAAATATAAACCTACACATTATCATGTGTGTGGCTTTAACCTATATCCTTAAAATGAAACAACTTAAATGTTTCTACTTGGGAAAACCATCATGTAAAATACAAAGTGTGTTTACCAAACGATGCTACCTAGTCTCTAAAATGTTCACTGCTTTATATGGCAACCATGTCATGAGCACCACCAACCTTCGTGTCGCTCATGGCTTGGCCTCTTTGTTTCTCAAGTTGTACCTTGGCATCCTTCAAGGCGCACCCCACCTCATTGTCTTCCGGTGTCTCCTTAATCATCACCTCATAATCTTGTAGGCAGGCTTCCCATTTTTCCAGCTTTCACACAAAACAAACATTTTAATTCACACATCATATTGTATAAATGCCAATAACACATCATGTTTAAGACCAAGTAAGTTTTGTACCAAAATTGTTGTTCTCAATCTGGAGACAGAATTTTGGGCAGAGGAAGGGCTGGCCAGCAAGGTCTACCCCCCAAAATGTTTAGGAAGTCTCAAAGTTTGAGAGTAATTTTGGACAAATTCTGGCTCTGCCCCTAGACACTATCTTTTGGATGGAAGTAATTTTACAAAAAGCTTTAAATTTTGTGCCTAATTCCACAAAAACCCATGTTTTTTTTTTTCTTTTTTTTCATGAGAGGTGATTTGGGATATGGGGACATGAGAGATTCAAATAAAAGATCTGATCTCAATGACATAGCGCCCACTAAATAGTTACCTTGGCATTGCACTCAGCTCTTCTTAATCTGGCTTTCCTATAAGACGGGCGCACATTAAGGGCAGCAGTGCAGTCATCAATTGCTTTCTCGAATTGACCGAGTTTAGACCTACAAGTGGCTCGGTTGCACAGCAGGACCGAGTTGTAGGGGTCATGGTCAAGCCCCTCCCCATATGCAACACAAGCCTGTGAGTATCTTTGTGACCTGAAGAGCTCGTTTCCCTTCGATCGAGCCCCTGCTGTTGCTCGTGTCCTCCTAACAACCATGTTCACGTCTTTGTTATTTGAATCAAGTTGAGCTGCTTGTTGTGCCACTGTCACAGCATCATCGAATCTGTGAAAATTTAACATACCAATATAAAAAAACCGTCACTTGCTTATCAATTCAAACAATCAAACACCAAAACAGGGCAGCAACAGAGCAATCAAACAGGGCAGCCTCCTCTTGATTTGAGATTGTAGACCAGATCATTAACTGAGAATGCCAGATTTAGCATCTGGTATTTAGCTCTACAGTTTATGGAAAAACCTAACAATTTACATTGCTAAAAACACTAACTTGTTTTCAAATTATGTTGCGTACAACGAACAAGAAACATTGTAATAGTGTTATATATATATATATATTTGATTTTTTGGGAGTTGCTATTCCCACTCCACTTGACTCCAAATACGCTTCCTTCTTTGTTCTTATTATACGTAGTTACTATTTTCACTCCACTTTGCTCCAAATAGTATTTAGAGCAAAATGAAGTGGGAATAGAGACTCCATTTTTTCTTATTAAAATTTTTATACTATATAGAACACTAACCTGCCGGCAACCATGTCAACTTGAGCCCGTATCAGCAATAGACCAGCATTAGCAATAGGACCAAAGAATTTCGTGCAATCCTCCGTGTCAAACTTTGGTCCCTTTGTCAATGCTTCATCGGCGTCTTGGTGCCGATGGAGCTTCAACAAGGCCTCAGCTTGCAAAGCAAAAATCTTTTTCAATAACAACCAAATCATTCGCTCATGTTAACTATAATTGTTGCTCCAAGTCTTAAGACAACATCAACATCAACATCAACATCCTAAGAAGAATGAGATTAGATTGTAATAAATAAAGTCAAGGGCTAAGTCACCTGTGGTGCAGAATCAGCGCCCCCCGCTGATGTGACAAGCCCAATTTGTTTGAGTAGTGTGTTCCAATTTCGTTGTTTCTTTGCTTCTGTACACTTACTTAGATGAACTTGGAGATTTTTAGCTTTGGTGATGACATTAGGTTCAGATTCAGAACCAGCTAGTTTAGAATGATACAATGCCTTTTCTGCTTCTCCTAATCTGTGTGAAGACAAATATATAACCACATTACTGATCAAAGGAATTTGTGTAACAGAGGCAAAATTGTTTATTGATGGCTATATAATACCTACCTGAGATATAGAGTTGCCAAACGATTATGAGCTCTTTGATAATGTGGTTCGATCCGAATGGCTTCTCTACACTCAAAAACTGCCTCAAGAAGCCTACCTAAGGCTGTCAGTGTTGCACTTTTGTTACTCCTATATGAAGCCTTATTTGGGTCAATAGATATAGCTGCATCATAAAGTGCCAGAGCTTCTGCAAACCTTTCATTATTGTAATCTTCATTCCCCATTATATTCAATTGCTCCGGATCCATCTTAGTCGACAGAGCCCTGCATAGGGAACTTGGTTGTTCACTCTCTTCATTGTGTTTCTTCACTACATTCCCCATTATAGAACTTGGGTACTTCCCATTCGGCATTGAGGACTCCTTGTTTGTTGTTTTGGGTAGGTAATTAAGGACATCATTCGAATTTGAATAACCACCGCTACCGCCACCAGGTTGTCGCAAGTTACCCAAATGGCCAAACAACATTACATTGCCTGACGAAGCTCGTACAAAAGTACTTGCTCCCTTGGATCGCTGGTGATCAGTTATCATGCTTTCGAGCTCGCCAGAGATGCCAGTGGTACCCTGCGGTACCTTTCTCCCTTGGACATAACCTTGGGCAGCTGCAGTTTTTGTTGTACTTGTTTCATTAGTAGTTTTTATACCACCTTGGCTGGGATGAAGATATGAAGGTGGGACCCTATGATGGTTTGGCCCGGGCCTGGCAATGACCCTGTCAACTTGTTTCAGTGATGGCTCTGATGAAACATTAGATAAGTTACAGAAGGAGGGGTCAGCCGAGCCACCACGCCGCCTCCTGGCGTTGGGTGTGCTCGGTACTCTAATGATACTATTTGTGTTGCATGTCGGAATTGAACCAGTAGAGGTTGTCCTTCTGAGACGTCTAAAAACTGCATTGAATATGCCACATCCTGATTTCCTGTCCTCATAGGTGTCCATATCTCTCATTTCTTCTTCTAAGTCTTTGTCTCAATTCTTTGTGGGGAAGTGGAGGAGATTTATAATGGAAAAGAATGAAACATTTTGATAAAGAGAATGAAAGACATGTAGCAAATCAATTAACGTCATGGGGAATTTTCCTGGAATGTCTCAAGAAGAAAAAAAAAAAATGTACAAAGAAATTCGGACTTAATCCATGTCACCAAAAATGTAGAGGGCCAATGAATTGAAAAGATGAAGACAAAAGAAAAATAGGATTATATATATATACATATGGAGAGCTAGATTGTGTTGTGCGGGTTTGCAACAAACATGCCTATACCCTAGAGATGTGTTCATCTGATTTCATAGCCTATTGTCAAAGAAACAATCTCTTTTTTTAACCCTTTTGTTTTCTCTCTGTTTGTTTGTGATCACATGAATTGATAATGCAGAGAGATAGATGTAAAGAAAATTTGCAGGCAAAGGGAAAAAAAAAGAAGTAATAATTTAGGGGACGTTTTATTATAATGAAATTTGGCTCCAAATTTTCTTAATCTTGTTTTTCTTTGCTTCTTTGTGTGGTAGGGAAAGTACACCGCGAGACCCGGTCATGGAAGAAATGAGGGTCACTAGAATTTTAGAGAGTGAGATAGAGAGAGAGAGACTTGTAGTGTAGGCTTTTGTCATGCTTTGATTCCACGTGAAAATCAACACCCTTGACGGCAAGTGGGTAATCCCAAAGTACAAAAAAGCAATAAGATATTCATTTTATCATGAAAAGTCTTTCATGAAAATGGTCATGAAAGATTTGTGACCTTTGGATTACACTTATAATAAAGCACCACACACTAATCAAGGTAATTTAAGGGTCACAAATTTTTCATGATCATTTTCATGAAAAAAATTTCATGATCCCTAACATTTCTCTTAATTATAAATCCGAACCTTCTAAATTCAATTCATCTTAATTTATACACATAATTTGCACTTACTGTGGATATACACATTTGCAATTCCCCTTCATTAATAATAATGAAAAGAGGAATACCCATTCAGTAAGTTTAAAACACTGCCAATAGCGTGGGATGACAGTAATGGAAGAAACAGGAACAAAGGAGTACTTACAGGAATGTACGTGGAAAGAAATTTCATAATTAAATGGCACTTGGATGTATTGATCTAACAAGAGGTTTACGTTTCAAGCCTGGATGGGATGGAAACAAGAATTTTAGGGCCTGTTTAATTGGACGGATTATAGCATAAAATTGAAATTATTAATTTACAAAACTCACATTTCAATGTTTGGTTGCAATTTTTATTATCGGGATTAGATTCTTATAGACATTTTATCCAACAAATTGACAAATTTTTTAATTGTACAATTAATAATATGAAAGAAAAACATAATTAGGATTATATATTTTTATATATATCATAAAATAAACGTGAATAAAAAAAAATATTTATTTCACTAATCTAGTTAAATAACCAATCATTCACTAATCTCATAATTAATCTTACTAATCAATAAAAATTATTTTTGCTGATAAAAAAAATACTGCTAATCAAACTGATGTTATAATATTTATTTTTACCAAAAGTGCAACAAACCAAGTGTACTCAACTCTCAAATCCAACGTAGTGCTAGAAATCCAGCAAGAGATAAACTTCTTCAATTCCTGATAATAGATGCTCTTAGTGCTACTACTCTAGGAAGGCAGCGATTGGATCTGGTTGACACAAGGCAACTATAACATTTTTTTTGGTTTTTTTTTTTTAATGACTAAGTGTCTGAGTCAATTTACACGCACATCGACTAATTTCAGTATCCATGTAAAGTGTCTTCTACACATAGATCGGGACCCTTAATGTGGATCAGACAAATCTCGAGCAAAACTCATGGGCATGTTCCCAAAGAATTAGTAGTACATAATAGGAGTTGAATTTGAAACCTAAAGGGACTACACCCACAAGTCTCAAGTTGCACCCACTTGTTGATTAAAAAAAAAAGAAAAAATGATTAATTACCTAAAAGTCCTATTCACCAATACTATGGTAGCCTAGGTCCTGTTCAAGATTTTTTTGAATCAACAAGTCCTATTTTGAGATATAAAGGCGTTTTTGCCCTTCTGTCCTTTGGTTTGATTCGACTAGCCAGTAAATTTGAGAATATTATCAATTTTTTCTGATTTTAAAATTGAGAACATTATCAATTTTGTACAGCATTATTCCAAATAGTTGTTTTGCTAACTAGGAAAAAAAAAAAAAAAAGCATAGAGTTTGGGATTCAACAAGGGTACAAGGATGGGCAAGCTACGTAATTATGGAGAAGTTGAGAGTTTTGAAAGTTGCTTTAAAAAGATGGAATATGACAGTATTTGGTGATGTAGACTCAAAGTTGAAAGAACCAGAAACTGAACTACATTCTCTGGATTTACAATCTGAACTGAGGGAGTTGGATGTGGTGGAAAAGGGCAGAAGAAAGGAGGTATGGGGTGTGATTTGGAAGCTTGGGAAAAGGAAAGAGTGGATGTGGGTGCAAAAGTCACTACAAGAAATTGCACTTTTGGCGACTACTTTTGGCGACAACGTCAATTTTTCGTAGCCAAAAGTATATTTTTGGCGACACAGTGATCAATTTCGTTGGGAAAAGTAGACCTTTACCAACGCAATTTACTATCGTCGCTAAAAAAGCATAATATTGATTCGGCGCCAAAAATATTGGTTGGCGCCAAAATTTCATAAATTTTAGCTATGAGGCTTATTTTTTAGCAACGCAATAAGCGTCGCTATTAATGTGCTTACTTTTGGCGATGACAAGTTGCCATGGGCAAATAGTTAAACATTTAGCGACGATAATACTATTCGTCGGTAAAAGTTTTGGTAATGAAATGAGGTGATTTAGTTATTTGTATTATTATTATAATTTTTCAAAATTTTTTAAATATTCTAATTATTGAATTGTAAAATTAAAGTGATCATCGAATTAGATCACAAAATGAACCCATCAAACCCAAAAACACTCTTAAGTTTAGATGGCTAATTTGAGATAATCTAAACTTTTTCAAAGAATCTGGTTAAATTTCAATTTCAATACGTTTGATTTTATTTTCAGAAACTTATTTTAGAATTTTTTTTCCTAAAAAAAAAAAAAAAAAAAATTGGTGAAAAAAAAAAAAAATACTTATTATTTTTATATAATTTTATTTTTTAGGAGATCATAAATAATTTTTTTAATTTTGAAAATATAATTTTGATTTTTAGTGTTCAAATTAGTTTAATTAATTTATTTATTTATACCATTCAGTCCAATTTTAATAGTCTTGACATTTTATTATTGTTATAATTGAAAAGATAAAGCTGAGGAAAACATTAAAACCAAAATCCCTAAAATTTTGGCGCCAACACTCCTCTGATCATGGACGGTTCCCTCCTTATTCCCCTCTGGTTTGAGTTCCCTTATTCTTCTCTCAGTTCTTAGGGTTTTTGAAGCAAATCAATTTCAAAGAAAGCTGAAGGTAGTACTCTCTCTCTCTCTCTCTCTCTCTCTCTCTCTGGATCGATCGATTTATTATATAAATATATATTGATTATAGTTGCTGTTTATTTTGATATGAAGGATCAAAGACTATTTATTCATCTCAGGTCCCATAAAGAGAAGAAAGAAAGAGATTCCACACCTCTTTGTTTTTTGTGATCAAATTATAATAAAGAGCATTGCGACAACACAAGCAAACCCCAAAAAAACCCTAGATTTCTCGATACAAATTCCAGGGTCTTCGAACCTTTCGAAGATCATCGCTTAGCACCGCCACTGTTAAGGTACAAACTTATCAACAAAATCGATTGGTTTCCTCGAATTGATTGGTTTTTTTGATCTTTTTCTCTGTATATATGGTTCATATGATTTCTAGTTTGTTTTTTTGTTTTTTTTTCCTTTTTAAGTATTTTTTCCATTTGTTTTTTGCTTTTAGGAGTGATTGTTTCGATTATTGTCGCTGTTTATCTACATATTCAATATCTGCCTATGATTATGGTTGTGCTATTTGATTTTAGCTGTGAAATTAAAAAATTGTAATTTATTGGAAGGCCATTAGATTTTTTATTTTGATTTTTTTACTTCTATATTTATTTATTTTTTAATTTTTGTAAGATATATTAACCTATATTTTTTAAATATGCATCAATTAGAAGTTTAATGACTCGAAAAAAAAAATTGAAAATTGAAAATAATATATGATTGAGAAAATATGAAATAATAATTTTTTATACATATGAATAAATAAGTAATGTAAATTGTGGGAAAAAAATAAATCCATTTATTTCAACTTAAAAAAAAAAAATCAAATAATAAATACATTACTTAAAATAATAAATTTTACGCTGTTTATATAGTGTGGAATAAGTCTTATATTAAATTACTAGTGTATGCCCGTGCCTGAAGGCACGGTGTAAATAATGTTAGGATTAAAATATATATATATATATATATTTTAATTAGATAAATTCACAGAACTCTTCACGAAAACTCACTTTTAGTTATATAATATATAGCTAGTTAGACAGATGTACCTCGTCAAAAGTGTAATTAACGTTTTTTTAAAAAAAAGGATAGAGAGAGATTCTCTCTCTCTAGGACCCATGCATCACAATTGACAAACACATTTCCAGAGACATGGTTTTCATTTTTCTTCATCTTTCTCACCTCTAGGATCCCCAAATTCCTCATACATATACACACACATTTGCAGAGATATATATATATATATATATAGATACAGATCAATCACAATTTGTATCATCATCAAAAACCCATTTTCTCTCTCTGTGCGAAAATGGCTTCAGTGATACACACACATTTCTTTTTTTGATCTCTCATTTTTAACACCATGTGAGAGTGTAACTTAACTGGTTCATCGAGATGTAAGTAGCCAAATCTTTTGAAATGGCATATAGTTGTCCTGTAGCATGTCTAAAATACCTGTTTCCTGCCTCCCCGAATTTCCAATATTCAGGTTCACGGTACCTCACTCCCTTGTTCCACAGAGTGCACAAATAAGACATCTAAAAGCTTAACACTTTTTCAACATCCAGTTAACAACAAGAATTTTAGGACAAAATTCCACTTACTTCTGAGCAAGGACAGGACCAGATTTCATACATCCGATATACACCCGTGGCTTTTTCCTGTATCTTGCCAAAGTTTCTCCTAGTGTTGCTGCAAAATTTACAACATCTTACCCAATGCAACAAAACAAATAAATAATTTGTAGAGTTACAAACATATATAATTTCATTTTCAAGTAAAACTTGTTTAATCAATCATATTAGTCGTACATTTGAATTAGAGGTTCATATGAACATGGGCATATGAAGTTTCTACCCCGATTGGGAATTTAAAAGTTGTAACACATTGAGTGTCTTGCATCTATATATTGGATTTCAGACCTTCATGTATGCATTTTATTTTTATATCAAGTACTAAAAACAAATTTCTTACCTATATTTACATGAACATCATCATCAACTTTCACATAAAAATCTGCTTCCCATGAAGCAACAGCAGCAGCAAAATATGACATTGTCTTCGCAGACAGTTCAAGGTAGCCCTCAACATGATCCTGCTCACATTATAGTAACATAATGTAAATAACGAAAGGATTTTTAAAGTGACCATAGTGTATAGCAAAACAGCCAATAGTACATGTAGAAGAGAGTTAGAAGAGAGGAGGTATTACCAGCCTCAATAAATCTCCATGTTTTTTGTCCTCTGCTTCAATGGCTCTGTCCAGTATACCTCCAACCGTGTGACTGGCAATGCAAAAATAGCAGATTATATCATTCAGTATGTCTAAAACTGTACTCTATGATTGTTAATCTACAAGGACAATACAGTAAGATTAATTTCCAAATGTGTGATGTATATTCATTGGATTTGAAGAGACAGTGTTCAGTGAATAAAGTAAGTGTAGACGTCCCTGAACGCCCCGGGAGGGTTAAGTCCCGTTCCGTTCATATTGGGGTCACTACAGTTCAAGGGCTCAAATGTCACGGTTCTTAATCTTGAACCAAAGAGTCCAAATCCGGCAAATCGATTTTGAAAACAGATTTTTTGAAAGAAGTGCCAAACATGGACTGTTTTGCCAGATACAGAGTCGCCACCTAAATATTTTTTAAATGGGAAATTTAGGAAACCCTAACTCGGTGCCAAAGGCCACGTGTCCGTCATCACCAAAGTTGCCTCGGCTCGGGAACTTGGGTACGATTGGGGAAGGTCACTTCGTGAGCACCCCCGCTCGCCCGGTCAAAGACCGGCCTCTACTAACCATGATATCTATTTTTGAAAACATTGTGTGTTCTTATTCCGGTTATTAGCCTAGATTTACTATGTGATGCGCACAACATACAAGTATAGACCGGGTCGCCTGAATTGGAACAAAACATTTCATGTTTGTTTTTTTGAAAGATGGTTTGCTACCCGCAGGTACGCTTAAAATGCGAATTTTGCCACCCTCGGGTGGGCTTAGAAAACATGATTTTGCCACTGTCTAGTGGGCTGAAAACAAACATTTGATGATTTGTTCCAATCCAAATAATCCAACCTTCACCCATAGGCATTCAGGCAGTAATATCACATAAGCACATAGCCTCATGGTAAGCATGCTATCATGGCAATCACTCGCACGCATGCAAGGATGCTAAAGCATAAAAACCTCACCGAGTACTCCAAGCCAAAACAGAAGCTCATTAGAAATCATGCATGATCCTAAATATGCTGAAATGCCTAATGCAACACATGCAGAATGCAACTATAGCAGGCTCGGCTATTCTAAACATGGCATATGGAATGCTACAGCTAACATGTATTCATCTTGTAATTGAAGTACAATGCAGTTAGTATGGTGCGCCGAGCCCGGTGCATGCAAAACAGATGAATGAATGCAAACATGCTATCATACTGTATGCTAATTGAAATATGCCCTAATCTAACCATCATAAGCAGGTAAATAAAAGGGAAGAAAGACGTGGGGTTGGAAGACATACATCACACTCACGCACACTTATTACAATTATGCCCTCGCGCAGAGGGTCCAAATAAATAATACAGTCCCAAATGAAAGAATAATACAGTCCAAATAATACAGTCCAAATAATGTACAAATTCCTAATTAATTTACAAATTAACTAAGAAAATAATAAAACTGGCATGCAAGCCAGGGATTGCCTTGATTCTGCTCCGGATGATGGAATGATGCATGTTTGGGCTACTTTGCGCGGAAATCCACTGGAATGCCCCAATTAGCCCCTGTTTTGCAATGATTTTTGAAAAGCGCGCCAAGCCTCGGAAGACCGCTGATTCTTGATATGCTGCAACAGAGAGCAGGAAAGGGGCATAACAATGTATTTTCACAAATGTATGCATGTCTCGATCCTCGTACCACCAATCACGCATCTCGATGCATGATGGCCGAGGAGCCGAATTGCACAACTCAATATAGGATGGATGCATATGAATGCTACAACAAAACCTAACTCCATCACGGATAATCCGGAGCGTCGGTGACTCGGGAATTGAGATACATTCCGTTACTCGGAGTACGAAACGCGCCTCGTTTCCCGTGCCTGGGGTAACTCCTACCCCGAACACGATGCAATATGCATGACATGCATGAAATGCAACTAATATACAATCCTAACATGCACAATGTTATGCAATGGCATACACGCTACACGAGGTAATACACAACCGGGCATACACAATGCTATGGATGAAATGGCATACACAATGCAATAATGGGCTTATACCAACATGAGAGAGCCTCAGCCACACTCACATAGGAGGCCATCAGATGAAAACAAGACACCTCAAAATGCGTGCACGTGTGCACGCAAACCGAGAATGGACCCTCAGGCACCAAAATGCCACTCTAATGAGACATGGCAAAGACACGGAATATGGTATGCTAATATGCAAAAATAAGTGGCAAAATGAGGGGGAAAACAGCGCCGAAACCCGGTAAAATGATACCCGATGCAAGGAATGACCCCGAAACATGGATTTTGGTGCATGAAATGGCCTACAGCTATACAATGCATGCATAATTGGTACATGACATGAAAAAGCAGAAGAAGGCAGCCCCGAAACTAGCATTTCTATTGTTCAAAACATGGCCAAACAGCAAGCACAGGTAGGGCTAAAATGGCATACAAAAATGGCTCCGCAAGGGAGGCAATGAAGCAAATGGTAGATGCAAAGCCCAAACAGAAAAAGACCCTTCTACAAAACTGAAGAGGGACCAAAAATATGATGTTTTTCAGTAGATGACAAGCCCCAAATCAGTATACAAACATGCTCAAAATGCAATGCAAGATTAAGGCCACAAGAAGGCTATAACACAAAGTATACAAAATATTCATCAAAAAGCCAAAGACCCTTAATGAAAAATGACAAGAGGGTCAAAATATGGCTACTTTCAGCTCTGATCATGGCCGAAAAACAGAAGCAAGATAAGCTAACAAAACATGCAAAAATAGGGACCAAAGAGGGGTACAATGACAAGTGATATATGGAGGTCCCCAACAGTGTTGATCCTTTCTTAAATGTTGAATAAGGGCTCAAAATAGGCCTATTTATAGTTTACATCATGCCTCAAAACAGACTACACATAGGCTAGAAATACCATGCAAAATAATGGCATACAAGAGGGCATTGAAGCAAGTACCAAATGGGGGTCTCAAACAGGGTTGAGCCCTTAAACAAACATGAAGAATGGCTCAAAAAAATGCTCCTTTCAGTTGGGGTCGGAGCCCAAAACAGCAAGCAAATAGGCTAAGAAATTGTTGCAAAAATGAGCTAGAAAAGGGGGAAAATGAACTTACCCTTGAAGTCCAAACTTTTGCTTCCTTTTGGCTTGAGAAATGATACCTCCTAGCTGCTGGAAAGCTTCCCAAGTTGCTGGAAATGGAGTGGTGGTGGTGGTGCTTGGTGGTGATGAAGAAATGAGGTTGGAACTTAGGAATTTTTGAAGAAAATGAGAGAGATGGAGGGAGATATGATGCAAGAGCTCAAAGAGGGTTTTTCCAACCCTCAAAACAGAGCTGGAGGCTCTGTTATGTAGACCAAAAATGGGGGGAAATGGAGGGAGAAAAGGGAGGGAAAATGGATCAAGTTTTCCCTCCAAAAGAATTCCCTCCGTATACAGATTTTTGGAGGGAAGGGGATATACAGCTGTAAAGTGCTCACACTGAGGATCATGGCCGGCCAACTATCTCAGTTGCAGGTGGCCGGCCGGCCACCCCCTATGGCCGGCCGGCCAAGGGTCAAAAGGGCCAAGTTGATTTTCTGGCCGGCCACCACATATTGGTGGCCTCCCATGTCCCCTCAACACAACCCTATTGTTCAAAATTGGAAACTGTAAAACATGAGAGAGAATAGGCCATTTTTAGGAGGGGTTCAAAAAGGTCAGGTGGAATTACTGGCCGGCCATGGACTTTTAGGGTCCTTCCTTCCATGTGTGTACAACACAAATATGTGGTTTTGGGGGTGAAGATAGTGGCCCTAGGGTGGTCAACATTGGCTCGGAAGTGAGAAAAACGGGCGTCGGAGGGCGCCGGAGGAATATAACTGGTTGCTGAGACAATTGCTGGCCTTCCACTCTTCAGTGACCTTCCTGGTGATAAAACAGAGGTACCTGCCAAAATTGAACGAAAACCGATGCAAAACGAACGTTCGGGGGCCAAAACACGCAGTTCGGGGTCCCGAAAACAGGCCGTTAAGCACTGAAAGTAGCATTCGACCATGAAGTGGGTTTCTCAGGCCTCAGTGTCCCTCAAAGGGGAGTAAATGAGATGCATGCCAAAAACCGGAGCAAACGGAGGTAGTTAGGCGGTCCCGAACCGAGGCACACGGCCTGACGGCTCCGAAAACCGAGAACCGGGCTCCGAAATGGGAAAAATGGCCTGCGACCACGAAACGTAGCCTATGGCCACTGAGAGATGATCTACGAGACCTCTCCCTCCCCTCAGGAAGAGAAAACAGAGAAAACCGAGCTTGGTTCGCAAACCGAGGCAAGGCACAGAAAAGTCCAGAAGTTCGGAGGCAAGGCTCACGGCCGAGACTCCGCAACCTCAGAACGAGCACAGTATACAACATCACCAAGCGCTCAATCGGTGACGTCTGAGTCTTAAGGTCGGTCAAAAATGGGGTGTCTACAGTAAGATTACAGTATCATGATTGTCAAGTTATATTTGCAATTTCAAACTAAATTGGGAAAAAAATTACAGATAAAAACCTTTTATCTTCATCAAATGGCTCACTAAGGTGCATTAAGGACTGTTTTATACATACAATTTACAACTAAGGAACACAGATTGAGTAGGGAAAGAGTTCGGCTTTGCTTCATGAATATAAGTTACAGAAGTATGCTAAAGAACCAACAAACCTTTCAGCTGTAAAAAAATTGGATATGATCTATTAATTGCAACCCATTGGCTGTTGATATGGTTGGCTACAAAATAATTATAATATGGCTACTATCCTTTTTTTTTTTTTTTTTTTTTTTACACACACATTTGCAGAGATATATATAGATATTTGAAGGCAAAATCTGAAATCGCAATTCAAAGCAAAGGGTTGCGAATTGAATGACTCGCTAAAATAAAGAGTATGGTTGGAACACACAATAGCTAAACTAATTAGGTAAAATAAAGAGTGTCATTTTTTTGTACTTTAGCTAGTGAAAAATAAAGAGCGTGGTTGGAGATGCTCTAAGAGTGTAAATCTTATGATCAAGTTGCATGACAGGAAGTAAATAGGTTCATTAGTTGAAAATTTAGATGCAGTGGCTGGATGTAATTTGTGCTAGGGCTTTTTAGGAGAGCTGAAAACCCCTTTTAGATAAACACAGAAGTTTCATCAAAAAGGGGGTATTGATTGGTGTAGTGGTAAATGCTTGAGTTCCCGTGTATGAAAATATGGGTTGGAATTGAAAAATGTAGTCCCTTCCCACAAATATTACAGAGGTTAGGCCTGTAGCCACTCTTAATCCTTCCCTATGCCCTTAATTTGTAGGAGCCCATTAGGTAATGTCCTTTAAGAATGATATTGGAATGAATTGGAATAGTACATTGCCATGCCAACTGCCTTTAACCATTTAACAGACATTAAAAAAAAAAAAATATTTTTTTGTTTTTTTGTTGATAAATGTAAAAAACACTTAACTTAATACATAATATATGCAGATATAATAGAATTTTAAAGGATTTGTTGGTCGAAACCTTGATACAAAACTAAAAAGCCTATCGGTAGATGCACCTTTATTGATGATGATGTGTCACTCTACACTTATATTAACTACTTTGTCTTCATGTTTAAAGAATAAATAAATAAACAATAATAATAATAAATAAAAGGTTGTGTCCTATTGGTATCAACTACTATCTTATGATCAGATATGGACAGGAGTTGGATGTTAATTTCTGATAGATTCAATCAGCCATATGTAGATGGGGTGAACTCATTTATTGAATTTGCAAAGGTTCATTTGGGTGAGGGTAGGGAGATTAAGTGCCCATGCATCAATTGTTGTAACTTTTATAAGCACGAGTATGATATTGTGAAGGCTCATTTGCTCATAAGTGGGATGATAGTATCATACACCACTTGGTTAGAACACGGTGAACTTCCAGAACACAATAACCATGATGAAAGCAATGGTGAGAATGACGAGGATGAAGATGAATATGATGAACTGATAGAGGACTATCAGAGGGGGAATTTTATGGAGGGTGATACTCTAGAAAGAGAGGATGTACGACATTTTGATAAATTGCTAGATGCTTCCCAATGTTGCTTGTACCCAGGTTGCAAAAACTCGGATACTTTGTTATCATTCGTTATTCAGATGCTACATGTGAAGGTAGAAAATAGGTGGAGCAATAAGTCTTTTGACAAGGTTTTGGAGATACAAAGGCGATTCCTACCAGAAGGCCACGTGGTGCCAGGGTCAATTTACGAGTGCAAGAAGTTACTACGTGACTTGGGCTTGGGGTACGAGCCCATCGATGCATGTAAACATGATTGTGTACTATTCTGGAAGGAGAATGCTCACTTGGAAAAATGTCCCACATGTCAAGCATCTAGGTACAGAGTAAATGATAGCAAGGGTAAGAAGATCCCTCACAAGATATTGCGTTACTTCCCATTGACACCTAGGTTGAGAAGATTGTACATGTCTAGGAAGACGGCAAAAGACATGAGATGGCATAGTGATAAGCGTGTGGATGATGGTGTAGGAAGGCATCCGGCTGATTGTAAAGAGTGGAAGGAATTTGATTTGCATTATCCAGAGTTTGCCCAGGAGACTCGCAATGTTAGGTTGGGCCTAGCCACCGATGGGTTCAACCCTTTTGGGAACATGAGCACTTCCTATAGCATGTGGCCTGTCATACTCATGCCCTATAACCTCCCACCTTGGAGATGTATGAAGGCCCCTTTTTTCATGATGTCCTTACTTATTCCTGGACGTAATCAACCAGGGACTGATATTGATGTCTACCTAAGGCCATTGATTGATGAGTTGAAGGAGTTGTGGGAGAATGGCGTCATGACTTACGATGCCTCCACTGAACAGACCTTCTGGATGCATGCAGCTGTAATGTGGACCATAAATGACTTCCCTGCATATGGTGACTTATCCGGATGGAGAACTAAAGGTTATTTGTCTTGCCCTCCTTGTAATGATAATCCGTTGTCACGCGGGTTGATCAGTAAGATTGGGTGGGTGGGTCATCGAGCTTACTTGCCTGATAACCACCTTTGGAGGAAAGACAAGAAGTTTGATGGTTCAACTGAGCTTAGAAAGAAATCCTTGGATTTACCGGTGGAAAAAGTAATTGCTCAATTGGATTAATTGCGGGAAGTCAAGTTTGGAAAGGATCCTACCAACAAGAAAAGACCACGAGAGCCTGAAGAATTGAATTGGACAAAGAAAAGTATAATGTGGGAGCTACCGTATTGGAAGAAATTAAACCTCCGACACAATCTTGATGTCATGCACATTGAGAAGAATATTTGTGAAAACTTTTACGGGACGATGTTGGCCATAGATGGGAAAAACAAGGACACGTACAAAGCACGTGATGATTTACAAGAAATGGGCATAAGACAAGAATTGCATCTACAGAGGAAAGATAACGGATCCGTTGTAAAGCCTCGGGTAGCCTACACATTGGATTCTCGACAAATAGATGGTTTTTGTGAATTCTTGAAGTCTATTAGTTATCCAGATGGCTATGCAGCAAACATCTCAAGATGTGTGACTTCTAAAAATGGAAGATTATCGGGCATGAAAAGCCATGATTGTCATGTCCTGCTTCAGCGACTTCTACCAATTGGCATGCGTGGTTTTGTGAACAAGGAGATTTGTACAACACTATTTGAGTTGGGCAACTTCTTCCAAGAACTGTGCTCAAAAACATTAAGGCAGACTGATTTGGAAAAAATAGAGGACCGAATTGTGCTCATACTTTGCAAGTTGGAGAAAATTTTTCCTCCAGCTTTCTTTGATGTGATGGTCCATTTGGCTGTTCACTTGCCCCGTGAGGCCATGTTTGCTGAACCGGTGCAATATCGATGGATGTACCCGATCGAAAGGTAATCATTATGAACATATGGTTATTTATTAATTTGTTATAACTAAACTATTGTGCAAAAATCCACCCATACAAAACTATTGTTTAAGAAGTAATTTGCTTGCATCAAGAAGCATAATTTTCATTGTCAATTTTTGTTGAAGGTTTCTCGGGACTTTGAAAGGGTATGTCAGTAATAGAGCACGTCCAGAAGGTTCTATCGCTGAGGCTTACATTGTCAAAGAGTGTCTTACTTTTTGTTCAATGTACTTAAAAGGGATTGATAAACCTGAACGAAATGATGATGGTGGTGAATGTGGTCCCGGGATGGAGGTCTTCACCCAAAATGCTCGTCTATTTTCACCTATCACAAGGGCTCTTGACCCTTCGTAAAATGAACGAGAAATGACTCACTGGTTTGTGTTGTACAATAGCTCTGAGGTGGAGCCATACATTGAGTATGTATTTAAGTTTAATTACATTTATGCATAATCGTTCCATTTTGTTTCGAACTCTCAAAGTTAATTACGTATATCACATTTCATTGGGTAGGGAGCAGAAGAATATTTTACATAATCTACAAGGACGTGACATAACTCGGGTACAACGAGAAGAATTTCCAAAATGGTTCAAAAATCGTGTAAGATATACTAAAGAAAATAACTGAATACAATTGTTGAAACTTTCAATTCACATTAACTTAGTACACTTGTTATATGGTGTTTTATGTAGATGAATGATTCGCGAACGAAAGGGTCACCTGAAGCAACTGACGAATTCTGGTCATTAGCAAATGGTCCTGGATCGGTAATTGACTTTTATTTTGGGTGCATCTACAATGGAATTCGATTCCATACTAGAAACCGTGAAAATCGTCGTACCTGCCAAAATAGTGGGTTGGTCGTAGAAGGGGACCATAA
This sequence comes from Camellia japonica, assembly GCA_030407325.1. Taxonomy (NCBI): domain Eukaryota; kingdom Viridiplantae; phylum Streptophyta; class Magnoliopsida; order Ericales; family Theaceae; genus Camellia; species Camellia japonica. The sequence continues at coordinate 111,876,527 of JAPPVO010000059.1, forward strand.
TGGGAACCAAATTAATTTTTACGGCTACTTGTGCAAAATATGGGAATTGAAATACTTGCATGGGGGTACAGTGGTTTTGTTCCAATGTGAATGGTATGACACCGGTCACAAGAATAGAATATACTCCGATGAACATGTCACAAGTATTGATGTTACAAGACTTTGGTATAAAGATGACCAATTGGTTCTACCTAGTCAAGTAAGACAAGTATTCTACGTCAATGATACCAGCAAAGGCAAAAATTGGAGAGTCGTTGAACGTGTTAAGCATCGGGGAGTATGGGATATACCAGAGCGGGATGATGTCTCTAATGATCCTTTTCAACAGGATGAAACCACTGATGGTGTTGGGGTAGTGATCCAAGATAATGATGTTCAATACAGCAGGGATGATATGGATCCTGAGATCATTTTCAATGATCAACTAATACAGAGAATTTAGTTCACAATGATGACGAGGATGACACAATCATAGAGTATAATGATGATGAAGATGATGAACTGCATAGACAACCTGATGTTGATGCAGATCCTGATATAGATCTTGATATAGATTATGATATGTAGTGTTTAATTTTTAATTATATGGACAAGTGTTATAATTTAATAATAAATTGCTTGGTTTACATTGCATGGCATTGTTTTTCAAATTTCATAGCATTGTTTCTTATTTCATTTCATTTAATTATATGCCATATGTACAGTTACAAAGATGTCCAGAAACGGTAAATCATTTCTGAAGCCCGGTGGCTTAGTCCAGAAGATGACGAAATATGAGAAGGATAGGAAAAAAACAATCCAGAAAAATAAAATCAGATTTGATGCTCTAGGGATAAAGTCCCTCAAGAATTCAAAGTTTGGTTCTATTGAAAAGGACAATAGTGAAAGTTGTAGGGTGGGAAAGAGAAAGGTGGGTGAAACTGATAATGACGAGGACTATCAACCACTTGATGATGATGAAGGATTGAGTTCTTCAAGTGATAATGGCGAGCCTTTTGATTCTCAAGTGATTGAGGTAATAAATGTGTGTTTAAAAAGTAATTTCTCTATTTTTTTCACTTGTTATATTACTTGTGGTATGTTTAGTTATTTCAAATTTATTTTTTATTAAGCAACCTTAAATTATTGAAAATGTACTAACAATTCTTGTTTATATTATGTCAGGATATTCATATGGGTCGCGGTAAGAAAACAAATAGGTGTGCAGCTCGCCTAATAGCTTCACAAATACCTAGGGAAAAGAGAAGTAATGTTGATGAAGATACACTTACTCTTCTGAGATGACCTGTAGCTGCACAAGTTAATCATTCAGAGAGCACACCTGAGGTCTCGACCCAACCTATCCATCTTCCCGCCTTACATACTAGGCCCGATAAGCTCCCTACCTCCGCCAATCAACCTGACCACCTTTCAAGTCCATGTACTGTGACTAACAGTGGAGGTGAGAAATAAATGACCACTTCAATGAAATGATAATTTCTTATCTCAATATTTATTTAGTGCATTCATGTTTTATGTCGACTAAATTGAATAAAATTTTGGTCATAATAGCATCAATTCCAGTTTTGGGCAAGAAACGTGTACGAGGACCGACCCGAGGAAAGAATGTTGAGAAGATTAGAAAGGAACGTGGTGATCGAATACCTGTTACACTTAACCATTTGACCAAAGCAATAGAAGGGGATTACACCACACCGCTAGCAGCTGCTCTTGGTCAACAAATTCGAGTTCATGCCCCAGTTCGAAATGATGGATGGCTAGAAATTGCCTTTGGGTTAAGAGAGTCCATTGTTACAAGAGTTGGGGTAATCTGAAATATATGTGTTATATATTTAACATGTTATTTATGTTAATCGCAATGATATATAAAATATATTGAATTTTATTATTTCCAATTGCAGCAAACTTTTGACTTTGGGGACTACAATAATGATGTGGATGTGAGATGTATTATTGATCATAAGTGCCAAACTTTGTACAGTGAATGGAAAAGTAGATTACACACACACTACAAATCCCTTAAAGAAGACAATGTATCTGACCTCAAAAGTCAGATACTATATCCTTGTACAAAGGATGATTGGGAATGGATGATTGACAATATGTGGGAAACTGATGATTGGAAGGTATTTATAAAAATATTTACTAAAGTAACATCCTCCTGTATATTAATAACTAATTTTTTTTTTTAATTTGTAGGTAAAGTCAGAGAATGAGATGAAAGCGAGAGGTTGTGTGAAGTATAATCATACGAGCGGCTCAAGATCATTTGCATCGCGAGCATCTATCATTGTAAGTGTAGATTTACAAATTTGAACATACTAAATTATAAATACAGAATTATTGATTGACTAGAAAATCTAATGAAATGAAAGGTACAAGGAAGCAAACCGACTATTACGAAACTATTCGAGGACACCCACAAACGTCACCGACATGGGGGAGTGTGGATAAATAACACAGCTGAGGAACATCATGTAACCATAACTATTTCAATTTCAATAATAAATGTTTGCATTTTGATATTATGTTTTAAGCTTATTTATGTTTCATTCATAGGCCACTATGGTTTCAAAGATCGCTGAGCAATCTCAACCTAGTGTCACACATCCATTGTCTGAGGAGCAGATTTCCAGAGAAGTACTTGGGAAGAGGTCGGTCTACTTGAAGGGATACGGGATCCGCAAGGACAGTACTTCATCTTCTACACATTTTGAGGCTCCTAACTCCGAGGTGATTGTTCTTCAACAACAGTTAGTTGACCAGCGACAACAATTAGCTGACCAAGGAAAGCAGTTGGTTGACCAGGCTCAAAACATGAGTACAATGCAAACTATCATTCAAATGTTGGCAGCAAAAAATGGGATAGATCTAGCAAACATTCCGGGGTTAGTTCCAAGCAACAATGTCGGGGAGGATGCATCGGGTGTAAGGGAGGATGAAACTTCTCTCGGTTGAAATAGAGGTAAATTTGACACCTCATTAAATTGATTTACTTTATTTAACCAATCCTAACATGTGTCAACAATATAAAATTATATAAACTTTGTATTACAATCCTAGCATTACAACCTTTGTATACAATAGCTTGATAAAACAATAGCTTCACAACAATTTTCTGATTAATTTTAACTATATTTGTCTATTATTGTTGAAGTTAATGCATTAATAAAATACTCATGTTTTTATCATTTTGTTCACTGGTTGGTGATGGATGTTCGTGGTTCAGTAGTGATATATATCGTTTTGCACGTTTGCATTCATTTAATTTTTCTTTGTTTCGTTTTATAGGTTTTTCTGTTGAATGTTTATATACTTTTTGGAATTATTATGTTTGGGATTGTTGGATATAGTTAGACGCATTTTAGGATTCTTATGTTTAGTATTGTTGGATATTTGAATAAAATTTGGGATATTGAAATGCATTTGATATTAATTTGGTTACATTACTAATTGTTATGATGTGTTTAGTTTAGTTTTTACGCAATGTTATGTAAAGGTTTTTTTTGTATGTTTTACAGAGAAATACAGGTTACTTAGAAATACACGTTCAGGAAGTGGATCAATTAGGGTTTAGGTGTAGTATGACTTGCTAAGTAATAATAGGTCATGGGAAGCTAAGATTGAATTTGTTTTAGATGGTTAGGCTGACAATATTTTAATCATCAGGAAAAAAGTATAGGGTGTCTATGTGTCTTATTTTATCTTGCATTTTTAATATTCATTTGTAGTAACTTGTTTTCAAATTCATTTTTTGTTCCCAAAAGAAAGAAAAAATGGCTTCATCTTTAATTCTGCTGGCTCCTGCTGCTGCTGCTGCCGTGGTGGCTGATGCTTGCTGTGGCTGCTGTTGCTGCTGAAATGTTGCTGTGAGGCGTGCATACTGCCAATCCATCTGATGAAGAACTTGCTGAATCAGCAGTTGTTATATGTAAAACTTCTGCAACATGTGGTGTGCTGTGTATACAACTAAGGAAGTGAATGGTTTGCGGAATGTGGGTGAAGTTGCACCTGTCGGGCATGCATAAGGTAACAACTAGTATAGTCTTATTTTTAGACTAGACTGTGTATGCATGGTTGGCTTCACATGGAGAAGAGATCACTCCTCACATGGGTTTTATACAACGCTTCCAAAAGCATATTTTTCAACAGTGTTTTTTTGCCTACACATCAACTTTAGGTGATTTAATATCAATGTTATTAGTTTGTAATAGTAGTGCCTGAGGGATGCCTCTTGTAAATATGTAAATCTTATAAAAAAATATATATGATATTCAATTTTTTTTGCCACTACAAATTTGTCGTTGCCAAAAGTAAAGCTTTCTCGACAAACAACTTGTCGGTAAATGTGTAGCCAAAAGTTTATTTTTGCCCACTCATTGTGTTGCTAAAAGTGTATTTTTTGCCAATGCCAATTTGTTGTTGCCAAAACTAAAGCTTTATCGACAACCAAATCGTTGGCAAATGATAACATTTACCGACGTAAATGTGTCGCTAAAAGTTACTTTTGCCCACTCATATTGTGTTGGTACAAGTGTATAAATTGCCAATGCCAATTTGTCGTTGCCAAAAGTAAAGCTTTAGCGACAAACAAATCGTCGGCAAATGGCAACATTTATCGACGTAAATGTGTCGCCAAACGTTTACTTTTGCCGACGCATATGTTGTTGGTAAAAGTATATTTTTTGCCCATGCAAATTTGTGTCGCAAAAAGTGCCACACAATCATCATATTTCAATGACTTTTACCAACGCAAGGTAAATTGCCGACGATGGATGAAGGCTTTTAGCGACGACTATGTTCGTTGCTAAAGGCATTACTTTTACCAACGCAATGATAATTTCGTCGGCAAAAACTTTTGCCAACTCACTTTTGCCTACGGGTTGCCAACGTAGCTTTGTGTGTCGGCAAAACTCTTTGCCAACGAATTTTCCCTTTTAGCAACATATTTTGTTGCGTTGCGAAAAATGCAATTTCTTGTAGTGAGTGTAGGATGGATTGGGCTCTTAAAGGTGACAGAAATACTAGATTTTTTTTTCAATATTATGGCTACGAAGAGACATAATAGAAACTTGATTACTTCTCTGGAGGTTAATGAGGTAGAGGTTGAAGAACCTAGTTAGGTCAAACAAGCAGCTTGCTACCATTTCCAAAGTTTATTTACTGAACATTGGAGGTATAGGCCAAGAATTGGAGGAGAGTTTAAGAAGATTGAAGCTAATCAGGTAGTTGAAATTTTGGAGAGAGAGTTTTCAGTGGAAGAAGTATGGGCTGCTATTCAAGAATGTGATGGTAACAAAGCCCCGAGTCTTGATGGGTTTAATATGCTTTTTTTTTTTAAAAGGTTGAAATTTTTTGCAAGATGACATCATAAAGTTCATGAAGGAGTTCTACAGTAACAATAAATTGGGATGTGGGGTAAATTGTTCCTTTGTTACTCTTATCCCCAAGAAGGAAAATCCTAACTCTCTTATTGATTATCGGCCTATTAGTTTGATAAATTTTCCCTATAAAGTGCTATCCAAAGTGTTGGCCAATAGACTCAAGCAAGTTCTGCCTAGTGTGATTGATAAGGTTCAGTCTGCTTTTGTGGGAGGAAGAAATATTTTGAATGGAGTGCTTATAGCAAATGAGGTGGTGGATTGGTGGAAAAAATCAAAGAGGAAAGGCCTCATTCTCAAACTGGACTTCTAGAAAGCTTATGACACTATTAATTGGAATTGTTTGTTGCAGATGTTATCCAGTTTTGGGTTTGGATCAAGATGGACTCGTTGGATGAAAGAATGTGTGGAATCTGCTCGAATTTCTATTTTGGTCAATGGCTCACCATCTGCTGAATTTTGTCCACAAAAAGGGCTTAGACAGGTGATCCTCTTTAACCTTTTTTGTTTAATGTTGTTGTTGAAGGGCTGAATATATTGTTGTCAAGAGCTAAGGAGTTGAGGATTATAAAAGGTGTGGTAGTGGGTGGTAGAGTGGTTAATATATCTCATTTACAGTTTGCTGATGACGCTATCATTTTTTGTGAGGCTGAATGGTCTGAGATTGTGGCTGTGAAACGCATTCTGAGATGCTTTGAAGTTGGGATAACCCTGTCCTATGTTATGTTAATCAATCCTATTCATGATTGTGGTTATGTGCTTGATATGATTTTGAATGCCATTTATATGATTATATGTGTTTTTGAATTTCTATTTGTTCACCGTAGGAAAATCTATTTGATTTTCTGTTATAAAATTTAATTAAAGGCCGTAGAGGCGAATGAAACTGAAATTAACTGTATTTTTGCGATTAGTATGATTTTTAGAGCCTATGGTGAAATTTAATTAAAAAAATCGATTGGAATTAAAATAATTAGATTAAATCAATTAAATGTAGTGCAATTGGTTAACACTAATTGAGATGGATTAGTTTAAATTAATCACTTAGTATATATATGGGTTAAACACACTTAGGCTCCTCATTTTGACCTCAAGAATCTGGAAATACACTCTAGAGGGAGAGAGTGAGCTGAATTAGAGAGAGAGGGAGCTCAACCTTGGGGATTTGCAAGTGAATTCAAGAAACTAAGAGGATTAGCTCGAGAATTGGCTATATTTGGAAGAATTGAAGCTCTTAGGTGAATAATTGAGCTCAAATTCATGAGTTTAAATTTATAACTAAGTGAATCCAAGCGTGATATGTGACTAAGAACAATAATTGAGTTGAATGTAATGAAATTGGAGTTGTATATACATGCATGTTTGCATTCACCATGATTATGTTCATTTGAGTATGAGACATGAAGAATTGAGTACCAAATCATACATACAAGCATAGTTTTGTTTAGCTTCATGATTATAAGCATCATTTGTGCCATTTCAAATGGAATTGGAGTCAATAATTAACATGCATGCATTATTCATGAAGGTATGAAGCTTGAATGCATAAGTTTTGAAATTGGCAAAGAATTTGGAATGATTTTGGAAATGGACCATGATTCTAGACAATTGGTTTCAAATTATCTAAGTTTTTATGATACACAATGTTTTTATATGTTTTTGGCATCAATTTGCAAACTTTAGAACTTTGGGGTTGTGTTTTGAAACTCAAACAGCTTGCTGGAAAACCTAGAATTCGACCTATCCGCTCGAGCCAGGGAAGTCTCGCTCGAGCGTGAAAATTTAGCTCTCAGAAATTTTGCAGAAATTTGCACAGTGGCTTGAGCGGCAAACTTTATGCTCGAGCGAACCCAGACTCCTAGCTCGAGCGTCGAAAATCTCGCTCGAGCGTAAAATTCATGCAACCAGCACTTTTTCAGAGTTTTGTAGGCCGCTCGAGCGACCAAAGCTGCGCTCGAGCGAAGGGCCTTATTTCAGAAATTTTGAAAAGTTGTTTTACGTTCCGTTTTCCGTTCTCTTTCATTTCTAAGCACTCTTAGGCATGCATTGAACATTGTAAATGAACAAAAGGGATAAGAAAGAGGCCTAAGAGAAATAATAAGTTAAAAACGGATTGAATTATTTGTGACCCTATATGTTATGAAATGTGTAGGGTCAAACACAAGGACAAATCCATCGATGGAACACTATGAGTAATATCTTAGTAAGGATATTTTGAAGTATGTTACTTTTCAAATGCTTATTTCTGTATAAGTTTCACGGATTTGTTAATTTGAATTGTGAATGAATGTCCGTTTGACATAAATGAATTGTGCCAAAGGCCGTTTGACATGATTGAATTAGGCCAAAGGCCGTTTGACATGACTGAATTAGGCCAAACATGAATGAATTGGGCTTGAGGCCGTTTGACATGAATGAATTGGGCCCGAGGCCGTTTGATATAATGGGTTAAAGGCCGTTTGATATGTTTGGATTTGATACGTCCATTACGAATTTCATTCATGTAGTTTCTTTAATTTGATATTATTCACTGGACTTTCACTGACTCTCATTTAAATATATGTAGGTGAGCAAAGAGATGTCCAAACCCAACCTCAGTGAAGAATGTAAGAGAAAGTCAAGTTTTGTGGAGTCAGCCTGAACGTCTCACGCACGAGACTTTGTTTTTGTTCTTTTGTTTACTCTTTTTGCTACTTTGGTGAATACGTTGGATCACCCATGTACATAAACTTTTGTTTGGCTGACTACATGTTTGAAGTTCCTGGATGTACAAGATGTTAATTCTGACTATATGTGTGAGTTATTATGGAATGCTTTTGGAATAATTCTGCTATGCCATATAAGCATAGCTCATTAGACAATTTTTAAGTCTGCTTCCGTTTTGGCCCCTTATTTCTATTGAAACATGTTTAATCAGGATTGAGGTCGTAGTTAATCTCTTGATTACTGGCCGGTTATGACCTTAATCCATAGGAGCGGGTTCGGGGTCATGACAGAAGTAATCTCGGGGTTGAAGATAAACTTTCATAAAAGTATGATTTGTGGTGTGGGAGTTGAAGATCGGTTGGTGGAAGAATATGTAGCCAAACTGAATTGTCTAAGTCATAAACTTCCTATAAAGTATCTTGGGTTACCACTTGGTGCCTACCCAGGTAAGAAGCAAGTGTGGCAGCCAGTGGCAGACAAGTTTAAACAGAAGTTATTTGGTTGGAAGCGTAGGATGCTCTCTTATGCCGGGAGAGTCATTCTTATTAAGTCTATTCTGTCTTCTGTATCTATCTTCTATATGTCTTTATTTAAGATTCTAGTATGTGTGGCTAAAGAAATTGATAAGATTCAAGCTAGGTTTCTTTGGGGAAGAGATGAATCTCGAAGGAAAATTCATTTAGTAAAATGGAATGAGGTGCAGTTACCCAGGAATCAAGGAGGTCTTGGGATCCGAAATCTCCTAGTGACTAATGAGTGCTTGTTACTCAAGTGGTGGTGGAGATATGCCTTAGAAGATGAGGCTTTGTGGAAATCAGTGATTTGTGCTAAATATGCTGTATTTGGAGGTGGTTGGTTCCCTTCATTGAATGGTTTTGGGTCTGTTTCTATTATATGGAGAGATATTCTTGCTGTGGTTCATGTAATCCTAAGGTGTATAATTTCTTTGTGGAAAATGTGGAGCTTAGGATTGGTGATGGGAATATGGTGAAGTTTTGGGATGATATTTGGAGGGGATCCTCAAGTCTTAAGTCCCAATTTCCTAGGTTGTACCAGCTGACTTTAGACAAAGAGATCACCCTGAAATTGCAGCTTTCTTGTTGAGACAGCACCAACAAGTGGTGCTTTCATTTTAGAAGGCCCATTTTTGGTTGAGAGGAAGATGAGGTGGTTAGGCTACAAAATATGTTGGGAGCAGGGCCTTGCCTACATAATGATCAAAAGGATTCCATTTGTTAGAAGGCTAACCAGTCAGGGTTGTTTAGAGTTGGAGCTATCTATAACTAGTGCATGCAAATTGTTGGCCCTGTCCATTGTTTCCTAGATTTAGTGTGGAATAATTTTGCTCCGCTTAAGGCTAAGTTTATTACTTGGCTTGCTTGGAGGGGTAGGCTGAAAACATCTTCATTTCTTAACAGACCTGGAGTATTGTCAGGTTCTGTAGTATTGCCTTGTGTGTTGTGCAAAGCTGAGGTGAAAACTACTAATCACCTTCTTCTATCTTGTTATTTTGCGTGGAATGTTTGGTCTAAAATCATGGACTGGTGGGGAATTCAATGGGTAATACCAGGATCTATTGAAGATTTAATGCATTGGTGGTTGGGGTGGAAGTACAGGAAAAAGGCAAAGCAAGTTCGGAGAGTTGTTTTCATTTCTGTTGTTTGGTCTCTGTGGATATATAGAAATGATTGCATTTTAAATAGTACTCAGCCTGATATTGATGAATTGTGTGAGGTCATAAAAGTTAGAGTGGCCATGTGGTTGAAGTTTTATGATATGGGTTGTTTCTACTCCATTCATGAGATTGTCTCAAATATAAAATGGATGAGTCAACACCTTTAAAGGTTGGAGATGTTTGGTGCTTGTTCAAGCTTGATGGGTCTTATCTATGTTGTTTCTCTAATATAGTTAGAGGTTGTTAACTCTGTTTGTTTTGGTTATTGGGGCTATGATGGGTTCTGTGCTGCTAGTTTGCTATGCTTTGGATTTGGTTGCATTGGCTCTGCTGCTGGATTGTTTTGTTTTGGGTTTCTGATTGTTCTGGTTGCTATGGTGGTTTGCTGCGGCAACTTTGTTCTGGCAGTTGTTGGATTGTTCTGGTTTTTTGGTGTGTATCTTTCTTGTTTCTGGTTTGGCTCTGTTGCTGATTTGCTTTGACTCTGTTGCTTTGGCTCTGTTGATCTATTGCTGTTGCTAGGGCATTTGATCTGGTTGTAGGTTTTTTGGAGTTGTAGTCGATTTTGAGTTGTAGTTTGTTGATGTTGGTTTCTCATCAACTTCCTGGGGTGTTAGCATATGATTGGGCGTGCTCATGGGTGCCAACCTAGTTAGGATCCCTCTGTTCGCTTTGATGTGTTTACACCCTCTTTCTTTCTTTCTTTTCTTTATTGATGTAATCATTTTTTCATCAATAAAGCTTCTTCTTTTGTTGATAAAAAAAAAAAAAAAATTGGTTTTACCCTCTGCTCTTTGGTTTGATTTGATTATCTAGTATGATCAATTTTTTTCAGTTTTAAAAATAAGAACATTAAGGGGAAAAAAAAGAAAAACAAAGCATGAAATTAAATAGGTGATTTCATTCTCATGAACTCTATATTTGAGAACAATAATACCAAAATCAACGTTGAAATTGAAATCGAAATAAAAAACAAGAGTTTCGAAACTGAAAAGATTCCCTGAAAATTTAGGGTTTAAGATATTTGAATTTGAAAAGTCTCAAATCGTTGAGCCGATTTATAATGTTGTCAATCATACTTTTGCAAACCTTAGGGTATCAAGAAACGAAGTGATCTTCAAGAGCTTGTCAAAAACCACTTGTAACGAGAGCTCTTATTTTCACTATTTCAATTCTTTGAATCTGAGATTGTTCCAACTGAATTGATGTTTGATGTTAGTATATGATCTTCTAGCTTTGTTGCTCTGGAATTTGTAAACGAAAAGTAGAAAAATATGAAATTTATGGACATAGAGAGAGAGGAACAACTTTGAATCTGAGAATGTTTCCAATTAATATCGATATTTGATGATAGTAGATGATCTTCTAGCTTTGTTGCTCTGGAATTTGTGATAAAAAAGTAGAAAAATGTGAAATTTGTGGAGATAGAGAGAGGAACCAAGAGAGAGAGAGAGAGAGACGAAAAGAGAAGTAGACAGGGTGTTTTGTATTTTTGAATTTGTAAGAATAGATTGGTCATATAAAATTAATAGAGAACTTATAGGTTTAAAGTTTTGTGAGTAAGATCTAAGCTACCATTACTTATCAAAATAGGACTTGATTATAAATTTCCCCTCAAAAAAAAGCTACACCACTAGACCCTAAACAATAACTTATATAAATGTGACCCAATTTCTGTAGTTTACAAATTCTGATCTCTTAAAGTCTTTCACAATTCTTAAACCTCTTTCTTTGTATATCTTAATCTTTATGAAAAAAGTTTGAAACTTCTCTAAAATAATTTTTTTATTTTGGCCCACAATGATATAGTATAATAGTTGTTTATTTTTTATTTATCATATCTTTAGTTGTATAGGCTTCACTATTTTGACACATCATTATAGATGAATTTAAGAGACTAAGGGATGTTTTGGAAAGATAGTTAAAAGTTACTTTTTGATTTTTTTTGACTTTTTTGTAAAAGAAAAAAGTCGATTAAAAATTAGGAAGTGACTTTTAACCCATTTCTCAAAATAGGCCTAAGTAAATTGTTGGTCTCCAGCTGGTACACCTTTAATTGTACAGGACTCTACTATCTTACTATGGGGTGTTTTGGGAAGTTGGTAAAAAGCTGACTTTTGGCTTTTTACCAAGCTTTTTGGCTTTTTTGGAGGTGATTTGGGAATTTGATAAAAAACTGGCTTTTTTGATTTTTGGTTTAATAATTTTTAAAAGTGTCACATCACTCTAAAATAACCAAAATACCCTTACATTTTTAATGAAATTTGTGATTTTGCCCTTTTGCATGTCAACACTTTTTTGAATTAATTAATTACAATGTTCCAACAAATTTTAATTTATTTTTATTATTATTACAATTTCCAAAATTTACCAAATATTTTTTATTATTACAAATTTATTATTCTCATTTTTAGGAATTTATTTTTTGTATTATTACAAGTTTATTAGTAAATGTATTATTTTTTTTATACAAACAATTACCAAATTATCCAAACAATTATTACAAATGACCAAAATACCCCTATCAAATTTTTAAAAATTATTATTACAGTTTTGTTAATTATTTTTATTGTTATAATTGAATGGCATATTTACTTTCTTAATTTTTCCCAACAAATTGCGCTTTTACATTAATTAATTTCCACATTACAAACTGGTAAACGCCCTTAAGAACCTGCAACTTACAAATAGAATCGTACATTTTTTTGACACTTTAAACAGTTTCACACATTCATTTCATTTGCCATCACCTCGTATAGACTGAACATGATTACAACCCAAGTTCACGCCGATGTCACACTAATTCATTCCGTATTGATTTCCTCACTTCGTTCATATGTACATCATCGTCGCCCTCTGGTTCACCATCATCATTGTCACCAAGACCGTCAACATTTGGCATGTCGTTGAATGTAAAATTCTCTGCATTCACAACCTTGTTGAATGCTTCATCGTCGCTCGAGTTGCGGCGTATGAAATTATGTATTATTTCCATTGAAGCCCCAACCAATGGCACTTGCACTTTCCCGAAATCATATCGCGGCATGTTATGTAGGAATCCCCATCGCGCTTTCCATACGCCGAACGTACGTTCAATTGCACTCCGTAAGGAGGAGTGCATTGTGTTGAAAATTTCGTTTGCATTTTTTGGCCGTCCAGTTGCGCGAAACTGTTCCTAGTGGTAGCGGCATCCCTTATACGGCGCCAAAAACCCTTTTTGGTTCTTGTACCCCGCATCAACAAGGTAATATTTTTCTAGTTGTATTTCGATAATTTTGCATTAGTATGGTGGTCGATTGCAAATATGAAATGCACACAACTAATACAAACAAAAAAACCAGCCGTAATTCATCTAACCTTTCTCTGGCATGGGGAATTGTTTGGCTGGGTCTTGTGTTACTTCGTTAAAAACTCTGCTGTCATGTATACTACCCTCCCATCTGCAAGATATAAAAGTAAAACACAAATCGAAATCACACGCTGCGAGTATATTTTGCATGTGCCGTCCTTTACGGCCAAAATATGGTGGCGCTTCCTGAGGCGGGAGATGTGCCTCCACATATGTGCCGTCAAGCATGCCAATACAGTCCTGTAGAATCACACAGCATCATGTGAAGGAGAAATGCTACTACTCAAAAAAAGTTTGCCTTACTTTCCGAAAGTGGCTACTATTCATAATTAAATGTGCGAAAAATAAATACCCTCGCTTTGAATGGGAAATATTTTCGTCGTGACTCTAAGTACGGATGTCTACTATGTTGTGACCTTGTCGGTCGGCATTGTGCTCTCATGAACAACTTCATCGCTTTAAGAACTCGCATTACATGACGCTAGACTGTTTCCCTTGAGTATTGAAAACGGTCTTCTATGTCCCAACTCGTGAAGCCCAATAACACGAATATGAACATGCCGACACTCTCAACTACATCTACACCATGGGGACGCTGTGCTACTGGGAGGCCGCAATCCTCAACTAATGTCTTGTACAACATCAAGAACACCTCTTGTGACATCCAAAAATTTCGCTGAAATGCTTCATTCCTTCCTCGAACCATCTCCTGCATCCACATGCTACCAATCAATGTGGATGTGTGAAACGGAGTCCTGTCAACATACGCGTACTCGTTGGCAACACGAGCAATTTCCACCCAAATCATTGATGTCGTCGATTCCATTTCTGTGATCGTCTCTCGTATCCAGGCATTTATTTGGCCATTGTGTACAACTCCCGAGCTAGTACCTTCTTGTACATCCATAGACGTTGCAAATTATATGAAATAAGAACTACCAGCTGTAGTGCTTAATTGTCGAAATGAGTTGCACAACTCCATGATATATAACACTCTTGCAGAAGCATATTCAACTACTACGTTGTGTTACTGTGGCCATGTGATTGCCCAAAGCCTAGTACACCATCACACTACCATGTGAATGCTAGTACATTTCCAGGATTGTACAATTTGTAGTTTGCATGCTTGCATATAAGCATCTAACTTTCATGTGCTTCTGATTGACGTATGCCACATCAACTTTTTGAATATTTGGTGTGAATTGTTTTGGAGTAAAATAATGTACATAAAGAAATGTAAATAAATAAGATAATGAAACACAAAAATATTTTTGCATTAAATAAATAAAAAACACCCAATAAATAAATAATTTCTTTATTTATTGAAATGTAAGTACTTCGTTGCCTATATTAAATAATTTGAATAAATAAGTGTACACAATAAATAAAATAAATAAAGAATAAATAAGTCAATTAAAGAAATGTAACTACTTTGCATCCTATTGTAGACACCCCATTTTTGACCGACCTTAAGACTCAGACGTTACCAATTGAGCGCTCGGTGATGTTTCATATCGTGCTCGTTCAGAAGTCTCAGAGTCGCGGCCGTGCGCCCTGCCTCCGGACTTCCGAACCCTCTTCTGCACTTTGTCTCGGTTTGCGAACCAGACTCGGTTTTCTCTGTTTTCTTTCCTAAGGGGAGGAAGAGGTCCCGTAGACCATCTCTCAGTGGCCGTGGGCTACATTTCGTGGCCGTAGGCCATTTTGCCCATTTCGGAGCCCGGTTCCCGGTTTTCGGAGCCGTCAGGCCGTGTGCCTCGGTTCGGGACCACCCAACCATCTCCGATTCCTCCGGTTTTTGGCATGTACCTCTGTTTTATCATAACGAGGGACACTGGGGTCTTAGATACCCACTTCATGGCCGAATGCCACTTTCGGTGCTTACAACCTATTTTCGGGACCTTGAACTGCGTGTTTTGGTCCCCGAGCTTTCGTTTTGCATCGGTTTTCGTTCATTTTTGGCAGGTACCTCTGTTTTATCACCAGGAATATCACTGGAGGGTGGGAGGCCAACAATTGTCTCAGCAACCTGTTATGCTCTTCCGGCGCCCCCCGGCGCCCGTTTTTCTTACTTCCGGGCCAATGTTGACCACCCTAGGGCCATTTTCTTCGAGCCAAAACCACATATTCGTGTTGTACACACATGGGAGGACCCTAATATGCTATGGCCGGCCAGTAATTCTTCCTTTCATTTTTGACCCTCTTTGAAAAGTGGCTTGTTGTTTCTCCTGTTTCAGAGTTGCCAATTTCCAACCATAGGGTCTTGTTCAGCACACATGGGAGGCCACCAATGTGTGGTGGCCGGCCAGCAAATCTTTCCTTCATTTTTACCCCTTGGCCGGCCGGCCACCTGCAACAAAAATACATGGCCGGCCATGCTCCTTGGGATGTGTTCCTTACAGCTGCACAGCTGTTTCCCCCAGAAAATATCTGTATCCGGGGGATATTTTGGGAGGGAAAGTTTGGGTGCATTTCCCTCCACCTTTACACCCCTCCTTTTGTCCATATAAGGCAGCCAAGAACTGGTCCCAAGAGTTAGAAAAATTGCTCTAAAAGATACACACCCATATCCATCTATATCTCTCTCAAACTCTCAAGTTTACTTCCATTTCTTCATCATCATCTAGCACCACCATCACCACTCCATTTCCAGCAGCAAGGAAGGGTTCTTGAGAGGCTTAGAAGCAACTTTCCTCAAGCCAAGAGGTAGCAAAAGTGAGGTCT
Organism: Camellia japonica; assembly: GCA_030407325.1. Classification (NCBI taxonomy): domain Eukaryota; kingdom Viridiplantae; phylum Streptophyta; class Magnoliopsida; order Ericales; family Theaceae; genus Camellia; species Camellia japonica. The sequence goes on from JAPPVO010000059.1 coordinate 111,892,362, forward strand.
TCAAGGGTAAGTCTTAAACTCCCTCTTTTACACCATTTTCTTGCCTCATTTCTTAAGCCTATTAGCTTATTGTTTTGAGCTCCGACCTTAACTAAAACTAGGTCTATTTTGAGCTATTATTGATGTTTGTTCAAGGGCTCAACTCTGTTTGAGCCCTCCATCTTGCACTTGTTTCAATATCCTCTTATATGCCATTATTTTGCATTGAATATTTGGCCTATGTGTGATCTGAATTGGAGCATCTCATGAACTGATATTGTACTTATTTTGAGGCCCTCTTCAACATTGAAGAAGGGCTAAACCTTTTTTTCATGCTCCATATGCCACTTGCTTTGAATCCTTGTTTTACCCTTTTTTTTGCGTGCTTTTTCTAGCCTATGAGTGATCTGTTTTCGAGCATAAGGTAAACTGTGAGTGGGCATATTTTGAGTCCTTCTTCAACATTGAAGAAGGGATAAACCCTGTTTGGCCCATCTATCATGCACTTGCTTCATAATTTCTCATATTTACCGTAAACTTGCATGATTTGTTTGGCCTATATGTAAATTGTTTTGGAACATGCCATGAACTGTGAGTGAGATTATTTTATATCCCTCTACAACATTGTAGAAGGGATCAATCTTGTTTGGGGTCTCCATGTTATACTTGTCTTTATATCTCTCTTGGCCCCCATTTTTGCATGCTTTTTTAAGCTTATCTAGCTTCTGTTTCCGGCCATCATCAGAACTGTAAAGAGTCATATTTTGATCTTCTTGACATATTTCATTAAGGGTCTTTGCTAGTTTGATGAATGTTTAGGGTACGTCATGTTATAGCCTTACGTATCCTCAATCTTGCATAACATTTTTACCATGTTTTCATACTGAGTTGGGGGATATCATCTACTGTAAATGTGCATATTTTTACCCCCTCATCAGTGTTGTAGAAGGGTACTTTTCCATTTGAGCATTGCATACATCATTTGTTTCAATACCCCTCTCTTGGCCCCCATTTTTGCATGCCATTGTTGTCCTATCTATGCTCATTATTTCGCCATGTTTTGTACTGTAAAAAATGCTATTTTGGGGCTGCCTTGCTACTGTTTTGCATGTCATGTACTAATTATGCATGTTTAGTATGGCTATAGGCCATTCCGGGTGCTTATTATCGCATTTCGGGACCATTCCGGGCATTCGGTATCATTCCCTCACCTTTCGGGACTGTTTTGCATCATTTGTAAGTGCTGAAATTCCATTTTCATGTTTGCATATCATTTTCCATGTCATTTCATGCTTAAACGCATTGCCTCGGTTTGCGCGCCCATGTGCGCGCACTTCGAGGCGCCGCATTTTCATCTGTTGGCCTCCTATGTGAGTGTGGCTGAGGTCCACTCATGTTAGTGTAAGTCCATTTTGCATTCCGTATGTCATTTTAGTCTCATCGCATTGCGTATGTCATTTACTCGGTTTGCGTGCCCGTGTGCACGCATTTCGAGGCATCTTGTTTTCATCTCATGGCCTCCTATGTGAGTGTGGCTGAGGCTCTCTCATATTGGTGTAAGCCCATATTGTATCGCGCATCTCATTTTAATTCTGTTGCATTCCGTATGCCATTTTCTCGGTTTGCATGCCGGTGGACACGCACTTCGAGACATCTCATTTTAGTCTCATTGCATATCATTTCCATGCCATTTCATGCCTTACGGCCATCGCCTCAGTTTGCGCGCCCGTGTGCACGCATTTCGAGGCGCTTCTTTTTTTTATCCGACGGACTCTTATGTGAGTGTGGCTGAGGCCCACTCATGTTAGTATAAGTCCAATTTGCATTGCGTATGCCATTTTATGCCTTAGGATCATTTCCTCGGTTTGCGTGCTCGTCTGACACGCATTCTGAGACATCTCATTATCATAGCATTATGCATGCTAGGATTGTATTTCAGTTGCATTTCATGCATATCATGCATATCGCATCGTGTTCGGGATAGGAGTTAGCCCGAGCACGGGAAACGAGGCACGTTTCACGAAACGGGTCTCAATTCCCAAGTCACCAACACTCCGGATTACCCATGATGGAGTTAGGTTTTTTGTTGTAGCATTCATATGCATTCATCCTATATTGAGTTGTGCAATCCGACTCCTCGGCCATCATGCATCGTTATGCGTGATTGGTGGCACGAGGATCGAGGCATGCATATATTTGTGAAATACATTGCTATGCCCTTTTCCTGCTCTCTGTTGCAGCAAAATAGAGAATCGGCAACTTTTCGGAGTCGGGTACGCATTTCGAGAAACATTGCAAACAGAGGCTAATTGGGGCATCCCAGTGGATTTCTGCGCAAGGCAGCCCAGCATACATCATTCAGCGGAGTCAAGGCAGCCCTTGGCTTGCATGCCAGTTTACAGTTTTTCTCAGTTTAATTTGTTAATTAATTAGGAATCTGTATATTTATTCGGACTGTATTATTCTTTTATTTCGGACTGTATTATTTATTTGGACCCTCTGCGCGAGGGCAAAATTGTAATAAGTGTGGGTGAGTGTGATGTATGTCTTCCAACCCCCACTTCTTTCTCCCTTTTATTTACCTGCTTATGATGGTTAGATATAGGGCATATTTCAATTAGCATACAGTATGACAGCATGTTTGCATCATTCATCTGTTTTGCACGCACCGGGCTTGGCGCATCATACAAACTGCATTTGTACTTCAATTCCAAATTGAATACGTGTTAGCTGTAGCATTCCATATGCCATGTTTAGAATAGCCGAGCCTGCTATAGTTGCATTATTGCATGTGTTGCATTAGGCATTCCTGTATATTTAGGATCATGCATGATTTCTAATCAATTTTTGTTTTGGCTTGGAGTACTCGGTAAGTTTTATGCTTTAGCATCCTTGCATGCGTGTGAGTGTTGCCATGAATAGCATGCTTACCATGAGGCTATATGCTTATATGATATAATTGCCTTGAATGCCTGTGGGTGGAGGTTGGGTTATTTGGATTGGACAATTCATCAAATATTTGTTTTAAGCCCACTAGATAGTGGCAAAATCATGTTTTCTAAGCCCACCCGAGGGTGGCAAATCCGCGTCTTAGCCTACCTGCAGGTAGCACCATCAAACCATTTTCAAACAAACAAACATGAAATGTTTTGTTCCAATTCAGGCGGCCCAGTCTATACTTGTTTGCTGCGAGCATCACATAGTAACCTAGGCTAATAACCGGAATAAGAATTCACAATGTTTTCAAAATAAGATATCATGGTTAGTAGAGGCCAGTCTTTGACCGGGCGAGCGGGGGTGCTCACGAAGTGACCTTCCCCAATCGTACCCAAGTTCCCGAGCCGAGGCAACTTTGGTGATGACGGACACGTGGCCTTTGGCACCGAGTCAGGGTTTCCTAAATTTCCCAAAAAAATAAAATATTTAGGTGGCGACTCTGTATCTGGCAAAGCAGTCCATGTTTGGCACTTCTTTCAAAAATCTGTTTTCTCAAAACGATTTGCCGGATTGGGACTCTTTGGTTCAAGATTAAGAACCGTGACACAAATCGAGTCCGAGCTGTAGCGAGGTCCCCCGCGGGCTTGTTACACCTATATTTTTTTTTTTCGTCACAAAAATGAATTTCAACATAGTTCAAAAAACCCATCATTTTCAATGTTTTTTTAACCTTCCTGGGGACTACATTATCTACTTTTTAATTTTGTAGCAATTTATTAGTGTTTGCTTTTGTAACCCCAATTTTCGTTTTGTCAATTATAAAATAGATTTAACAAATTCAATCCAAATACACTATACAAATGTTGTACTTTGTTTTCCCAGCAAACTAATGTCTACCCCACAACTCACCATCTGCCTGTGACAAGGAGCAACTAAAATAAATAATAACACAACAAACCAAAAAGAGCCTGCAAAGACTTGCATGTACATTCCCTGGCCAAAAGTTGTGCATAACATAACAAGCAGGTGACACAACAATGCCACCTTGCGGCGTGTATACTCGCATATCGGTTGCAAAGTCTTGCAGAATCATACCTACATGTGCACACCAAAATAAAAGAAATGCGAACTGTCTCGCATGTGCACCATCCAAAAAAAAAAAAAAAAAACAAACACACATAATATACTACAGTCTCATGCTAACCAAATAGTAAAATGATAATCCAACCACAAAGGCCTAGTCCAAGTCAACAGCACCACCACTCCCGAACAGCCGTGTCCCTCTTTCACGATCCCTGCTAACATTGGTCGGCGTGTAGGCACGCTTCTCAGTCAACCAGTTCACAATGTAATTTTGGGGGAGGGCCATGATGATGTCCCGATTATCGGGTGAATCCATTATGCCGCATGCGAATGAGAACAACTTACTGCTGGGCTCTAATCCAGGCGTGCTCATAAGCCGTGCAAGACAGTCCCCCACTGTGTTCTCACCTTTACCCGTGACAACGTATTGCGTGATTTTTAGCTCCCTGCTTTGTTTGCTCACTACTTCCATGAGATTGTCTATGCTACTAGCGACAGTACCAGGCGCTGCCCGCTTGCGCCGTTTTGCATTGGCTAATCCATCTACGGCTGACTGGGGGGGAGTATCGTCAAAGAGGCTACTATCAACCACGTTCTCCCCGATAGTGTCATGGCCCGGCTGTGGTGGTGTGCCTGCACTGAGAGGTCCCATCCCGCTATCCTTGTTGGCATTGGTCGCATCATCATCATCATCGCGCACTTCTGTTGGAGTCCATGCATGTTTCCTAGTCGCTACTGCACCAGAGTACACGCGCTCCATGAGGTCCACATGCTCTAGAGGCTTATTCTTGAATTTAGCACATCGGTTGTTCATCTGTGAAGGAGAAAACACATATGTCAGTACAGCTTGAAATGTATTTGCTGCCCTTAAAGTGTACCACCAATGACATTAACAGAGGCAAAACACATGAAGGGATTCAAATGTTGTAATTACAAAACAATAAATGTAACTCTTGAATTAAGTGTACACATCGCACATGAACAGGTTGCCCAACATATGTTAAAGTAGTATGTTTAACAAGTGCTTTGATTTGGAAAAATAGTTATGTGAACAAAATATGGCAACCAAAATCAGCGATACTAGTACAACAGTACTGCGGAACATAAAAGCTTTGTGAAAACATATCGCTTGCATTTTGGCCCACCAATGGTCAGGTGCAGTGAACAAGCCTGTCTCATGGTCGTACCCACGCCCTGTCAAGTCGTGGCTGGCATTCTCCAACTTCTTCTAGGCGACCCAATCTTTCTTTAAGTTGTCAAACTTGTTTTTCATTTGTTTGGCTGAATCTAGTAGGCCAGTTTTCTGTAGAAATTTGTTTGCTATGTTCTTATACCCTGCCATGGACAATCCGCACGGTTGTCGATTACCACCTTCCATTTTCGCAATGATGAGTTGAAGAAACAGCTTTGTATTATCGCTGTCAAATTGGCATTTGTGGACTGGCTGGGGTTGGGTTGCTGTGATAGCGTTACCTCGAGACTTTGAAGGGGTACGGGGTGATGATCGGTTTGTTGCCATGAGTAGTGTTGTCCTGCTTGTAACATTTAGAATGCAATATCAGATAGAAATGAAGTACAATACATATTGTTTACATGGCCAAAAGTGAAATAAAAGTGTAAACACAGTTACTGCAGTAATAACAACAAACAGTACAACACTTTCTGAAAGACAAAGTCCGTTTGTACTACACGTTGGGGAAATGTTATGTAACAGGACCAAAACATCTAACTGACAGCAAAGTACATATGTCATACAAAAAGTAACTACGTAGCAATATCCATGACAACGCATCACATCCGAAACAACAACACCAAAACAACGACGCACAAAAAACCGACGACCGTCCTAAGCATACGTAGGCTCTGATCTATGCGCGCAACGTCCGCTCGTAACCCCAGATCGACATCATTATGTGGCTGGTCAGTACGCAAAGTGGTGCTGCGAAACTCGTCACACTAACTAACCCGCGATGCACATCTCTGCTGGACAAAATTGCAGTAGATAGTTAGCATGTATACTATACGACACAACCAGAAATGAACGACGACATGACTAAGTGCATAAGAGAGTGACAACACAAACGCACCGTAGTTCTAGGGCAAACGTAGTACGTACGACCAGGGTTTTTGACGGATCTTGATATCTTTACAACGCAATGTCCAAACCCACAATCACACATCCTCTGTGGCCATGATAAAGTGGCACTTGACGTGGAGGACGCCATCTGTATACTCCTTTGATTTTTTTTGTTCATGTTATAAATTGAACTAATATAATCTACTGTGCGGAATGAAAGACAGTAACTGAAACAAGTTCATTTTGAATTTAGGTTAATACTTGAAAATGCTAGTTTAGTGGTGTGTCGAGACTCTAGCCATTTTGTTGTCTAAATTTACACTCTATATTTTCACTCCCTTTGATTTGTTTTTACTGACAATGTGCTTGCATTATGCTTTAGGTGACTCATTTGCTATGGTTATGAATAGGGACGAAAAATGCTCCAAAAATAGCTTACTTGCTCATTACTGGTTAATGGTCCCTAAATATATTGAGAGAATGTTACTAAACTAATTAGCAGTTAGCAGTTAATATAGCCAAGTATAAAATTCCAAAAATAACCCCTTACATTCAAGGCAACCAAACAAATATGTGCAAAAATGTAATGATTTTATCTAAAAGATGTTGTAAGAAATGACTTACAAAATTCTTCTATATAGAAATTATTTATTGAACTACATGTCGAATTAACTATAAATTCTACGTGAGTGTTGTATGACCTTCTGTGGCGAATCTCATGATGTTCAGCCAAATGCATGCGACAACTCTTTTTTTGTGTGTGTGTGCGTGTGTGTGTGTGTGTGTGTTTGCGAAACTGTGATAGATCATGGAACCTGCAGAACTACTTTGAAAAAGAAAGACACAATGGTTAGGTAATGAACTAATGGGACAGGGATTTCTTTCTATTCTCTACGATTTTGCCCTTTATTATGTTTAGCTTCTATTTGAATTATCAATGTTAGAAAAACTCTAGACCTAAATGCACTTTGTTGATCATAAGAACTAGAAAAACACAAGTTAACTTTCAATTTCAGAAGACAAAAAGAGAACTATAAAATTCATCCTAACAGCCACCAGAAAAACACTAAAAGCTCTTACTATACTAACCCCTGTAGTGATGGCAAATTCATCCTAACAGCCACCAGAAATTCTTTACTTTTTTTTCAAATTATTAAGACACCGCAAAGATGATGGATATAGAATCACTTTGATATCTTCCCCATGGTGTGCTTGGATGTGTCTTGGAATTTAGCCTTTTCATATTAGTTCTGTCTTGACAGTCGGTAAATTAAGGCCCTGTTTTGGTGTAGTTTATAGGGGCTGTTTAACGTTTTCTTTTTTCGAGTCTGTGCTAGCTTTACAACTTCTGAGGCAAAAATAACTTCAATAAACTGAAACAAGTTTTCTTTTTTAGTTTATGTTATGTGATAATCAACTTTAAGCTTTCTAGAAGTTGTACCAACAACATCATAAAAACAGAGTATGGTGTCCAATCCATGAAAGAGTGCAACTTTCATACAATAAATCCACTTCACCGTATATATTACATATATATATATATATATATATACTACACTTCAGTTAATGGGATGCATTAGAATTCTTAGATCAATTTGTCATTTTGTTAATCTGCAGCTGTTCTAAGTATAGAACACCTTGGTGTTTCAGATCGGATCAATCATTTTTTCACATCCAAAATCACAAGTGCAAACCAATATGGACCGACCACTATGAATGTCACTAGAAATCACAAGTGCAGGTCGTCCACAAGATCAAGAACAACTGCTGTCATGGTTTTGGGTCCATCACTACTTGCGAGAAGATAGTAAATAGAAGACGGTTTTCGGCGTACCTGATGGTGCAGATCCGGCCAAGGCGAGGACGTGGACTACGAATCCGGCGGCAGCTTCGGCGGGGAACGGCAAGGTTGTCGGTTGTGTTGGGTATACCTCCTTATTGGAGTGTGGGACCCAATTGGTTTTGGAAAAAGAGTTTAATTTGGTTTAGTATTAATTATAATATATTTTTTATATATTATATTTAATTTGTGGAGACCCAATCTAATTTGGAAACAACTAAGGTTTTGATAAAAAAACCCTAGATTCACAATAGAGGATTTGTATTGTTTTTCCCAAAGCAAAGTGCAGCCGTTTTCTTGGTGAGATGGTGCTTCGGCAAAATCATTGAAGTAAAGCAGCAGTGGCCTAATTAATTTGTTTTTCCCCGAAGTGGAGTAAAGCAGCATCAAATTGATTTTGGTGATATAAGGTTTGGTGCTTCTTTGTTTGGGTGCTTTGGTGGTGTTGATTTGGGTTGTTATTTTGGGTCTTCTATAACTCTGGTTCTAAAAATTTTGGTTCATCTATTTGGTGAGGTCTTTCCTTTTGTTTATTTGTGATTATTTGGAATTCACCTAAGGGTGGTTTTGTGAGACCATTCGTGTCTCGTTTGTAATCGTTTGGAACTTATTTGGTTGATAGTGGAATCGGATTTCGATCCCGTGGACGTACCTCACATTGAGGGAACCACGTAAAAATTCTTGGGTTGCCTTTGATTTAATTTTTCCGCATTAGTTTTTATTCCCATTGATTGATTTACTTGTGGGGAATCACATCGATTTTCCTTAACAACTGGTATCAGAGCTTACGGTTTATTTGGATCTATTTATTTGTGTAAATTAATGGAGGAGAATGTGGGTCGTATGTCTAGCTTCAATGGAAGCAATTGGGTAACTTGGAAAACTAAAATGGAGGACATATTATTTTGTAAAGATTTGTATGGACCCATTGAGGGTGATAGTGACAAATCAAAAGATGATTTTTTTTCAAAGAAAGATATTGAGTGTTATTATTGCCATGAGAAAGGGCACATGAAGCGAGAATGCCGAAAGCTCAAGAAGAAGGAGAAAAGGCGTGACAAAAGTGTGGATAAGAAGCAAGAAGACACAACGGCAGTTACTACTGATGATCTCATGGTCGTTTGTGAAGATGATTGTATCAATTTTGTGGGCCAAGAGAGCAGTTGGGTGATTGATTCTGGTGCTTCTTTTCATGTGACTTCTCGAGTTGATTTCTTCACTACCTACACTGTAGGAGATTATGGTTCTGTTCGAATGGGTAATGAAGGTTTGTCCAAGATTATCGGCATGGGTGATGTTTGCTTGGAACAAATTTGGGCTGCAAATTGTTGCTTAAAGATGTGAGGCATGTTCCCGACATTCGCCTCAATTTGATCTCTACTGGGAAGCTAGATGATGAAGGCTTCAACAACAAATTTGGTGATGGAATATGGAAGCTCACAAAAGGTTCTTTGGTGGTGGCTAAGTGCAAGAAGACTCATACACTTTATTCGATGCAAGGAAAATTTGTAAAGGTGTTATCAATGCACTTGAAGATGATACTTCTACTGAATTGTGGCACAGGCGACTTGGGCACATGAGTGAAAAGGGGCTACAAGTTTTGTTCAAGAAAGAGTTTCTACCCGGTAAGAAAGAGTTTCTACCCGGTTTGAAAGGTACACATCTTAAAACTTGTGTTCATTGTTTGGCGGGTAAACAACTTAGAGTTTCTTTTCATAAAAATGTTGCTTCTAGAAAAGAAAATGTTTTGGAGTTGATTCATTCGGATGTTTGTGGTCCTTTAAAAGTTAGAACACATGGTGGTGCACTTTATTTTGTTACTTTCATTGATGATTATTCAAGGAAAGTTTGGGCTTTTCTACTAAAAACTAAAGATCAAGTTCTAGAAGTATTTAAGCATTTTAGGCCATGGTTGAAAGAGAAACATGGCAGAAATTGAAGTGCATCCGATCAGACAATGGTGGTGAATCCACTGGGCCATTTGATGAGTATTGTCGCAGCCAAGGTATTCGGCACCAAAAGATAGTTAAGAAGACTCCTCAACAAAATGGCGTTACCGAGAGGATGAACCGCACCATTGTGGAAAGAACAATGTGTTTGCTTTCACAAGCTAAATTGCCAAGATCCTTTTGGGGTGAGGCAATGAGTACAGCGGTTGACGTGATCAATTTATCTCCTTGCTATCCTTTGAATGGTGATGTTCTTGAAAGAGTTTGGACTGGCAAAGATGTGTCTTATGAGCACTTGAGAGTGTTTGGTTGCTGAGCTTTTGTTCACATTCCAAAGGATGAGAGGTCCAAGCTTGATAGTAAGTCAAGACAATGTATTTTTCTTGGCTATAGGCGTGATGAATTTGGGTATAGATTGTGGGATCCGGTCGACAAGAAAGTCATTCGAAGTTGTGATGTTGTGTTTCTTGAAGACCAAACAATTGAAGACTTTGGCAAAGGTGATCAACCGGAGCAAAAAACTAATGATCTCATTGATATGGATCCATCTCCTTCATCTTCAGTTGATGATGAAAATGGGGGAGATGTGCAGCCACCTATTGAAGATGTGGAGGATGATGCTAATCCTAATGAAGTTGAACCAGAAATTGAGGAAGAGCATCCAACTCAAGAACCGCCACCACAACTTGAGTTAAGAAAATCTACAAGGGATCGACAACCTTCAAGAAAGTATCCTCCCAATGAATTTGTGTTGATTTCCGATCAAGGGGAGCCGGAGAGCTACCAAGAAGCAATTGAGCATGCAAAGAAAGATTATTGGAAAAAGGCCATGGAAGAGGAGATGAATTCCTTGCTTGAAAACCAGACTTATGATTTAGTGAAGTTGCCTAAAGGGAGGAAAATTCTGAAAAATAAGTGGGTTTTCAAATTGAAGAATGATAGGAAGAATCTGAGGTACAAAGCACGTCTTGTTGTGAAAGGCTTTGGGCAAAAGAAAGGTATTGACTTTGACGAGATTTTCTCGCCAGTTGTGAAGATGTCTTCTATTCGGGTTGTACTTGGCATGGCTACAAGTATGAACCTTGAAGTTGAGCAACTTGATGTGAAGACCGCATTTCTTCATGGTGATCTTGAAGAAGAAATTTACATGGAGCAACTAGAAGGTTTTGTGGAGAAAGGGAAAAAGAAATTTGTTTGCAAATTGAAGAAAAGTTTGTATGGTCTCAAGCAAGCTCCACGGCAATGGTACAAAAAATTTGACTCTTTCATGATGAATAATGGTTTTTCTAAAACCACTTCGGACCATTGTGTGTTTGTGAAAAATTTCCCGGATGGCAAATTTATTATTCTTTTGCTTTATGTTGATGACATGTTAATTGTGGGTCAAGATTCTACCATGATTAACAGGTTGAAATTGGAGTTGAGCAAGTTTTTTGCTATGAAAGATTTGGGACCGGCAAAGCAAATACTTGGTATGAAAATTGTTCGTGATCGCAAAAAGGGGCTGATTTGGTTGTCTCAAGAGAGCTACATTGAGAAAGTTCTTGAGAGGTTCAACATGGATAAAGCAAAGTCGGTTGGTTGTCCACTTGCGGGTCACTTCAAACTTAGTTCGAATCAATGTCCTACAAGTGAGAAAGACAAAAAAGAGATGTTGAAAGTTCCTTACGCTTCAGCAGTTGGTTCACTGATGTACGCCATGGTTTGTACAAGGCCGGATATTGCTCACGCAGTTGGTGTGGTGAGTCGTTTTCTCTCTAATCCGGGTAAAGAACATTGGGCAGCGGTAAAATGGATTTTAAAGTATCTTCGAGGGACTTCGAAGGTGTGTTTGTGTTTTGGGGATGGTAAGCCGATACTTGATGGGTTCACAGATTCTGACATGGCTGGTGATGTTGATTCTAGAAAATCTACTTCGGGGTATTTGATGACTTTTGCAGGGGGAGCTGTGGCATGGCAATCTAAATTACAAAAATGTGTTGCTCTCTCAACTACCGAAGCTGAATTTATTGCCATTACAGAAGCTTGCAAAGAAGAGTTATGGTTGAAGAAATTTTTGCAAGAGTTGGGTTTGAAGCAAGAAAAGTATGTGCTTTATTGTGATAGTCAAAGTGCTATTCACTTAAGTAAAAATTCTACTTTTCATTCGAGATCGAAACACATTGATGTGAGATACCATTTATTCGTGATGTGTTAGATTCGAAATTGTTGCAACTCGAAAAGGTTCACACGGATGATAATATTTCGGATATGTTGACTAAGACTTTGTCGAGGGATAAACATTTAAAGTGTCGAACTTTGGCGGGTATGGTTGATGTCTCCACCTAAGTCGGTAGGGGGAGAATTGTTGGGTATACCTCCTTATTGGAGTGTGGGACCCAATTGGTTTTGGAAAAAGAGTTTAATTTGGTTTAGTATTAATTATAATATATTTTTATATATTATATTTAATTTGTGGAGACCCAATCTAATTTGGAAACAACTAAGGTTTTGATAAAAAAACCCTAGATTCACAATAGAGGATTTGTATTGTTTTTCCCAAAGCAAAGTGCAGCCGTTTTCTTGGTGAGATAGTGCTTCGGCAAAATCATTGAAGTAAAGCAGCAGTGGCCTAATTAATTTGTTCTTCCCCGAAGTGGAGTAAAGCAGCAGCAAATTGATTTGGGTGATATAAGGTTTGGTGCATCTTTGTTTGGGTGCTTTGGTGGTGTTGATTTGGGTTGTTATTTTGGGTCTTCTATAACTCTGGTTCTAAAATTTTGGTTCATCTATTTGGTGAGGTCTTTCCTCTTGTTTATTTGTGATTATTGGAATTCACCTAAGGGTGGTTTTGTGAGACCATTCGTGTCTCGTTTGTAATCGTTTGGAATTTATTTGGTTGATAGTGGAATCGGATTTCGATCCCGTAGACGTACCTCACATTGAGGGAACCACGTAAAAATTCTTGGTTGCCTTTGATTTAATTTTTCCGCATTAGTTTTTATTCCCATTGATTGATTTACTTGTGGGGAATCACATCGATTTTCCCTAACAGGTTGTTCGAGGGAGTTACACGGCTCAGCTTCAAGAATGATTTTGCAATCGCAACCAGACTCTGAAGGAGGCAAATGTGGCCTCGTTTTGCCCTAGGCCCCAATTTATGAGATGAGAGTAGTTTGGTAAATGGCCAAGTTGCGTTTTTGGGTCTTTCCAAATGGTGCGTTTAGCGCTTTTGGTGTGTTCTGTGTTTTTTCCTTAGCCTAAAAACGCAACTTTTTATCAAGCTTTCCAAAACGACACTATATCATTATGTGTGAGTTTGAGAGTCTAAATTGTAGATTTCTAGCCTCGTCAGGCTAGCCCAATTTTGCAGCCGCACATGTGTCCCACTGCTGATGTGTGTCCCACTTCATTTAGGCTGCAAATTTTATTTTGAGCAATTAAATCAAATTTAAATTGCATTAATAAAAAATTATTTAATTTGAATATTTTGCACTGAAAGCTGGCAATTCAAAATTGGTTGATTACATGACCTGTCACTTCACTTATGCTTTTAAAAACATTTTGAAAATATTATTTTGGTTAAGGCCGAAAAACTTTAAAAAAAAAAAAAAACACAGGTATTTTAAAAGGCTAATTCAAAAGGTCCCTGAAAATTATTGCAAGAGAAAAGTCACAATTTCATCCTTTGAAAGTATTTGAGGTGCCAAAATCTTACGATCAATCAAAATAAGGTGTCTATATTAATAGAGAACAACGGACATTTTTAAGGGAAAAAAAATAGCGTGACAAAGCTTCAAAAGATAATCTAAATTGTGTATTTTATATAATAGAATAAATAAGAGAAAGAGACAACAATAAAAATTGTAAACTTGGGAAACCAATATTTACGTGACAAATTGTATGCTATAGGGGATTAAAAATATAATTTTTTTTAATTGCATTTAGGCATTTGCTTTTGAATTTAAAGCCATATATAGATGCAATTAGGTTGAAGAACAAAATTGAAATTTTTTTTAATACAATAGATATTAAATTTAAATAATTTAAATATTAAGGACCAAAATAACATAATTTGCATACTTGGCAGACAAAAAAGGTAATTAATGGTTTCATATTATGTACTTTTAAGGCATATATCCACGTGTCTTTTGTTTGGGTAATAGTCTCATATCGTTCAAATTGACGTGTTTATCTGTCCAAATTATGGTGTGTTTATTTGTCCAAATTATTTTTAACTTATTTGTTCCATAATTTGAATAGATAGATTCAATTTGGACATATAAGCAAAAAAGATAGCCAAAAATACTAGGACAGATAGATTCAATTTGGATAAACAAGAAAAATACTACGATAGATAGATAAATAATTTGAACAAATAGATTAAAATATTAAAATAATTTGGATAGATAGATTAAAAATATTAAAACAATTTTGACATTAAAAGTAAAAAAATATTAACATATATATGTTAAAATAATTTGGACAGATAGGTTAAAAATATTGAGAAAGATAGGTTAAAATAATTTGTGTAAATAGGTTAAAAAATTGAACAAATATGTTAAAAATATTGAGAAAGTTAGATTAAAATAATTTAGATAGATAGGTTCAAAATTCAACAAATAGATAAAAATTTGTACAAATAGATGATATTTGTGGAACTAAATTTTTTAAGCCCTTAGCACATAGACTTTTCTCCAACAAATATCCTTATGTCTAGCAATTGGGTGTTTTTATGTTCTGTTGTGCTTGATTGTCTTTGTTTTGTTTGGTTGGTTGGTTACTCACCAACTATGTGTGGTGTCAGTAGATGATGGGGTAGACTTATCGATGCCAACTTAGTTGGCATCGTGTAGTTTTGCTATAATACTCTTTGTACCCTCACTCTTTGTTGATGTAAGCCATTGTAATTTGCTTGATTATTGTCAATGAAGATCTTTTTTTTTTTTTTTTTTTTTACTTAAAAAAAAATATCTCCAACATAGCCACCCGTACACTCAATGATTTATACGGGTAAGAATGTGGATTTATGAAGGATTTTCTCAAAAGAATATGAATGTTAATTAATAAAATCATGGCTGACAATATGTATATATATATATATATATATTTGATACAGATGAAAGCAACAAAGGGCTAACAATAGTTTTGTAACTCAAGGTCTCAACCCCAATGAAAGGGTTGGTTTTTAGACTTAAATCCCTTTACCAATCTGTAGAGCTTATTTTAATCATATGCAATCTTTCACTCAATCTCAAACTCACGACAATTTAAAGTATATAGCAATCTCAAGTGGTTCACTTAATGATGAAAGAAAAAGATCTACCACAAAATTCATATCAAATCTTGGTAGTGATTTTCTGTATCCTTTAATTAAAAAATTAGAGCACCATCATACTCATAAAATAAGACCACCTTTCTCTCTACAAGTCCACACCATACGATACAACTACATATACCCCCACCAGTCCAAGGTATCTCTTCACCAAGTAACTCATCAACCCCCCCCCCCCCCCCCCCTCTCTCTCTCTCCTAAAAATATGGGTGCTCTCCAAAATCTCTCCTCTGTTAGATGTGAACTTAGAATCATTAGAGCAAGAGTTGAAATCCAATGGACACTTGTTTGTTAGAAGCTATCTCTCTGCAGGAAACAACAATAGGGTTCGACTAGACAGTCAAGAAATCTCATCAAAATCCAACTTGTTTTGGAATGAATCGCTCTCGTTAGAGTGTTTGGGTACCCAATGTAAGACAAACTTAACAATGGTAATGATCGATTAGCCCGTGAGGGTGTTTATCACACAGAGAAAAATACAATCCAGATATATGAAATTCGGAGAGTAAGAAAATGAAGTCAAGTAACCATTGTAGTGAGGCCATCTATTTATAGTTTACATGGTGGCCATTGATCAATAGTAGCATACATTCAAACTCAAATGTTAAACCAACAGTCACCATATTTCCTACCATTGTGACTGTTTGTTTTGAATTCAAATCAGAGTTGTATTTCTTCCTGCGGGAAGGTTTTATATTACCACCAATTGGGTTATGATATAGTATGAGGCAACCCACCATATTATGGTGTGAGCACTCTCATACCTTCACCCAAGACTCCATGGAGATGCTGATGCAAGGAAGTGTTGGTTTTGAACTTCAGTGGAGAAGCACTGCACCCTTTATTGGGAAAATTGGAGGATCACATCTCTTGGGTAGAGCTGAGATTCCATGGAAAACTGTCTCCGAGACCTCGGAGATGGAAATTGAGAAATGGGCCGTCATGGTTCCAAAAAGTAGACGCGTATATGAAGATATCAAGCCACCTGCAGTGCAAGTAGCAATGAAGCTTAAAGTTCCGACAGTAAAAGAAGCGATGTCGGTGCCAGTGTTGATGCCGATGACTATGAGGAAGAGGAGAAATAATCAAAGGATGACAAACTCTGATGAGTGTGGATGCATGGACGTTGGGTGCAATTGTGCAGATTATGATATCTTTGCACTAACTACCGCTTTGGATGCCTTTTAGGTTGGCAAAGCTCTTAGAACCTCTAGGGTTTGTGCCAATATTTTTTTTTTATAATTTTTTTCCCTTTATTGATAAATTTTTGAATTAAGACAACTGAATACATGGTGCGTGACACACTAGGACTCTTTAGAAATGCTCGAATACTTGAATTGAATTGCAATTTTGTATTGTAAGTGGTCTATCTATTTCATCTGAATTGACAGTGTATAATCAAATCTAAATTGGCAAATTTTTTGTATTGTAAGTGTTGTATCTATTTCATCTAAATTGGTAGTATGTGTGTGTGTGGATAAATTGGCAAAAGTGTTACTGCGATCAAATTTTAGATATCATCTTATAAAAATAAAACCAGAAATAGCATTTTCACAAGCATAAGTTTTCTTCTTCGTCTTTTTTTTTTTTTTTTTGTTTAGATCGGCAATTTTTTCTTCTTCTTGTTGTTAGCTCAAAATATGATTTTACATCGAGAATTTTAGAATTAAGGAAACAACATATCATTGCTACTTGACATATCTCAATTGGATTAGCACATGTACAAAGCAAGTCCCAAAATTCATCAGCATGCATTATTAAACATCATCTAATGGGCCTGAAGGGTCTATCCCTAGGTAACAAAATCTGAAATGAATCCTCAATCAATCAATTAACTCGTGTTTACACAGCTTTATACAAGATGGTTAGAGTTTGTTATAACAAACTCTAACTCCCTCACTCTCTCTTCTAACTACCTTTCAATTATATACACTACAGGAAAAATAGGATTTAACGGCGTTCATTTAATGACGTTTTTTTAAACGTTACTTTTTCTAATATTTAACGACGCTTTACAAAACGTTGCATTTTGATTTAATTAAAATGGTACCGTTTACTAATAGAAGTCATTTTTAAACGCCTTCAAATGTGTTACCATGTTATCTCACTCCTACTCTCTCTCTCACAGCTCTGTGAGAATCAAAACCTCTCTCGTTCTTCAAACCCTCATTATCAATCCCCCAAATCTCACTCACTTGCTCTCTCTCTCTCTCTAAACCCTTTAGTCTCAGAGATTACGATTCAACCTTCTTCAGCTCGGTGATTCATCTTAGATCCAATCTCAAAGTGAATTCGATTTCGAAATTCTCTCTCTCGATTTCGAACGGTGAAGGAAGCCCTAGATTGTTGTGTTTTGGGGGTTCTTCTTGTTCCTTGAAGGCAATATCGTCTATACCGCTACATCTAAACCTAGCTACAGTTATTGAGACTAGATCATCTCTTTTTCCCCCTTAAGAAGGTAAGATTTGAAGTTTGAAACACCAATGTCTTCATGTTATCGAAATTTCTTATTCAATAACATATGTTTCAGATCTAAGATTTCTCATTTAAAAATATGTTTGAGATTTAAAATTTCTTATTCAAAAACATATGTTTCAGATATGAGATTTTTCATTCAAAAATATATGTTTAAGATTCGAAATTTCTCATTCAAAAATATTTATTTGAGATTTGAATTTTTTCATTCGAAACAATATCCTTTAGATATGAGATTATCATTCAAAAATACATGTTTCAGATATATGAAGACTCGTTGGGAATTTTTTTTGGGTATAGCCTTCTTCCTAGTTAGGCTTTTGATTGTTGATTTTTGAGGGAATTCGATTACTCGAGCTTATGCCTATATGAATGACATCCTTGATGAGGTCTGCTGTTATGTTCTGCATTTTAGTTATTATTATTTTTTTTTGTTATCAATTCATGCTATATTCATTCAAAAAGTGTAATAAATTATTGACAAGGGACAATTACATGGACCATTGGGTCAACTTCCCTGTCCTATTAAATTCCTCTTACTTGCTAAGTGTATTTTCATTCTATACTGGTAGCATAGTAATATAGATACGTCATCCTTGATTTTTTTTTCTTTAAATGGTTTGATAATGCTTTCCTTAGGAACTTGTCGTGGTCAGTTTTGGTTTCATTTTCTTCTTGGTATGGCAAATTCTATAACTTTTCCACTGAAATATTTGGTATCTGTGTGCATTGCAGGTTTGCACAAGCTCTCTCTATTGAACATGGAAGGTTGCCCTGTTACTACAGCCTGCTTGGACTCTCTTGCAGGTTCACTTTTGCCTTTTCTTCTCCTCTGAGTCATCGTTATTGTAGTTATGTTACTGAATATTGTGATAAATATTGCATTTTGAGAGAAGGGTATGTGGTATGTGTCAGTGATAAGATTTTGTGTTATCTGATATAAGTGTCGATAGAGTTGTTCTAGGATTTATTCTTATCATTTTCTCCAATTGTTATCTTTATCTACAACTTATGTAACCCATGTATATATGTCCACAAGCTATTGGAGCAAACTGTGAATTTAATAAATATCAGTTTCAAACCCAATTACTTGTATCAACTTGGTATCAGAGCATGTCCACCGCTTATTCTACTTCTTCTTCTTCTTTTTTTTTTTCTCCATTGGTTTCTCTTAACCATGCTCATCATTTTATCTCTCTCAAGCTCACATCTAAAAATTATTTATACTAGAAAACTCAGCTCCTTCTCTATCTCTGTAGACAGCAGCTTTTCGACTATATTGATGGGTTAATGCCTTGCCCTCTCGCCACCACCGAAACTGATGGTGTTTCTTCACCCAATCCCACCTACACTGCTTGGATGAGTTAAGATCAACTCCTTATGAGTTTACTCATTGCGTCTCTTTCCGAAGACGTGCTTCCTTTAGTCGTCGACTGCACCACATCGTGGACTATTTGGAATACTCTTGAGAACTCTCTTGCTTCCCTTTCTCATACCCGCATTCTTTAACTTCATTGGAGTCTTCAAGTTCTTCGCCAAAATGATAAACCTATCAATGCCTTTCTTCAGGATGCTAAAGCCATTGCTGATGATCTTGCCGCTGTTGGTCGGCCTATTTTTGATGCCGAATTCAACCTCTATGTATTCAAAGGTCTCAACTCTGATTTTCGTTATCTTGTTACCACTCTTGCAGCTCGTTTTGAACCTGTATCCTTTTCCGAACTCCACAACCTCCTCCTCAGCCATGAGTTCTTGCACACCGATGCTTTTTCGTTCCTCAATTTAGCCTTTTCCTCGGCTCCTCCTCCACTACCCTCAGCTCAAGCCAACCTTGCCCAAGCCTCTGCCGGTTTCCCTAGTCGTGGATGCTTTTCCTCACACCGTGGTCGTGGCCGTGGCTGTTTCACCTACCGCGGCTCAATTGGTCGTGGCTCACATGGGTACTTTACTGCTTCTCGTTCTCACTGCCAGATTTGCAACTTCACTAATCACATTGCTGCAAATTGTTTTCATCGGTTTGACTGTAATGTTTAACTGTCTACCTATTTTGCTGCTCCCACTGGCCCTTCTCCTTTCTCTTTTAACTGGTTTCCTGACACCGGTGCCACTCATCATGTCACTCCTGATCTCTCTACTCTCTCAGTTTCGGAATCTTATTCGGGTATTGATCTTCTTCGTGTTGGCAACAGTAATGGTCTTCCTATTTCTCATATTGGTTCTTCCTATATTAACTCATATTCTTCTTGTCTCCGCCTTTCTAACATTCTTCATGTTCCATCTATTACTAAATCTCTTTTATCAGTTCACCAATTCAGTAAGGATAACAATGTCTTTTTTGAATTTCACCCTTCCTATTTTCTTGTTAAGGATCAGGTTACCAAGAAGCCGCTTCTACATGGTCCGAATGAGGGTGGTCTATACCATCTCTCTTCTACCTCTCCTCTATCTTCACCTCCAGTTTTATCTTCTCCATCTGTGTTTGCTTCTGACCGGGTCTCTGTTGACTGTTGGCATCGTCGTCTTGGTCATCCCCATGCTTGAGTTCTTCGTCAAATCATCACTTCTTATCAACTCCCATGCTCTTCGAAGGCTATCCATCTTCACACCATTTGTCATGCTTGCCAACTTGGAAAATCTTGTCTTATTTCTTTGTCTAGTCTAGGCCATCCGAGCTCTGCTCCTTTAGATCTTATTTTTAGTGATGTATGGGGCCCTGCCCTTGTTTCTTCCAGTGAAGGTCGCAAATATTTTGTAATTTTTCTCGATGCATATTCAAATATTTGTGGTATTTTCCAATGACAAATAAATTAGATGTGTTTTCTATTTTCTCTCGTTTTCAATTAATGGTTGAGTGACAATTTTCATCTAAAATTAAATCAATACAAATTGATTAGGGAGGTGAGTATCGGAAATTAAATACTTTTTTCCAACCTTGTGGTATTATTCACTGTTTACCATGTCCTCACACCCATGAACAAAATGGTTCCATTAAACGTCGTCATCGCCATATAGTTAAAACCAGACTTGCTCTTCTTGCCCATGCTTCCGTTCTATTCAAAATTTGGCAATATGCTTTTGACACTGCCGTATATCTCATCAATCGCATGCCATCCCCGATGTCCCATGGAAAAGCTCCACTTGAAATTTTGTTTCATCGTTCTCCTGATTATTGATTTTTACGTGTCTTTGGATGCTTATGTTACCATTTCCTTCGCCCCTATAACTGCCACAAAATGTCATTCTGTTATGCGGCATGTGTCTTTCTCGGCTATAGTCCCCAACACTTGGGCTATTGCTGTTTTCATCCCCCAACAGGGTGCCTATACATTGCTCGCCATGTCCGCTTTGATGAGTTTCAATTTCCCTTCTCGGGCCCCTCTATCCTTGGTTTACCATCTGCTTCACTCATTCCTCCTTCCAGTCCATATATTTCTTTTCCTATCTCTCAATTCCTTGACTCTTCTCTAACCCCTACTCGAGCACCTCTCTTCCCTTCACGGCCCGTCGTAGCCTTTCTTTCCCCGCTGCCCACACACCACCCTCCTCTCTCTTCTTCACCACCTTCGGCCTCCCTTGTTCCTCCTTTCACTCTTCCGTCCATGGCATCGATCTTGTTGTTGATCTTCCTATACCATTTTTCCCACCACCTTTACCACCCGTCTGCACCCATCCCATGACTTTACGCCACATGACTTCCACGCATCAAGCCCATTTATCAATTTCTGAGGCCGATTCCGAGGTTGAGCCTACTTCTTTTACAATGGCAACTAAATCTGCCCACTAGCGCTAGGCTATGTCTAAAGAATTTTCTGCTTTATTACGTAATGACACTTGGTCTTTACATCCTCCATTCCTTCACATGAATATCATTGGTTGCAAATGGGTCTATCGGATTAAACGTTGAGTTGATGGCACTATTGATCGTTACAAGGCCCGCTTTGTGGCCAAGGGATTTCATCAGCAAGAAGGTATTGACTACTCTGAAACCTTCAGTCCGGTTGTCAAACAAACCAACCACCATTCGTACTGTTCTTTCACTTGCTGTTTCTCACCGTGGTTCGTACATCAATTGGATGTATCTAATGCCTTCTTGCATGGGTACCTCAATGAAACTGTTTATATGCAACAACCTCCCGGCTTTGTTGATGACACACATCCTAATTTTGTGTGTAAACTTCATAAATCATTATATGGCTTGAAATAGGCACTGCGGGCATGGTTTTCTCAGCTCACCAATTTCTTACTTGCTCATGATTTTGTGGCTTCCAAAACTGACACTTCATTGTTCATTTATCGACAAGCTGGTGCTATTCTCTATGTCCCCGTCTATGTTGATGACATACTTATCACTAGTAATGCCCAGTCTCACATTCAATCTCTCATTGCTACACTTGCTATTGAGTTTGCTATCAAAGATTTGGGGCCATTACATTATTTTCTGGGACTGGAAGTCACTGCACAGAATAATGGCTTACTCCTCTCATAGCGCAAATATACTCTCGACCTCCTTCATTGCTTGGGTATGTCTTACTTACTCTAAACCAGTCGTTACTCCATTTGCAACTACAACTCATCTCACAACTGCTGGTAGTTTTTGATTTCATGATTTACTCTTTATCGCTAACTTGTCGGCGTACTTCAGTACTTAACTTTAACTCGACCGGACATGGCCTTTGCGGTGAACAAAGTTTGTTAATTCATGCACCAACCTATGGACGAACATTGGCAAGCTGTTAAACGCATCTTGCGCTATTTGGCTGCTACACTGACACATGGTCTCCTCATTGAACAGTCCTCTAATTGTCAATTGCAAGCTTTTTCCAATGCGGATTGGGCAGGCTCTTTGGATGATCGCAAGTCTACTGGCGGGTATGCTATTTATCTTGGTCCTAATCTTATCTCCCGGTCATCGCGTAAATAACAGACGGTTACTCGCTCCTCTACCGAATCTGAATACAAAGCCCTTGCTGATGCTTCGGCGGAGTTGACTTGGCTTCAATCTCTTTTTTTCGAATTGGGTTTCTTTCCATCTCAAGCTCCTATTTTATGGTGTGATAATATTGGTGCCAATTATCTCACTGTCAATCTTGTTTTTCATGTTCGCACCAAACATGTAGAAATTGATTTCCATTTTGTTCGAGACAAGGTTGCACAGAAGGCTCTTCACGTTCAATTTATTTCTACCAAGGATCAAATAGCCGACGTGTTTACCAAAGGCTTATCCACTGCTCGCTTTCAATTTCTTCAGGACAAGTTGAAGCTTCGCTGCTCGAAACTTTCTACTTAAGGGGGGATATTAGTGATAAGATTTTGTATGATTTTGTGTTATCTGATATAAGTGCCGATAGAGTTGTTCTAGGATTTATTCTTATCATTTTCTCCAATTGTTATCTTTATCTACAACTCATGTAACCCATGTATATATATCTACAAGCTATTGGAGCAAAGTGTGAATTTAATAAATATCAGTTTCAAACCCAATTACTTGTATCAACTGTATGGAACAAGAAATATTTCATGAGTATTATTTGTTTTATGGTCTAAATTTAAGAAAACATCTTGACAAAGGTAACTCAAAGATATGATTTTGGATTTGTAGGAGACTAGCAGTTTATTGCAAATTCAGGGTTTCCATTTGAAAATGTAAACATTTTGTGGATCAAAGCACAATAAAAATATTTGGAAGTGTAATGCATCGGATTAATGAGAAAATGAAAAAAATTACTTTCTTAGGAATATTTTCTATTTGGAAGCTGACTTCTGATTTTCAAAGGAGTTGATTGTTAATTTTTTGATTTTCTATTTAAATTTTTTTGACTGGGCGTGGTAAATGCTGGTGATGAATGAAGGATTTTTTTTGTAGGGTCTCCAGATTCCTCAAACCATCTACTCGTAGTCTGCTTAAATTTTTTTGACTGGACGTGGTAAATGCTGGTGATTTTCTGACTTTTGATAAAAAAATTTCTACTATATTTGAACCTAAGCAGATGTAATTTGTCTGATGACTGTGGTTTACATTCTTTCTTCTATCATTTGTATTCTTTTTTTCTCTTTCTATGTATAGATGTTTGCATCTCCATATACAATCTTGTCTTGCACGTGAGGGAGGAGTTGGATAGCTTGATATTTGTTATTAGTCCCATTTTCTAACAGTTTAAGCTTTTAGACAATCGGTGATTTAACATTCTTGTCATTCTACTTTTGAGTATTTGTAGGAGTTGGTTAAGTGGAAGCATAAGAGCAAAATAGATGGGAAAATGCATGGATGTGGACACGATGTGCATACAACAATGCTACTCGGTGCTGCTAAGTTGCTCAACAAAAGGAAAGATAATCTTGAAGTGAGTTTTAAATTGTAACAAATAATGTGTTGCTATCAATTCTTGAATTAAGTCAATATCCTGTTGAGTAATTCTTATTAAATATAGGTTCACCTTTCAAAGAAAGAGAAGAAGAAGAAGAAGAGAAGAAGAAGAAGAAGAACTAACAAGGTAAAAGTACTAATGGTAGTTGAAGATGATACTTCTGATCTTTCCTAGTGATGAATTATCTTTTGAATGGAATTAGTTGATAAGTGATGGACAGCTGGATGATGGTTCAGTTACAGAATATCATTCTTGCTCCATCGGTGGAATCTATACCTGAGTGGTCAGCTTGTATATGTTATGATGTTACTGGGAAAGGGAAGTATGGAACAAACATTCCAATTCTGAGACAAAAAGAGATGGATTGTTTAGCTACCCCTTTACCGCCAACGGTAACTATAACTGTAGTAGCCAAATGCTTAATTTTTTTTCTTTATTTATTTATTTTGACTAGAATTTCCTTGTTTTTATTATCAATTGACTTGAAGCTTCTTTGTTGACTCATTTATTTGGTATATTTTAATTTTTATTAGCAATGTCAAACATTATTTAGTTGTCTGTCAATGCAAAATGGATAACCTGATAGAGATGTGGCCTAACGAACTTCAAGAACTAAGAGAGATGAGAGTTCAATATTCTGCACCCTTATTTTTGTGCTTTTACAGATTCTTAATATGAAATTCTGTTTTTTTTAATGGAACAAGTGATATTTGAGAAATTGCTGTCCTAATTTTTGTTGGAAACTGATGCGTCCTACTAGACTGAAAGCTGGTGGTTCTCCATGAAAAAAATACATTGGCATGAAATTTTGTTTGTTCTTCTTGAATGACTATGAGATGTATTGAGCTGTGTCACAACCAGAATTTGCTTGGCATCATATTTTTGTGTGTTCTCTTGAAACAAATACATTTGATTTTTTTTTTCTTTTTTGTATTTGTGTTTGTAGTTGAAGTCCTGTTTTCCTTTTGCTACTGTACTTGCCAAAGTGTTTTTGAGGGCTTATGCATCACAGAATTAACACAATTTCAAAAAAAAGAAAGAAGCTATAGCGGCATTTTTGAAACGCCACTAGTGTTATATTTTTAAAATAGAAAAAAAACTATCATGACGTTTTTAAAACGTCACTAAATATTGGCGTGACGTCATGTTACCGTTATGTAACACACATTTAGCGACGTTTTTAAAAATGCCGCCTATACTAATATAGCGACGTTTTTAAACGCCATAAAGTTATAGCGACGGCCGCATTGTCGGCGTTTGGTATTAAACGTCACAAAAAGAATTTGCGACGTTTTTTGCACCTATAACGGCGTTTTTTAAACTCCGCTAAAAGTGGATTTTTCAGCAGTGATATCTATCTCTCTTATATCTATTGAAATCTTTCTCATTTTCTCGCTGACATAAGCACTGCGACTGCAACTGCACTTCTTGATTAACTGTCTTCAATTTTAGCTTGAGCTGCTCCAAAGCTTGTGGTTTCAGCTGAGCAATTGAACACATTTTCTTCAATGGCTTAGTGAGCTTATCACTAGGTCAATTTGGAAATTCGTGCGTGTGTTTGATGCTCTTCTATGTCTCTTGGAATGATGTTTGATTGTTTAAGAACTTGTAAAAGTGTTTTAGAGTTTTTGTAGAGTCTTGAGCCCCAAGGTCCACTTTTTCATTAATGAGATTCTCTAATGATAGGCTCAGTATATGGAGTCCGGATCCTCGGCCAAGCCCTCTTGTGGTAGTTCTTACAGTGCCCCAAAACGACGTCGTTTTAGGGTAAAATTTCAAAAAAAGAAAAAAAGAAAAAAAAAGGGACAGAACCAGAGAAAGAGAAAAGAGGGAAAGAAGAAAGAAGGCATCTCCACAGTCGACCTATGGCCACCATGGCATCGGCAGATGATTTCTCTATTGTAGCCATTTGTCTCTGTACTTTCTTTTCCAAAACCCTCATTTTCTCATCTCAACCCAGAAAAACACCAACATTAACAACCATTCAAACAAAAGTTTGAGATTAAAAAATTTGAAATGTATATATATACATATTAACACTTTGAACATCCCAAATTATAAATCAAAATTAACTAAAAATTAGATCAATACAAACTAAAACAAAGAAAAAAAATTCAAAAAATTTTCCTCTCATCCTCTTTGATTTTGGATCTCAAATCTTTCATAGAGATTTTGAAACTTTGCTTTTCTTTATAAACTTATCTTTCTGCATTTTAGATCTAGGTTGAAACTAGGGGGACAATCAACGAATGGCAACAAGGATGACGAATGAACTTCCTCTGGTACACAGGTAGCAATCCACTTCCTTCCCCACCGTCATCTCGCCGCCCATCTTCGTCTCGCTGGTTTGAGAGTTAAGAGAGAAAAAAAGAGAGGAGAAAAGATTGAGATGGTGGCGAATGAAGGGGGCTCACGGCTATGGTGGTGGCGGTGATAGGTTGTTAGTGGGTTGGTAGTTTTAGTGAGAGAAAAGAGGAGGAAAAAGAATAATAATAATAATAATAATAATAATAATAATAATAATAATAATAATAATAATAATAAGAAGAAGAAGAAGAAGAAGAAAAAGAGGAAGGGAAGGTGGGTTGCGGCAGCGATGGCGGAGAGATGGTAGCGCCGTGGGTGAAGGGAAGCCAGAGGTCATCAGCTGTAGAGATGCCTTCTTTCTTCTTTCCCTTTTTTTTTTTTTTTTTTTGAAATTTTGCCCAGAACGACGTCGTTTTGGAGCTCTGCAGGAATCACGGTAGAGGAGCACTGAGGATCCGGACTCCAGTGTGTGGTGTTAAAGTTGGAAACTCCCTTCAATTAATATTTAATTTATTTTTGAAAATTAATTTTTTTAAATAAAAGAAATTTATCTCTTAATTTATAGAAATAATTTGATTTTGAATTTGGATTTAAATACTTTCTCATTTCTCATATATGTGAGGATTTTGAAAATATAATTATTTTTATTAAATGAGAGACAAATTATTCGGGGGTTGTAGGAGAAAAATTATGTGAATGAAACATTCTTCTAAAAATCAATACAATTGAGTTTATAAACATATATATATATATATATATATATATATTTTAGATAGGGAAATGTTTGGGGCCTCGAATGATTGAGGCTTGAATGCCTCGTATTCTTTTTTTTTCTTTTTCTTTTTTTGTTGTTGGGTTGAGTTTTTTTTTTTTTTGGGAGGGGGGGAGGTTGGTTATGTGTAAGGGTATGTCAAAAAATTAGACATCTCGCACCCACTCAGCCTATGCGGTTTGATAAGATGAGTGAGTTAGGTTAAACTAGTTGGATGATAAAATTGATTGATCAATTAGAAATGAAAATATAGCAATGACTCGTACAAAATTATATCGAATTAATAAATTTTAACCAGTAGCCTAACTGATCAGTCAATTTTATCACTCAACCAGTCCAATCCAGGCTGAGTTGGTGCAGGATGTCCACCCTACCCTTCCAAAAAAAAAAAAAAAACCAAACCAACACAGCCCAATAAATAAAAATAAAAAAAAGAAGAAGAGACAGTTCGAGGTCCCTGGCACTGTCGTTTTAGATATTTTTTTGAAAATCAACTATTGTCGATCATGATATATTTTTTTTTATATAAAATAACGAATTTAGAGAAAAATCATACTTCTAATATTTTCTTTTAAATTAACAAATTTTAACATCATTATCTTATTTCTATTATTTTACGTTTCTAATAGCACCAATAGGCTATTAAAATTTAAAAATAAAAAGTCCAAGTTGAAGATTCGGAATAGGGTGGGAAATCAAAGTTCATATAGTGGAGCTCGAGGTGTACTATGTATTGATTTCACATTTTAGTGGGAGATCCAACAGTAGTATCTAATAAAAGCAACTCACAAGTTGAGATAGAGATGTTCTATGTACTAATAATTAAATAAATAAATAAACAAACAAAGAGAGGTATAACATGAGCCGCAAGTTTGAGCTGGATTTCCGTGCTTACGTGTTGATCACCAGCTACCTCTCCCAATGGGCACAAAAATTAACCAGTTGCTATTATTAATATATAATAATAACGTGGCCTCCTTTCAATATCTTCAAAGATCCATTTGATTCCTATTAAGGCTTTTGAGTTGTAAAGTTTGGGTCATTTGGTCAACCGGCTACATATGCTGTCCCCTCTTTTATTTGAATAACCCCACTCTTCCCAAAATCCAATTCTTTGCTTCGTTGGTGTGGAAGGATAGGATTAAAATGGCTGCATATTTGCAAAGAATTGATGTTGAGTGTGAATGCTAGTGTTTCTTGTATTTTCTGTAACTCAGAGGATGAAACAATTGATCATGTGCTCTTATTTTGCTCACTAATTTGGAAAGTTTGGTCTAATTTGGTGGACTGGTGGGGTTTGCAATGGGTGATGCCTGGGTCAATTGAGTATCTTTTCATTTGGTGGTCTGATTTTCGATTCACGAAGATTGAAAGTCAAATGTGGAAATCTTTATCTCTGGCTATCTTATGGGCAATTTGGAGGTGTAGAAATGAATGTGAGTTTAATGGGGCTCAACCTCAGTTGGATTCATAGCAGGAGGTGATCAAGATTAGTATTGTTTTGTGGACTAAGTATCACTATCCTAGGTGTGCAAATTCGGTTCATGACTTGATCCATAATATTCATCTTATCAGACATCCTTGATCTGGGGCTTGGTTTCGATTTTGTTGCTATTTAGTTGGTTGCTACTAGTGTTTTGGGCCCAAGGAATATGCTCTACCTCTCCCCTGTAGGAGTGTAAAAACGACCCGTAGCCTGGGGTGGGCTGGCCCGGTTAAGCTTAGGCTCAAGCCTGAGCCCAGCCTGAGACCTTGAGCTTGGGCCGTCATCTTGAAACCTGGCCTGACTTGTGGGCCTAGCCCGTCTGGGCCAGCTGAATGCCCACTCAAAGTCCGACTTGAGGCCCGACTCGCCCAAGGCCCATTGTCATTTTTAGTAGAAAATAATAAACTTTTGATAGAAAAAATAAAAACAAAAAAATGTTTAGGTCTGTCCAAGCCCGGCCCAAGCTTGAGCCTAGGCCAACCGGCCCACTCAAGACCTGAATACCCCTTGGGTCTGGGACTATTTTTCTTGTCCGTGGGTCGGCCTAACTTGATTTGAATTTTGACAGGAGCCCGCGAGGTCCAACATGGGCCAGCTAGAGCTCGGGCTCGAGTGTACCAAGCCGGACTGATCGGATCGGACCAAATTTACACCCCTACTCCTCTAGTTGTAGGTGAGGAAGGGTATATTTAGATTGGGAGCAAATTTTGGTGTATTGAGTAAACTAACCTAAGTGACATTTAATGATAAGTTAATCGTAAATATGTAAATTCATGGTTGAACAGTGAAAAAGTAAATCCCTAAATAATGTCTTCAAACAAAAGCAACATATGCAGTATATATTTTGTTTTCAAGGTCTACTCCTAACTTTGCTCATTGGATTTCACATAATCATGGCAAATGCTCACACTAATTTACAACCTCATAACTATTTCCAAAATTTTGCAACTCATCCCCGGGTTTGCTTGAAAGATTTAGCACCCCAAGAATTTGAATGGCTTATTTTAATCATATGCAATCTTTCGCACAATCTCCAAATACTCATCACTTTATATTAATGTATAATATATGTTATAGCTTATTTTAATTATATGCAATCTTCCGCACAATCTCCAAGTACTCATCACTTCATATCAATGTACAATTAGGAGGGAAATTAGCGATCTGGTTTGGAAGCTTAGAAAGAGAAATGATAGGATTTGGTTCAAAAAATCTAGGTTGAATTGGGCACATAATGGGGACAAGAACACCAAATTGTTTCATATCATTGGAAGCAAAAGGCAAAGTAGAAACTTGTTGGATTCAGTGTTGTTTAATGGAATTAGGTATGTTGAACTGGGGATGATTAAACAAGTAGTTTTGAGGCATTTCTCCTCAGTTTTTGCAGAAGATTGGGCTTGTAGACCAAAATTAGTTGGTTTGTTTGTGACTCTCAGTTCAACAGAGGTCAGAGAGGTTTTGGAAGCTCCCTTCACCATGGACGAAGTCTGGCGGGTGGTGAAGGAAAGTAATGGGAACAAAGCCCCTGGGCTAGATGGTTTCAACATGACTTGTGTCCAAAAGTGTTGGCAAGTGATGAAGAAAGATATTTTCCAATTCCTACAAGAGTTCCACTCTAATGGCAGATTGGTTAGTGGTCTGAATAGCTCATTTATTGCCCTAATTCCCAAAGTGGTTAGTCCTTTGAGCCTTGTAGACTTCAGACCAATCAGTTTATTGAACCTCGCATACAAAATCCTTTTCAAAGTTTTATCTCGCAGACTGAGCTTGGTGTTACCAAATATTATTAGTGAAGTTCAATCTGCCTTCATAGGTGGTCGTCATATCTTTGATGGCGTCATGATAGCCAACGAGGTTGTGGATTGGTAGAAGAAACACAAAAAGAAGGGGTTGATTCTGAAATTGGATTTTGAAAAAGCTTTCGACTCAGTTAACTGGGATTTTTTGTGGTCTATGCTTACAAATTTTGGCTTTGGAGAATTATGGGTTAGTTGGATGAAAGAGTGTGTGACCACAGCCAGAATTTCTATCCTTGTTAATGGCTCTCCAACTGATGAATTCTCTCCTAGTAAAGGATTAAGGCAAGGAGATCCTCTTTCTCCGTTCTTATTTAATATTATTGTAGAGGGTCTAAACTTGTTGCTGGGCAGAGCTAAGGATTTGGGGTTAATTAAGGGTGTTTCAGTGGGCCACTCCGAGATTCAACTCACTCGTTTACAATTTGCGGATGATACTCTATTACTCTGTGAAGCAGAAAAGGCAGGGGTGGTGACTATTAAAAGAATTTTGTGGTGCTTTGAGATTATACTAGGGTTGAAAATAAATTTTCATAAGAGTGTGCTGTATGGAGTAGGAATTGAGGAAGCTCATGCACAGGGCTTTGCGTCTAAACTGAACTGTCAATGCAAAAAATTACTATTGAAGTATTTAGGGCTTCCTCTTGGGGCTAACACTAAGTCACGCAAGTCTTGGCAACCGATGGTGGACAAATTTAAATCAAAATTGGCCCTTTGGAAAAGAAAGTTGCTCTCTTTCGCAGGTAGAGTAATCTCGATTAAATCTGTTCTATCCAATCTACCTTGTTACTACTTATCTGTGTTCAAATTACCGGAGGGTGTGGCGAAAATTCTCAATAGACTGCAAGCAGCCTTTTTGTGGGGGAGTTCTGAACAAAAAAGAAAAGTGCACCTTGTTAAATGGAAGGCGGTCATAGTTAGTAAGAAGCAAGGTGGGTTAGGCATTGTTAATCTAAAGGAAATGAATAGCAGTCTTCTCTTGAAATGGTGGTAGAGATATGGGTGGAGGAAAAGGCATTATGGAAGAAGGTTATTAATAGTAGGTATGGAGCTGTAGGAGGGGGTTGGTTACCTAATCTTGAGCCTTCTGGGAGGGTGTCTTTTGTGTGGAATGGAATTCTATCTGGTGTAGAGGTTAGTGCAGATTTACATGCCTTTTTCCTTTCCAATATTGACATCATTTTGGGTGATGGTAAGAAAGTGCATTTTTGGCTAGAGAAATGGTTGAGGAATACTAAGCTTAAAGATGAATTTCTGAGGCTATTCAGTTTATCAACCGAGAAAGAGGAGTCCCTGGATTTTTTTGTGCGAAGAAAGGAAGGAGTAGGGGGTTGGAATCTATCCTTTAGGAGGCCTTTAAGGTTTTGGGAGGAGGCTGAGGTTAATAGGTTATATCATCTGCTAGTAGAGGCACCTTCCCTGAGACCAACCTACCCAGATTCTATTAGGTGGCAGAGATCTCCTACTGGGCAGTTCACAGTTGCTGCAATAAGAGATTGGTTGGCTGCTCATCATGGTCCAAAGCTGTTGATACCCACACTATTATGGGGTAATGTGGCTCCTTTTAAAGCTCAATTTTTGGGTTGGTTGATTTGGAAGGGTAGAGTTAAAACCACTGATTTTCTGCAAAGAATTGGAGTGCTTATAGTAGCAGTGTAAGCAATGTTTGTCCCTTTTGCAAAGCCGAACCTAAATCTTTGAACCATATTTTCTTGCTGTGTAGGGGCATTTGGGAGTCATGGAATGATATGTTACTTTGGTGGGATATGAAATGGGTAACACCAGCTGCAGTTGTGAATTTTTTACATTGGTGGAGGGGCTTTAAATGCAAAAAGATTGCCAGGCAACTTTGGAATTTAGTACCAATGGCTATGCTCTGGTCTATATGGAAAATGAGGAATGATTGCATTTTTAATGGGAGTATACCTAATCTGCAGGATTTGAGTGGTATTGTCAAGTGGAGGGTGGCCTTGTGGGCCAAATCCAACCTTTCAGATTTTCCTTACTCAAGGCATGATATTGTGCACAACCTAAGGCAGATATTATTCTGCTGCTAAGTGTGCTGGCTTTTGCATCTGTGTGCTGATTCTTTTGATTTTCTGCTTGGTTTGCTTCTGTGCTGATTGCTGGTTTGGGTATCACTATGCTGTGCTGGGTTGTAGTCTGCACTCTGCTTTGTGTTGCCTTGTGCTGCTTTGTGCTGGGTTGTGCAGTCTGCTTTGTGCTGCTTTGTTAGCTTGTTCTGCTCTGTTCTGTTGTTAGCTTGTTCTGCTTTGTTCTGTTAGCTTGGAATCTGTTGGTTTTTGTAGTTCTGTTGGCTGCTGGGTTGCTGGTTTGGGTATCACTATCCCACTGAGGGTCTGCTGGTCTTGATGGTTGGGTTAATCTGGTTTTAATCCTGGTTGTGCTACTGTGCTGTGTATCTGTCGGTTCCTGTGCTGCTGTGCTGTGTATCTGTTGGTTCCTGTGCTGCTGTACTGTGTATCTGTTAGTTATGTGCTGTGCTGCTGTGTATGTTGTGCTGCTATTGTGTATCTGTTGGTTCCTCACCAACTGGTACCTGGTTTGATGCTTTGCATCATTCCCTCCTACCCATCTTTCTTTTTCCTTTATTGATGTCTTTTTCTTTTCTTGCAAGGTTTCTTTCATCAATAAAGTTTTTGGTTGATCAAAAAAAAAAAAAAAAAAACAATGAATAGCTTATTTTAATCATATGTAATTTTCCACACAATCTCCAAAGTACTCATTTCATGTCAATGTCTTACACAGACTTTGTTTAGGAAGTTGACTATTTAATTTTTTAACTATTTCAAGTTGGATAAAATAGTTGTGTTTGAGAAGTTAATTAGTTTTTTTTTTTTTTTGTAATTGATTTAATGGTTGTAAGAACAAAAATAAAATCATTATAAGTTGAATATGACATTTTATTTTATTAACTATTTTAATTTATTTTATCATTTAGTGAGATTTTTAGCCAAACAGCCCCATAATAATCCCAAGTGGATCACTTCATACCAGTTGCAAGTAAATAAATAATATAAGATCGAAGATCTAGGCATAAAATGAACTAAGATCTAGGTGGTGATTTCCTTTGTCTTTTGATTAAAAAATTAGAGCACCATCCTCACAAATAATACCACCTTCCTTCATGTCCATACAGTATGATACAACTATTTATATATACCTCTACCAGCCCACTGCATCTCTTCACCAAATAGCTTATCAACCTCTCTCTCTCTAGAAATATGGGTGCTCCTCAAAATCTCTCCTCTTTTAGATGTGAACTTAGAATCATTAGAGCAAAAAACATAGAGTTGAAATCCAATGGACACTTGTTTGTCAGATGCTATCTCTCTGCAGGAAACAATTGTTGGAAAAATGATTTTAATTCTGATGTTTCGGAAACTTGCTGCTAATTATTTAGTGAACAAGATTATATAATTAGTGAGTCAAAACCATTTATAGGTGAATGGAAATTGACTTCTAATTGAGATTTATGATCTATAGACATGTTTGTGGAAATTCTCAAAATGATGTTGCATAATTTTCTACACAGGATAATTATCAACATTTTTGGAGAAGATATATTAGGTCCTAGATAAGTTGGGTTTGGGTCAAGCCCATTACTTATTCACATGGGCCCTAGTTGTTTGAATTAATATTCAAACTTCAAGTCAAGCCCATTACTTATTTACATGGGCCCAAGGTATTTGAATTGATATTAGTTAGTTGCTGGAAAGTTTGAATTTTACATTCAAATTTCAACGGACATCAACGGACTGATTTTTCAAAATTGAACAGACATGTCTTTCCCATGAATCAGTGTTTCCATTGCCTATATTAGGCAGTCCTCCGTTCTGTTTATTTAAGAAAAATTAACAATCTTTGATATCTTCCTTTTCCTTCTTTTTTCATCTTGCATATTCCATTTTTAGAGTTTAAGTTTGAGAGAGTATATAGCATATATTTTGGTTCGCTGCACAAACAAATACGCAGTGCTGCATTTGTTTGGGGTGATTGTTGTATCCTGGAGGCAGGACGTCCGCTATTCTCGAGCACCTAGGAGAGGACGAATTTCTGTCTTAAAGACACAGTGTCAAACACTGGCCTCAATCACAAAATTGTTCTAAGGATTGAATTTGCAGAAAGTTGTAAGTTTCTGTTTTTTTTTAATTATTATCTGTATTATAATTCTGCTAAAATAATATTCTGTTTATTCTTTACAATCTGTTCTGGTCTATTTTTTTGTAAATTGATTATTTTCGGAGAAAGAGTGGTCAACAATTTTAAGACAGAAATTATTCTCCCTATGTTGGTTATTGTATTACTTCTATAATCCAGTATAGGTTTTCTTCAGTTGCTGATTGTGTGTTTTTATTCCAGACAGAATAAGCATGATATTATTTTGATAGGTTGTTTTTTTTTCCTATTTCCTAAGTGCATTACTGAAGTCGTTTGTTCACATGCACTGGTTTGTGTATTTGAATAAAATTCTGGTTTGATCATATATTGGTTTGACATACATTTTGATTTGAATAAAATTCTTTTGAATAATAAAATATTCATATTTTGCATTGCTTCTTTGAAATATAATATTTTATTCTTTAGTTCATGAATGCTCTAGTAGTTTAATCACATGCCATGTGTGTTGAATAATTTGGAGTACATGAGCAGTATGTTTGGTCTCTGGTTTATTGGTTCGTTGCATTATTAGAATACAATTTTTTCCTATTTTGGGTTTAAAGAATTTAATAGTGTTGCTGTATGTGGTTATTCAAGTATATGGATTCATGAAGCATGATTGTATTTGCCCATAGCATATACTGTGTTCTACAGGAAGATTTTTTGTATACTGTTTTATTTGTTTTTCCTACATACAGCACATTGTGTT
Organism: Camellia japonica; assembly: GCA_030407325.1. NCBI lineage: Eukaryota > Viridiplantae > Streptophyta > Magnoliopsida > Ericales > Theaceae > Camellia > Camellia japonica. Next base: position 111,927,633 of record JAPPVO010000059.1, read on the forward strand.
TTATGATCAACGGGTTGCCCTTTATCATTTGAATTCTGTATTTTTAATGTTCTGGTTTAAAATTAGATTGTAATGTTTTACACAGTTTGACTCTTTGATTAATGTTTTGTTCAGTCATGGACTGTTGGTCAATTTAATTTGATTAATTTGATAAGTTAATTCATTTGATCAATTTAATTGATTCACTTAAACAGTTTGTTTGTTTGATTTAGTTTATACTATTTATTTTGTTTGTTTTCCAATAAAGATATATTCTAGATCTCCTTATGTTTATTTAGTTGTTTATTTTCCTATAGAATATTTTGTTCTAGATTTTTGTTTAGATTATTTATTCTTTGGAAAATAATTTCTGTTTAATTTAATTTATTTTATTAATCAGAAAGATGGCAACTGAGGTACTGTTACTACTACTAATCCCATTGTGCCTCCACCGGTGGTTTCTATTCCGGTTGTTACTCCAACTCTGACTCATGGCCCGGGTCATGGACATGTTCCAGTGAACCATGGGGAAAAACCTGAAAAATTCAGTGGTACCGATTTTAAAAGGTGGCAACAAAAAATGTTATTTTATTTAACCACCCTGAATTTGGCAAGGTTTTTACGAGAAGATGCGCCAACTCTGAAAGAAGATGAGAGTGATGCGCAAGTTGTCGCTGCAGTAGATGCATGGAAACATGCAGACTTTCTCTGCAGGAACTATATCCTCAATGGATTGGACAACACACTTTATAATGTGTATAGTCCGATCAAGACAGCAAAAACGTTGTGGGATTCCTTGGATCGCAAATATAAGACGGAAGACGCAGGAACAAAGAAATTTGTTGTTGGCCGCTTCCTGGATTTTAAGATGGTGGATTCCAAGACAGTGATCAGTCAAGTCCAAGATCTACAACTTATCTTGCATGAAATTCATGCAGAAGGTATGTCTCTGAGTGAGTCTTTTCAGGTAGCAGCTATGATTGAAAAATTACCGCTGTCTTGGAAGGATTTCAAGAATTATTTAAAGCACAAACGCAAAGAGATGTCACTGGAGGACTTGATTGTTCGGTTGAGGATTGAAGAAGACAACCGTGGGTCTGAAAAGAAAAGTGGGCGTAATCTGATGGAGGCGAAGGCTAATGTGGTGGAACAGAAGCCTAAGCACAACAATAAGAAGAGGAAGTATCTGTGAGAGTTCAAAACGTAGCTCTGGTTCAAAGACTAGTGAAATTCAAAACTTCACAGGCAAATGCTATGTGTGTAACAAGCAAGGACATCGTGCCAAAGATTGTTACAAGCGTCGGACTCAACGAACCTTGAAAAAGAAACCTGCTCAAGCCAACATAACAGAGGAGGAAAATCTTTGTGCAATGATTTCGGGATTACATGTGTCCGGAATGGTGTCTGAAGTGAATTTGGTAAGCAACCCCAAAACATGGTGGGTGGACACAGGTGCTACACGTCACATTTGCTCTGAGAAAAAGATGTTCTCCACATATCAGGTGGTGGATAACGAGGAACAACTTTATATGGGCAATTCTTCTACCTCCAAGGTTGAAGGCAAGGACAAGTAGTACTCAAGATGACATCAGGCAAAGAGCTTACTTTGAAAGAAGTGCTGCATGTACCAGAAATTCGAAAGAACCTGGTATCTGGATCATTGCTGAGCAAGAACGGGTTTCGCCTTGTGTTTGAATCTGACAAATTTGTACTCACTAAAAATGGGGTGTATGTGGGGAAAGGGTACTTGAGCGATGGGCTCTTTAAACTAAATGTAATGACAGTGGTTCCTATTTCTAATAAGAATAACACATCTTCTGCTTACTTTGTTGAGTCTTTATATATGTGGCATGGTAGATTAGGACATGTTAATTATGGTACCTTGCGTAGATTAATTAACTTAGAATATCTACCTAAATTTCATATTGATGCAAATCATAAGTGTGAAGTATGTGTTGAATCAAAATTGACTAAGGCATCTTTTAAGTCAATTGAAAGGAATACTGAACCTTTGGATCTAATCCATAGTGATTTATGTGATTTGAAATTTGTTCAAACACGAGGAGGGAAAAAATATTTCATAACCTTTATTGATGATAGCACTCGGTACTGTTATGTATACTTGTTGCGAAGCAAAGATGAAGCCTTAGAAAAATTCATAGAATTTAAGGCTGAGGTTGAGAATCAACTTGGCAAGAAAATAAAGGCTATAAGGAGTGACAGAGGTGGTGAATATGAAGCACCATTTGGTGACTTATGTTCACAATTAGGAATAATACATCAAACCACTGCACCTTATACACCTCAGCAAAATGGAGTTGCTGAGCGAAAAATCGCACTTTGAAAGAAATGATGAATGCCATGTTAATAAGTTCAGGATTACCTCAGAACTTGGGGGGAAGCTATTCTTTCCGCTAATTATATTCTCAATAAAATTCCTCATAAGAAGTCTCATAAAACACCCTATGAACTGTGGAAAGGTCGAAAGCCTTCCTACAAATACTTGAAAGTGTGGGGGTGTTTGGCTAAAGTGGCAGTACCAGAACCAAAAAGGGTTAAAATTGGACCCAAGACTGTTGATTGTATTTTCATAGGATATGCAAACAACAGTAGTGCCTATCGGTTTTTGGTACATAAAAGTGAGAACACAGAGATTCATGTCAATACAATTATCGAGTCTAGGAATGCATCATTCTTTGAAAATGTGTTTCCTTGTAAATTGACACAAGAGCCTAAAAGGACATATGATGCTGCTTTTGACAATGATCAAAGGCAAGTTGAGGAAAACCCAGAGGAAAAAGTCGAGGAGGAACCCAGACGAAGTAAAAGAGCTAGGACAGAAAAATCTTTCGGTCCTGATTTCTTAACATACTTACTGGAAGAGGAGCCTCGAACTTTCAAAGAAGCAATGTCTACTCCTGAAGCTCCTTCCTGGAAAGAAGCTATTAATAGTGAAATTGAATCCATCCTGCAAAATCATACATGGGAATTGGTAGATCTTCCACCAGGCTGTAAGCCTCTTGGTTACAAGTGGATTTTTAAAAGGAAGATGAAGCCGGATGGTTCAATTGATAAATACAAGGCGAGACTTGTAGTTAAAGGTTACAGGCAAACTGAAGGAGTAGATTATTTTGATACTTACTCACCTGTAACAAGAATAACGTCTATTCGAATGTTAATAGCTATTGCAGCTTTGTATAATCTTGAGATCCATCAAATGGATGTTAAGACTGCATTCTTGAATGGCGATTTGAATGAGGAAATTTACATGGAACAACCAGAAGGGTTCGTGGTTCCAGGGCAAGGGAAAAAAGTGTGCAAACTTGTGAAGTCTCTTTACGGTCTAAAACAAGCACCCAAACAATGGCATGAAAAATTTGACAATGTAATGATGTCAAATGGATTTAAAATAAATGAATGTGATAAATGTGTTTATGTGAGAAACACAGAAAAGGGATATGTCATTGTTTGCCTATATGTAGATGATATGCTCATCCTTGGTAGTAATAAAGAAATGATCAAAGCTACCAAGAAAATGTTGAACTCTAAGTTTGACATGAAAGATATGGGAATAGCAGATGTTATACTTGGAATAAAAATTACAAAGACATCTGAAGGATATACCTTGTCTCAAGGACATTATGTTGATAAAATACTTGAGAAATTTAACAAGCATGACGATCGTCTCGCTAAGACCCCTATAGATGCTAATCTTCATTTGATGAAGAATATGGGTGAAGGTGTATCACAAGTAGAATACTCCCGGATCATCGGAAGCTTAATGTACCTCATGAACTGCACTCGTCCAGATTTAGCATATGCAGTTAGCAGATTAAGTAGGTATACAAGCAATCCAGGAACAGACCACTGGACAGCAATAGTTAGGGTACTTAGATATCTAAAGTATACTCGAAACTATGGGCTGAACTATATGAGATATCCAGCAGTATTAGAAGGTTATAGTGACGCTAATTGGATCTCAGACACTAAAGACTCTAAGTCTACCAGTGGTTATGTCTTTACCTTGGGAGGTGCAGCAGTCTCATGGAAGTCATCCAAACAGACATGCATTGCAAGGTCCACAATGGAGTCCGAATTTATTGCTTTAGATAAAGCAGGTGAAGAAGGAGAGTGGCTTCGTCAATTTCTAGAGGATATCCCAATGTGGCCAAAACCTGTGCCAGCCATTTGCATTCATTGCGATAGTCAAGCAGCAATGGCAAGAGCACAAAATAATATGTATAACGGTAAGTCTCGTCATATTCGACGTAGACATAATACTGTTAGGCAACTGCTCTCAAATGGAGTTATCTCCATTGAGTACATAAGGTCAAAAGATAATATCGCGGATCCGTTAACCAAAGGTTTGACCAGAGAGCAAGTTTTAAGATCATCAAGGGGAATGGGATTAAAGCCTTTTAACTAAAGAGTCGCCTTAATGGCAACCCAACCTAGCTGACTGGAAATCCCAAAATCTAGGTTCAAAGGGACAACCGAATTATGTGTGACTCATTAGTATCACTAAGGAAAAATTTCCTACCCTTTCCTATGATGACATAGTGATGTCTGCAGCGCTAATCAGGTTAAGCATTCTGATGTTTCGGAAACTTGCTGCTAATTATTTAGTGAACAAGATTATATAATTAGTGAGTCAAAACCATTTATAGGTGAATGGAAATTGACTTCTAATTGAGATTTATGATCTATAGACATGTTTGTGGAAATTCTCAAAATGATGTTGCATAATTTTCTACACAGGATAATTATCAACATTTTTGGAGAAGATATATTAGGTCCTAGATAAGTTGGGTTTGGGTCAAGCCCATTTTCACATGGGCCCTAGTTGTTTGAATTAATATTCAAACTTCAAGTCAAGCCCATTACTTATTTACATGGGCCCAAGGTATTTGAATTGATATTAGTTAGTTGCTGGAAAGTTTGAATTTTACATTCAAATTTCAACGGACATCAACGGACTGATTTTTCAAAATTGAACAGACATGTCTTTCCCATGAATCAGTGTTTCCATTGCCTATATTAGGCAGTCCTCCGTTCTGTTATTTCTAAGAAAAATTAACAATCTTTGATATCTTCCTTTTCCTTCTTTTTCCATCTTGCATATTCCATTTTTAGAGTTTAAGTTTGAGAGAGTATATAGCATATATTTTGGTTCGCTGCACAAACAAATACGCAGTGATTTGCTTTGTTTGGGGTGATTGTTGTATCTTGGAGGCAGGACGTCCGCTATTCTCGAGCACCTAGGAGAGGACGAATTTCTGTCTTAAAGACACAGTGTCAAACACTGGCCTCAATCACAAAATTGTTCTAAGGATTGAATTTGCAGAAAGTTGTAAGTTTCTGTTTTTTTTTTTTAATTATTATCTGTATTATAATTCTGCTAAAATAATATTCTGTTTATTCTTTACAATCTGTTCTGGTCTATTATTTTGTAAATTGATTATTTTCGGAGAAAGAGTGGTCAACAACAACAACGGGGTTCGACTAGACAGTCAAGAAATCTCATCAAAATCCAACTTGTTTTGGAACGAATCGCTCTCGTTAGAATGTTTGGGTACCCAAGACTCCATGGAGATGCTGATGCAAGGAAGTGTTGTTTTTGAACTTCGGTGGAGAAGCACTGCACCCTTTATTGGGAAAATTGGAGGATCACATCTCTTGGGTAGAGCTGAGATTCCATGGAAAACTGTCTCCGAGACCCCGGAGATGGAAACTGAGAAATGGGCCGTCGTGGTTCCAAAAAGTAGACGCGTATATGAAGATATCAAGCCACCTGCAGTGCAAGTAGCAATGAAGATTATAGTTCCGACAGTAAAAGAGGCGTTGTCGGTGCCAATGCCAGTGATGCCGAGGAGGAAGAGGAGAAATAATCGAAGGGTGACAAACTCTGATGAGTGTGAATGCATGGACGTTGGGTGCAATTGTGCAGATTATGATATCTTTGCACTAATTACAGCTTTGGATGCCTTTTAGGTTGGCAAGGCTCTTAGAACCTCTAGGGTTGGTGCCAATATATATATTTTTTTCTAATAATTTTTTTCATTTATTGATAAATTTTTGAATTGAGACAACTGAATACATGGTGCGTGACACACTAGGACTCTTTAGAAATGCTCGAATACTTGAATTGAATTACAATTTTATACTGTAAGTGGTCTAACTATTTAATGTGAATTGACAGTGTATAACCAAATCTAAATTGACAAATTTTTTGTATTGTAAGTGTTCTATCTATTTCATCTGAATTGATAGTATGTGTGTGTGTGTGGATGTTCGATCGAAATTGGCCAAAGTGTTACAGCGATCAAATTTGATATCATCTCATCAAAATAAAACCAGAAATAACATTTCTACAAGCATAATAGTTTTCTTCTTTTTTCTGCAATTTTTTTTTTTTTTAGATTGGCAATTTTTCTTCTTCTTCTTGTTTGCTCGAAATATGATTTTACAAAGAGAACACTACAACAAAATGCACATTTGGCGACTAAATTTTTTTTAGTTGTTAAATGTGCATTTTGTTGTAGTGGAAATTTAGAATTAAGGAAACAAAATATCATTGCTATCTGACATACCTCAATCAGATTAGCACATGTACAAATAAGTCCCAAATTTCATCAGCATGCATTTTTTTACATCATCTAATGGGCCTGAAGGTTCTATCCCTCGGGTTCTAGGTCGATTTGGAAATTGGTGCGTGTGTTTGATGATCTATGTCTCTTGGAATGATGTTTGATTGTTTAAGAACTTGTGATAGTGTTTTAGAGTTTTTGTAGAGTCTTGAGCCCCAAGGTCCACTTTTTCATTAATGAGATTCTCTAATGATAGGCTCAGTATATGTGGTGTTAAAGTTGGAAACCCCCTTCAATTAATTTTATTTTTGAAAATTAATTTTTTTTTAAAAAAAAATTGTCTCTCATTTTATAGAGATAATTTGATTTTGAATTTGAGTTTAAATACTTTCTCATTTCTCATATATTGGAGGATTTTGAAAATACAATTATTTCTATAAAATGAGAGACAAATTATTAGGGGGTTGTAGTGGAGAAATTATGTAGATGAAACACTCTTCTAAAAATTAATACAATTGAGTTTTTATATATATATCTATCTATCTATATCTATCTACATATTAAGGGAAATGGGGTTTTCTCTGCATATTAAAGCCAAGGTGAAGGCTTAGTTTCTGCATCATTTCTTTGAGGCTTGGAAGGTCAGACCTAAATTATCCGGTCATTTCAAGAACATTGGAGGAACACATGTTGTTGAACAATTGGAGGCAGAGTTTACTGAAGAGGAAATTAGTACTGTAATCAAGTCATATGAAGGGAATAAGGCACCTGGACCTGATGGATTCAACATGGCTTTTTTTCAAGAAATATTGGAAATTTGTAAAATCTGATGTGCGACAATTTATGAGGGAATTTCATCAAAATGCAAATTTAGCGGGTGAGATTAATAGCTCATTCATTGTTTTAATTCCTAAAAATGATAGCCCCTCTTGTTTGGATGAGTATAGGCCAATTAGTTTGATTGGGTCCATGTATAAAATTCTAGCAAAGGTGTTAGCAAATAGGATGAAACAGGTGATGCCCAAGATTATTAGTGAGGTTCATTCAGCTTTTCTGGATGGTAGGAATATTCTGGATGGGATTCTAATAGCAAATGAAATTGTTGACGAATGGAAAAGATCGAATAAGAAAGGTTTGGTACTTAAATTGGATTTTGAAAAGGCCTATGACTCAATTAATTGGGAGTTTCTCTTTAACATGTTATCAAATTTTGGCTTTGGTTCTAAAAGGGTGAGTTGGATGAAAGCTTGTGTATTTTCTGCTAACATCTCTATTTTGGTTAATGGGTCACCAACATCTGAATTTTGCCCACAAAGGGGCCTTAGACAAGGTGATCTATTGTTACCATTTTTATTTAATATTGTAGCAGGGGGCCTCAATATATTGCTGAGCAGGACTAAGGAGTTAAAACTTAATTTATGGGGCAGAGGTGGGGTCACATGGCCTAAGAGTAACTCACTAGCAGTTTGCGGATGACATGATTTTGTTTTGTGAAGCTAAAATGGAGGAAGTAGGTAATATTAAAAGAATTTTACGATGTTTTGAGATGGCATTGGGGTTAAAAATAAATTATCATAAGAGTGTTATCTGTGGTGTTGGGGTTGATGATGGATTATTGCATGAGTTTGCCTCTAATCTAAATTGCCTTTACCAGAAGCTGTCTATAATGTATTTGGGACTGCCATTGGGGGTCAACCCAAGTAGGACAAGTACTTGGAAACCTGTTCTTGTTAAATTCAAGCAAAAATTGGCTAATTGGAAGAGAAGACTTCTTTCTTTTGCTGGGAGATTAACCTTAATCAAGTCTGTTATGTCTAATCTGTCTATTTATTATTTATCATTGTTCAAGATTCCGGTAGGGGTGGCTAAGGAGATTGAGAAAATGCAATCAACTTTCTTGTGGGGTGGATCAGATCTCTGAAGAAAAGTGCATTTGGTCTGTTGGGAAGGGATTGCTAAGAATAAGAATGTAGGTGGTTTGGGCTTGAGGAGGATTAGAACATTCAATGAATGCCTGTTGCTAAAATGGTCTGGAAAGAAGTGATATGCGCAAAATATAATGTTGAGAATGGGAAATGGTTTCCAACATTGGAAGGTAGAGGTTCTAAAATCTGGACTGATATACTTAATGTAGTGCTGTTAAATCCAGACTTGCATTATTGCTATATTCATAACTCTCAGATAGTTTTGGAGGATGGGCGTAGAGCACATTTTTGGTTGGACAAGTGAATTGGTAATGTATGTTTTAAAGAGGAATTCCCTAGACTATTTTATCTCTCTAATGATAAGCATGGGGTGGTAAGGGTGTTTTTTGAGAATAGGGGTGTAGCTGATCTGTGGAATCTAGAGTTTAGAAGAAATCTGTTGGCCTAGAAGGAGGAGGAAATTCATAGGTTAGTTTGTTTACTTAGGTGTGCTCCAGCTATTTGTACTGATAAACCAGATGAATTGAAATGGCTAGCAGATTTTTCTGGCTTGTTTAGTGTAGCATCAGTTTATAAATGAAGTGAATCCCTTCTTGGTCCTATTATAACAATGGCAGGCTCTATATGGAATATTTTTGCTCCTCCTAAAGTGCAATTTTTTGGGTGGTTGGCATGGCTTGGTAAGGTCAAAACTTCCTGTTTTTTTCATAGAATTGTTATACTTGATGGGAGTGTTAATCTTGAATATGTTTGCTGTTATAATGATGTTGAAATTGTGGAGCATATCATTCTTTTCTGTCCTTTTGTTTGGAGGCTATGGTCAAACATTGTAAGATGGGGGGTTTTCAGTGGGTCTTGCCATGTTCTGTAGATGGGTTGCTGCAGTGGTGGTATGGTTGCAGAATGACAAAAGTGGAGAAGAAAATCTAGATGGTCATCCCATTGGCAACTCTTTGGTCTACATGAAGACCTAGAAACGAGTGTTGTTTCAATGAATCTCAACCATATTTTGAATCTTTATGTGAAATTGTGAAAGTTAGAGTAGCTTTGTGGGTCAAGACCTCGCCATTACATGTGGAAGCTTTTGTGAATGATTTGGTGTATAATTTGCATCAAGTCAAATTTTTCCTCAGGAATGGTGGTTGAGTGTGTATTAGCATCAGGTTGCTGAGGTCAGTGTCTAATCTAGGTGGGCTTGTCTGGTTGCTGAGGTTAGTGTCTGATCTGGGTTGTGCTATCAGTGTATGATCTGTTACTGAAGTCTAATGGCTGAGCCTGTGTATGGTATGGTTCTGAGCTTAGTGTATGATCTGGGTTGTGCTGTTAGTATAGGATATGTTAGTGAGGTATTATATGATTTTGTTGATCTATTATCTGGTATCTGATATGTGCTGTTCTGCTACTGAGGTATTGCTGGTTGAATAGATCTTTGTTTTCTTATCTATGCTATTCTGTTATCTGATCTTGCTTTTGCTGGTTAAATGGATTTCTATGATGCTCTTCTACTGTTACTAGAGCCTGCTTTTGCTGATCTTTTCTGTACTGCTCTATTCCTCTAGATTTGGTTTGTCTTCAACAGGATTGATGGATTTCTCTTTGTTGTCTTTCTTGGTTGTTGCTCTCTTTTGAGGGTGCTTAGCATATGATAGGATGAGCTTTTTGGTGCCAACCTAGTTGGGATGATCTAACCCATTATGATGCTTGGTGCACCGTACTTTCTTTATTGATGTTTTGATGTATTTGTGTGTACATTTTGTACCTTTCATTGTCATCAATAAAGTTTCAGTTTTTTGACCATCAAGAAAAAAGAGAAATGAGATTTTAAGTGAGAAAGCCTCTAAAGCCTCCACATGCCTAATCTTAATCTTATTTTTTTCAATTTAAAAAAATAATAAACTATTCATATGTTTCACATAATTTTCAAATTAAAAAAAAAAAAAATAAATAATCTTCAAGCCCATCTCTTAAGATCATTGACTAAAAGATGATCAAGCCACTTAAAAAGCTAATTTCAAACACTCTTTTTGCTAAAAAAAAAGTTAAAACTTATTTAATATTATTTATTTTTTAAATTTTTTAAAAAATTAATTTAAAAATAAATTTAACAATCATTGTTTAATCTCGTACATAGTAAGGGTGATATACTAGTGTATATATATATATATATATATCAATTTTAGATATCTTTTTGTGAATAAACTATTGTTGATCATGATATTTTTTGTGAAATAACGAGTTAAGAAAAAAATTGTACTTCTCGTATATATATATATATATATTTTTAAATTAACGAATTTTAAGATTATTATCTTATTTCAATTATTTTACTTTCCTTTTTCTTGAGCAGCAAAGAGACAAATTATATTAGATCATAAAAAAAAAGTACACAAAGCTTAAAAAGAAATTGCATCATTGTCAAAGTTAAGCATTCCAACTAGGTTGGCACCCAAAGCAAGACTAATCATGTGCATTTCCAAAGCTCCAGAGAGAGTTAGAGAGTTTCCAACTCAAAACCCCTCTAAACATCCAAAACAATGCAACATTACACCCTTCCTCCAATACAAAATCTAATTTGCACCATATTATACATAAAGTCAGTGATGGAGTAGTGGAAGTCCCTAGAAGTGGATTTCAGCCAAATTGCAAGCCTAATAATTATAGTTTCCTATAACTCCTCCATCTGTGGTTGGATGTCTTTAGAGAGGCAATCGTTCATGTGCTTCCAGATGGACCAAAGAGCCACCAAAGGTATTGCATTCTAAATTCTCCTCTCTACTTTTGTGAAGCTATTCCCTGCCCACCACTACAATAGCCCTTCAACTGTTCCAGGTACCACCCATTGAGCTCCCCACCATTTTAGAAGACCTGTCCAAACTCTCCAAACCATAGAACATAAGACAAGCATATGCTCTACTAATTCTTGGGCTACTTTGCAAAATATGCATACAGTAGCTGCAATATCATCCATCACTCCAATTCTTGTAGGAAGACTAAAGTTTTAATCGCATGTTTCCATGCAAGCCATCCAAAAAATTGTACATTAGGGAGAAGGTACTTGATCCACACCAACCTGCTAGAACTCTTATGCCCACCATACTCTAAATTAGTGTGATTATAAAGAGTTAAGACAAAAGATTACCCTATTTTGGTTGTTAACCAAACTAATTTATCCTTAGCATTCATGTTCAAAATAGGGGCTACTCTGATAGACTGATTAACTGTGTTTAGCTCATCATGTTCCCATTGGAATAAGG